>CM076582.1:546418667-546821912 GCA_034641835.2 Pinus albicaulis | reverse complement strand
TGGGTCGCGCGCTCATGCGCTCACTTTTTTTTGGGACACTTGCTGGAGGAAATTTTTAGATTTTTAGATTTTCCATGGTTAGTTATGCATCCTCAGAAGTCAACTTAGCATTTCATCAAAATCTGGATGGTCAAAAAGCTCAAAAACACCATGAAAAACACCTTGCTGCCACCTTTTGCACCAGCAGGAAGTACGTCTGGGAGAATGAGGTTTTGGAGGGTCAAATGAGCTCCACATTCAGAAATTACACTTGGGTTGGAAAGTAGACATCCAGGGCTTTCCAACGAGCTATCATGAGCTCAATTTGGATGCCGGGAAGTACCTCAAATTCAGCCTGGAACATGAGCAACCCACACGGCTCAGGAGCGACCCACTTGAAATTTTTCCTGAATTTTCAGCTGCCAGCTCAGTTTTTCGCCTAGTATGGACCAGTTTTGCTTATGGATAGAATTTTTGGGTTTTTATGATGTAAATTCATGTTTGGCATGTAACTTTGGCTTATTTTTATCTCTTCTAGAAGATTCACTCTCAAATGAGTAAAAATCATGTAATGGATCAGTTTCCACTCTTTTAGAGGCAAGTTGTTAGCTGCCTAGATTGTAGTTCCATGATTAGAATTGGTTGAAACTGATCCCTGAAGAGGGAATTCGACCCCTAGAGGTGGGGAAAAGTGTTAGAGTGATCTATATATTGTAATTTCTCAATCATTTTCAGAGGTTGGAGAGGTTGGACTCTTGGGATACTTTTGATACTATTGTACATACTTTTCATATTTTGGCTAAGGAAAGATCAGGGGTTTTGCGGCACTTGTTGGGATCCTTGTGGTGTTCTGTTCTTGATGGTGTTTCTTCTTTTTTTACTGTAAGTTTCTCCATGTTTAATGTATGCCATCCTTTCATTATGCTTCTGAACTAAATTGAATGAGTGAATAAGGTTGAATCCATTGTTTACAGTGCTTGGCCTTTGAATTCAGTTAGTTCTATATGTTTTCAGCTGTTTGGAGAGGATCCAAGTTCTTCTTTGCCCTCTTTAGCTCCTCGTCGGTCTAATCTATCCATAAATCCAATTTAAAGCATCAATATCATCACCTACCTCGCCCCAGCTTGAACTCTGCAAAGGTCTGACCTTATCCCCGGACCCAAAACTTGTTTTCCCATTACTCCAGCGAAAACCCAAAAAACCAAAAACCAAACATACCTATCTCTTTACTAGCCTAAAATCAGTTCTTATTGTAAGTCATCTCGCATCCTATTGCTTATTTTCTCGAGATTGACGGAGAGAGCCCTCTCCCGTCCTCGTAGGGCTAGCTACGAGGCTGAGCGTGGTTTGATGTAGCCTTGAGTTTTACTTCATTTCAGCCTGAGGTAGATTTGAGTGCTAACATAGTGGCGACCATACTGGGGAAGATGGTTTGCTTGTTACTGTCATTTGCTATAGACGGAGTCTGAAGTCACGCCAGGTAGCCTTCGAACTGCACATTGCTTTGCGAGTGCATAGTAGATAAAATCTGCTTCAGTCGATCTCCGGTTTAGCTTGTGAATGTGTCCCTTGATTTGCAAATTGCCCCAGTATATGTATCAAGATCAGATCTGATGGTTGATGGTGGACAACGATCAGACATAAGAAGGCTGAAATCATTCACCTGGTGACTCTAATTCAAAGTCTGGAGGACTGACTCTTTCTCTGAGAAAATGGAAGGATCTTACACAAAGTTCAGGTATCTAAAGTGGAATGGTATTCAGGATCTAATCTGCTTTCTCGTAAATTACTTCTTTGTTGGTCTTGAAGCTATCCTGAAAGTTTTTCAAAGTTTGTTGTATGAGAAAGGTCATCAAAATCTTCACTCGACCTATTCAAAAAGTGTAAATGTTGAGTTTCCCTTTGATCCTGGCCTCCTCACTTTTCCCACATCTTATGTTGACTCTCTACAGAGTGATGAGCCTAAAGAAAAGAAAGCTGATCCCACAGCACTTGTACATGCCCCTACACCTTGTAAAATTCCAGATCGGTACAAACCTCTTGTTTTACCTTCTGTTCTTCATGCTTTTCCTGCAAATTATGACCTATATATACCGAGATTTGATGGTGAATGTAACAATGTCAATGCTGAGCAACATGTGCAGAACGTTGAGACTTTTCTAGATCTTTTTGAAGTTGATGATGAAGATGTTAGTATCAGACTTTTTTCTCTTTCTTTGCAAGGCCAAGTGAAGAGTTGGTTCAAAGCCCTGCCTGATGCGAGCATCACAGATTTTCAGCAGTTTGTCAAAGTTTTCCTTGACAGGTGGATGATCAGACAGAACTTTTTGTTGATTATAGAGGAGTATAACCAGTTGAAAAGAATGCCAGGTGAGATAGTACAACAATTTTCTGCTAGATTTAACCAAGTTTATTATTCGATGCCAGTTGATATAAGACCTTCTCCTAGATCTGCTCTCTTGCACTACCCGGGTGCCTTTGGTCCGGAAATGGAGTTTCAGCTGAGAGAAAAGAATATTGCAACACTTCACGAGATGCAGAACAAGGCAGTGAATGTAGAGGCTCATTTGCTGATCTTGAGGGCAAGGTTGAAGGAACAAGAAAAGAAGAATGTTTCAGAGCAGCTGACACTTTCAGAGGAAAATATTGATCTTTTCGTAAACACAGTAGAAGAGATGGTGCGGAAAATGACTGCAAAAAATGAAAATGACATTCAAGAACAAGTTGCTGACCCAAAACATTTTGTTTCTGATCCGAGTAGTCATAGTGATTGTTTTATAGATCAGTGTGAAGAAGAGAGAGCTGTTGATATGATGTGTATGTTTGATGATGAATTGCCTCAGTTTGATCAGTATGATGATGATTATGTTCTCCAAAAAGAATCTAATCTTGCAGACAAATCAACAGCTAGCTTGTGCGAGGAGGAAGTTCACTTTCAGCAGCTCGAGTACAGTGATCAACCGATGCATATCAGCTATGGCAATGATGAGGAAAGTGCAGAAAAGTTTGATGTAAGTGAAGGATCTTTGCCTTTGTGTTTTGATTCGTTTCAGTTCATTAGAGATAACTTTCATGCAATCAGAAATCAAACGTCAACAAGCCTTGATTTGGACCATCTAGAGGGCAATGAAAGCCTTGTTCAAAACTTCTCATATTCAGATTTTCTGCCCTCGAAAGTCATTGATTGTCAAGTTGCAGCTGAAGATTTGGAAGTGGGCACACATGATTTAATGATTCAAGGTGACTCTGTACCTTTATGTTTTGAATCATTTCAGTTTTTGAGAAAAAAATTGCATAGTAAATCTTCAAATGAGCAGCCCATAGGAAATCAGCAATCTCTCAGTGTTAATGTTGAGGATGAGTCAGATCACGAGATTTTTGAGCAGCTTGTAGCATCAGATTTGCAGCCATCTAATGCAATTGAAGGTTAGATTACAGATGAAGTTGTGGAAGATGAAATACATAATTTGATGATGCAGGAAGATTCTATACCCTTTTGTTTTGAAGCATTTTAGTTTATAAGGCAGAATCTTCATAATATATCTCAAGGAAAAGATGAACAGCCAGAAGGAGGTCATACAGTTTCAATGGATACATTATAGTACTCTTCTCAAGTTTTTGATGATCCCATTGCTCATGTGTTGGATGATGTTTGTTATAAAAATTTTGCTCCATTAGCTAACCATGTGCTGGAAAAGAATGTTGATGATAATCTTGTTCAAAGGTCACCTTCATTGTCTTGTTTAACAGATTGTTCAGTGCATAGCACATGTCAAGATTTCCATTCATATGAGGAGATTGATAAAGGAGGCTTTTGTTCAGTCTGGAATCAGCAACAGAGTTTCATTTTTCATGAATTTCAGGATCCTTTTGACAGCTTGCTGCAATCACCAAAGAAAAGCACCGCAGATTTGAGGAAAAGTTTAAGATCAAGGTATGGAGATTATCTGGACCAGAGCTATGTTTATGAAGATCCATTCGCAATATTCTTGCAGTCGTCCAGTCAATTTATGCTTTGCAAGTTTATCAGCAGTCCACTTGGTTCAAAGTTTCCATGGGAGTTTCCTTTTAGTAGTTATTTCTCATTGTTCATAAGCAAGCATGTGGGAAGAAATCAAACAACAGCCAGCATGCTTACATGGTTGCATTGGCTGTTCCATTACAGTTGATCGGGTGTTGTAAAGTACAATTAGAGTAGGTTGTATTGAATAAGCTCTACTTTGAGCATCTTTTTCAGTTTGTCAGTTGTGTTTAAGTATCGAGTCAGTTTTTAGTTGAGTGAGAGTCAATTTTTGTCATCAGTTTTCAGTCATGCATTTCAGTTTGAGTTTTTGATTCCATGGCCCAATGGATAAGGCACTGGTCTGCTCTCCCAAAGATCTGCCGTTCTTGGCACCTCCAAGGAGCTACCATCCCCATTGGAGCCAATGTTAGAGTCAGCCTTTGCATCCTTCCTTCAGTGATCAAACATGCTCTTACAAAGTGATTTTAAGGTGTCAAGGTCAAATTTTGTCATTTCAATGAGTCTTCAAGCAAAATTTGGTCACTAGGCATTAGGTCTAGGGTTTGCTTTCACTTCTTCCAAAGTTGTCCAAATGACAGTACATGTCACCATTCAGCTGAGTGTACCATCATTCATAGGGTTTTCATCATCATTTCAAGTTCCATTGAGTCATTTCACAGCTTGTTCATGCTTCAGGTTGTGCCTTGGTAAGGTCCATTTCCCTCTCCTAGGGTTTTGGAGGTAATTTCTCTTGGATGGTCAAATCATCGAAAAACTTGTATCCTGATGTTCATACACCTTCCCCTATCATTAATTCACCTAATTAAACACTTCCCATCACTGAGATCCCCCAAATTCTTCATTTTTGCACAAACCCTAGTTTCTAGCCAAATCTTGGCAATTTCCTAGGCTAGGCCTGTGTTTTTCCCTTTTGGACCCCTTCCCCTCACTCAATCTCTGTGATTCCACTTCCCCCTGCTTCCTAACATCCCTCCCTACTTCCCAAAATTTCCCCAAGAATTTAGAAGCCCCCTATCCCCTTCATTTCGCTTCATTTCGACAAAATTCCTTGTTTCACACATCGGGGTAAGTTTCACTCAAAAGAGGTTTCAGAGCAATCAAAGATGAATTTTGGAAAACTGAGAGAGGTTTTCGTTCACAACATGCCATGGAAAAAAAACCTCCTTCACGTTTTACACAGGTATCATGGTTTTGGAGAAATGTCAAAAATACCGTTGCCTCAGGAGAATTGAATGCACCTCTGAAGTGACCTTGGGAAAATCAAGATTTCTCCTAGCATGGTTGGCCAAATGACTTGCTTGATGATTTACATGATAACTAGACAGAAATAAATTTCCAATGAGATATCATGAGCTCAATTTGGAGTTGAGGAAGACCTTCAAAAGTTGACTGCAACAGCGCTCTGCCTTGAGGCAGCCTCATTCTGCTCATTTTGACTAGTGTTGGGAGATTTGGTTTTTGACAGGGAAAATGGAATCCAAATTGCATAATTCCACTTTTGTTGGAAAGTAGAGTCTAATAGCTTTCCAACGAGCTATCACACGCCTGATTTGGACACCGGGAAGGCCTCGAAAAGCTTCTTGAAAAATGCACTATGGGGCAAGAGCGACCCACTTGAGGGGAGTGACCCACTTGGGCATTTTTCACAGTGTAAAAATGAATGGGAGCGACCCACCTGGGCAGAGCGACCCACTCGCCAACAGAAGTCCGGAAAATCGATTTGAGCGCCCAGTTTCGTTTGGGATCGCCCCCAACGGCCTTCAAACAGGTTTTTAACAATTGCTCAATGGTTTTTAATGTGTTGGTGGCATCATTGATGATTTCAAACATTTGAAATGGAGGATTTAAACCCTACAATCATGGCAGTATTGTTCTTCAGGGTTTTTAAATGAATATGGATGGTTGCATGAGTTTTTCTCCTATCTTATATCAGTGATATATCCACCCTTGCATATATTATCAAAACCCCATTAATCTCATACCCATTATACCATTGTGGTCATTGTTATTACTTTACCATGTTCAAGACTTTTGTTCCATGGTGACTATGGTTATATTGTGTCTCACTGCCCAATGATAAAAAAATTCTCATAACTCTGTTTCACTGCCCATTGACACTTATAACTCTGTTGTATTGCTCATAGACAAACACATTCATATGATGCCGTGCTCCCTTTGACAAGATTTGCTCAATATTCTGAAGGATGCCTGCTTCCTTTGGTCAAGTTTCACTTGTAATTAAAACAGAGATATTTTCAGTGTTTGTTTCCTCATGGTGTTTTGATGGTGGGGATATTTGTTGGGTGTTGAAACACACATCATAACTTTGTTTTCACTGCTTTCATATCAGTATACATATTGGACATATCTTGTTCAAAGCCATGTCAGAGACAGAGTCAGAGTATGAGCAGGAGTCGGACAGTGACTCAATCGTTGAGGTTGATGCACTGAGATGGAGCATAGCAGTGCACCAGTGGTGGTAACATATCAGAGAAGCCACAGAGCTTTGTTTCAACATCACGATGAGTACTATCTCCACCCGGGGTGGAAGGGGTCTCGTTGACTTCATCAGCAGCGCGAGTACTATCTCCACATGGCATGGAAGGGGTCTTGCCTTCTTCATCAGCGTAGATACATTCACAGGATAATGATCGAGACAAAGACATGCTTCGTCACATGAAAGGCCATTATTGGGTTCGCCTGCATGTATGCAAAGCGAGAATGAAGATCATGAAGAGGAGGTTGCGTGAAGCACTAAAACGGCGGAAAAGGCCTAATCCACTTTGGATTTTGGCCGAGGCTTTATTGACTGGGCAGGACACATGACGGAGGACCTCCGCTCCGAATTTGGGCAAATTCGGAGAAAATTTTGTCATTTTCAAATTTTTGGGTCAAAAAACAGGTTTTGCAGTTAAGCGGGTCGCGCGCTCATGCGCTCACTTTTTTTTGGGACACTTGCTAGAGGAAATTTTTACATTTTTAGATTTTTCATGGTTAGTTATGCATCCTCAGAAGTCAACTTAGCATTTCATCAAAATCTGGATGGTCAAAAAGCTCAAAAACACCATGAAAAACACCTTGCTGCCACCTTTTGCACCAGCAGGAAGTACCTCTGGGAGAATGAGGTTTTGGAGGGTCAAATTAGCTCGAAATTCCGAAATTCCACTTGGGTTGGAAAGTCGACATCCAGGGCTTTCCAACGAGCTATCATGAGCTCAATTTGGATGCCGGGAAGTACCTCAAATTCAGCCTGGAACATGAGCGACCCACACGGCTCAGGAGCGACCCACTTGAAATTTTTCCTGAATTTTCAGCTGCCAGCTCAGTTTTTTGCCTAGTATGGACCAGTTTTGCTTATGGATAGAATTTTTGGGTTTTTATGATGTAAATGTATATTGGGCATGTAACTTTGGCTTATTTTTATCTCTTCTAGAAGATTCACTCTCAAATGAGTAAAAAATCATGTAATGGATCAGTTTCCACTCTTTTAGAGGCAAGTTGTTAGCTGCCTAGATTGTAGTTCCATGATTAGAATTGGTTGAAAATGATCCCTGAAGAGGGAATTCGACCCCTAGAGGTGGGGAAAGGTGTTAGAGTGATCTATATATTGTAATTTCTGAGGCATTCGAAGGAAAGATCAGGGGTTTTGCGGCACTTGTTGGGATCCTTGTGGTGTTCTGTTCTTGATGGTGTTTCTTCTTTGTTTACTGTAAGTTTCTCCATGTTTAATGTATGCCATCCTTTCATTATGCTTCTAAACTAAATTGAATGAGTGAATAAGGTTGAATCCATTGTTTACAGTGCTTGGCCTTTGAATTCAGTTAGTTCTATATGTTTTCAGCTGTTTGGAGAGGATCCAAGTTCTTCTTTGCCCTCTTCAGCTCCTCGTCGGTCTAATTTATCCATAAAACCAATTTAAAGCATCAAGATCATCACCTACCTCGCCCCAGCTTGAACTCTGCAAAGGTCTGACCTTATCCCCAGACCCAAAAATTTGTTTTCCCATTTCTCCAGCGAAAACCTAAAAAACCAAAAATCAAACATACCTATCTCTTTACTAGCCTAAAATCAGTTCTTATTGTAAGTCATCTCGCATCCTCTTGCTCATTTTCTCGAGATTGACGGAGAGATCCCTCTCCTGTCCTCGTAGGGCTAGCTACGAGGCTGAGCGTGGTTTGATGTAGCCTTGAGTTTACTTCATTTCAGCCTGAGGTATATTTGAGCGCTAACAGGTTGTTTTCCATTAAGTCATAATTCAAAATTGTTTACTTTTTCGAACATGTTCTCAGAAAATAATTTTGGTCACTAAAGAGGTCTAAACCATGTATGCTGCTCCTTCATTTCATTTATCATCACCGTGTTCAAGGTCATCACCATTATCAGTTTCAAGGTCACCATCTCCATCATCATCATTCAATAGTTCTAAGGTTAGGTCACTCCATCTCATATAGGTCAAAGTCTAAGTTCATTCCTGCCTTTGGAAAAATCTTCAAATTTCCACTGAAAATAAGGTAGTAACCCTCCATTTCATCCATAAAAACCTAGTGAAGGAGCAAGCATGTTTATGAAGTCCAAATAAAATTAATTTCTTGTTTCATATTTCTCAAGTTCCAAAAAATTCCAAACAACTCCTAGTTGTTTCATTGTCTCATGAAAAATAACAATTTTGTTTCAATGTTTTATGAAAGGATCCAAAGATTCATATTGAATGTTAAAGCTGCCAAGGAGGTCAATCTGACATATTTTTCCACTCAAATGAAAAGAGAGCAATCCTCAAGTTTTCAAACACACCTCATCTCGTTTGAAAGGTCATATCCAATAAGAAATTTTCAAAGGTTTTTGAGAAACAACCTTACTGTTTCATGAAAGGAGAAGTTTGTTTTATAACTTCATTCAAAAGTAAATAAAGTCAATTTTCATGTCAAAGGGTTTAAAAGAGTTTTATTCTCCCTTCTTACCTCATTTGGAAGAGCAAGATTTCATTTTACAAGTTGTACAAAGGCTAAAAAAAGGCCATTTGCAGATGTGAAAGGCTAAGGAGTATTTCACAAATTTGAAAGGCAAATTGTGTTTTAAATGTATCATTTAAAAATGCCAAGAAAAAGGTCACTTCAAAATTCAAGGATAATGAAGGAAGTCAATTTTTTTCTTATGTCATTTGAAGGGGAAGCATGCCACTTTTCAAAAGAAAAAAGGGTTAAAAGGTCATTGTCAAATGTCAAAAGGAAAAAAGTGATAAAGGAGCATCTCACAAGATTTTAAAAAGAAGCAGCCATAATTTTATTCATTTACCATTTCATTATATGTGAGAGCTAATATTATTTGTATTCCTCCTCCATAGCTCCTAAAATCCAAGCCATAACCTTCAAATCCCGTTTAAAACACTTCCAAATCCTTCAAAAATTTCTTTCTTAAGTTTCGGTGGCATTGAATTTCATTTTCGAGTGGTTTGTTACGCTACTATGGACCCTTCGTAGAATTTTTACACTTCTGGAGGGTTTCGAAAGTGCTGTGCAGATGCCATGCACTCCCTTGTTACGCTTATGTATCTTGTAAAACTGGCTTGTTACACTCCTGTAACTTGCCAATTATGCTTTGTTACGATCCTATAGATACAAGCTCCGGTGTTTTTGAAGCTCGAAAACCTCCAACCTTCAAAGGTTCAACCTCTATTATAAGGTGCAACATCTTCACAAGGTAAGGTTTCATCTTATGCTTGTTTTCGGTTGGATTTTGAATGTTTTTTTCAATCATTTTATGTTGTCACCATGTCTCCACTTTCCATATATGTGTTTTTCTTAATTTTTGTAAAAACCCTAACGTACCATTTCAATAAACCCTAATATATCACATAAAACCTAAACCTACATCCTCCATGACACATTTATACATATACCTATCAACCACACATCATGCATGACATGTTTTAAACCAGGAAAGCCCTAAATTCTAAGCTATTTAACACAGTAAACAATGAAAAATGTGAAAACTAAGGTGACTGTGTTTTAGAGTTTTGAATGCCCTAAGCCACACCATTTTATTTCATGCCACCTTCATTGTGGAGGTGAGGTGTCAACCTATCCACTAAATTTTTATCAAATTTTTTGCTTGGTTCCATGACCCTTTAACTTCAAAAACACTTTTTCACTAGTTTTGTTCCATAGTCAAAATTGGGAACTGAATGTGTTTTGAGGTTTTCATCATGCTAAACCTATCCATTTGATTTCATTCCACTTTCATTCTAGAGAAAACAAACCACCCCATCCACTGAATTTTAGTCAGAATTTTTCTCAACCCCATCACCTCCTATTTCACCTCACAAACTTACCCTACTATTGCATAGGCTATTCTCATAGTAAAAATTGGGAATTTCCTATGTTTGAGACATTTTGATACCTTCCACACATTAATTTTCTCTCATTCCACCTAAAAAATGAATCTAACACACAACACTACCTATTCAAAATTTTCTAGAATTTTTCTCAGCTTCAAGACCCTCCATTTCATTCACCAAAATCACACCTTCCTACACCCTGTTTTTCCAGATTTACATTCATTCACTCATTTCATTGACACCATAGGGTTTTCATCATTCCATTGATTTTTTTTTTTGAAAGTGAATAGAATATATTCAAAGGAGGGCTCCATCTCAGGCTTGAGCCATTCACCATGCATCAGATTAATGCTTCACAATTGGTTAGAATGTGCTTTAAAAGAACTTAGTGTTTAACATTTTGTGAAAGGATTATGGAAGGGGGGTATCATATTCAGTTGTATAGCCTTTTTGCAGCAAACTACAATATGGGAAAGGTCACTCTTGTAGGTATGGAGATCAGCCTATCATCTGACCTAATTTCTTAAGCTACATGTATCCCCTCTCATGGACAGTAGTGGTTCAATGGTATGGACCTAGACTTTGAAAAATACAAGAAATTCCTCAAGCCTCATGCTACAGATGATCCAAAATTACTTTTTCCTTTTAGAAATATTAGAAAAAATCATTCTCCTATGATGATGTTCATAATGAATTACTTCACATGCGAAGGAAGATTCTCTAGGCTATATAGGTATCACATCAGGATTTTGATGCATTTTACCTCAGTCAAAACACTTGATTTGCCTCATTATTTATACATGAGCTTGATTAAGATGGCTGAGAAGGTTTTCAGAAGAAGGGAAGATCACCATACTAATCTCTTTCATCGTGGCCTAATAAAAATCATTGTGTTGCATCACTTATCCTCCATAAACATGACCTAGGAAGACTTCTTGGAGAGATTTTCAGCAGCACTTTCTGTCTTTCCTATTACATCATCACCACAACCAATGGAGATTGGATCTTCTATCATGCCTATTCAAATTTTAGATGTTGCCAGGGTTGTGGGATTTTATCACATATATGAGAGAGGGAAGAAACAAGTTTCTGTGCCTAAGTCTACCGGGATGTTTCTCACACTTGGCACCGAAGTTGAGTAATGTTAGATAGAGGAGAAAATTCTCTTGCATCAACATGATGAGTCAGTTCCATTAGATCCTAAGGTATCAGAGCATGAGGCGGTTGGATCTGATGAAGACATCATCAAAGAGAAAGATAAAGAGATATCAGAATTGAAAAAGGTCTTCTCCTTTGCCCAATCTCGAATTATTTTCCTTAAGCGGGAAAATTTTCAATTGCAAGTGAATCAGCTCCTACAAAGCAAGTACAAATCAGACATGGAGGTGAACAGAGGTAAAGGAAAGAAATTTTCTATTTTGACCAAATGTGAGAGATGGAGATTGAAACCCACACAAAAATATGAAGAACAAGAGGCCTAAAAAGAGCACTGGAGCGAGAAAGACAGTCAATTCATCAATATGAAGAATCGACATTTGATGAGCTCATTGCCATGGAGATCAATGAATATAGAGAGATTTGGCTATCAATAGTTAATGAGAATCTCAAGAAGTTATTGAAAAAGGATAAAAGGACAACAAGCCGCAAAGGCACATGGAAAACCATTATCACCAAGGACACCATTTCTGAAATAAGGCTGAAAAAAATGAAGAAGAGGCTTAAAGAAGTGAAATTGAAGCTCAAGTAGAAGGAAAAATTGGATTTATTGGCTGAATATGTTGGACACCTAATCCTCTATGGGTAGGTGTGGAAGGTGAAAAGTCACAAATGGAGTCCAAGTGACCTTCGAAGATGAATCCAAGAGTCACCTCATTGTATTATAAATGTACATCATATCAATGGTAAAATGAAAAGATTGCTTATCTTTCTATTTGTGTGTTTTAGTTTCTCATACACCATGTGTGTGTTTAACATGATATCAGCGCTAGTTTACGATTTGGCCATTATAGACCTGTGCCTTTTCCTTGTTTAGGAATTTTCCTCTGCCATTTCTTTAGTTCCTCATACTGCAAATTGTTTGAAGAAACACCCTCCATAGAACGAATAGTAGGTAGTATTGTCTTGAATTATAACGCTAGGATGTCCACTATATTGCTTGCATGACAGTTTTTCCCTGTCATATTTGGCTCTCACTCTTATGACCTTTTGGGCATTAAATTGTTTTGTCATGCCTATTCAGATTCTTTATGCATTTTAATGCTTGACCTGACCTCCACACTTATGCATTTCCTCTGCTACATCAGAAGCCCACGTCATTGCCTTAATTTGTACTGTAATGTCTCTATCTATGTTTTAGGCCCTAATTTGAGCTCTTCTAGCACCTGTCACTTGCGCTCTCTCTACTCTACTTAATTTCATCAAAACACTGTTTTGCGCACCCATTTTTCCTTCAACAAAATAATTTTTTCAATGCTATTCATTATTTTATTTTGATTGGGATCATGAGAAAAGCAAGAAGCAAGGAGGATTGTGATCGAACGTCGACCATGTTTCAAATTCACCACATCACAATTCCATTTCACTATGGGTTAAGGAGGCATGCGGTTGCACATGCTTCGTTGTAGATATTTGTGTCCTCTGGAGTTTCTTGTGTTCCTCAAAGGCGAATTAGAAAAGGCTGTGTTCAACAATTTCAAAAAGTAGAACATGGATTTGTGAAGTATGTGCTAGGACTTGTGAGTTAAAACCATGCGCTTCTTCTTCCATTACACAGTTTGAGCCTCCATGCCACTGCACCGACTGCATCATCCCTTCACTGACTGCAACACGCTCCACGCATACTCAATATGTAGGAAGCTTTAATTGGTGGCCAAAACTTGGAATAGATTTTTTGGATTATTTTCATCATCTGGAGGTTATACCATTAACCTGTATCACTTGGAAAAAAATTTTGTCATAGTTTTCATCATCTAGAGGTTATACCACTGCCCTGTAACAAGAGGATGGAATTCCTAAGCTAACACTCTATCCAAAGATCCATTTATTTCTTCTAGGCTAACAATTCCTGAGGTTGTATTCGCAATCCAAAGAGGGACCAGTATTGCTGAAGAATCAGGTGCCAAGGAGGTTGAAATTAATCTTCTGCTAGAGGTCGTATTCCATCCATACTAACAGATCATACCTGTGTTTTCTGAAGGGGTCGAGAGTCCATCTCCTTGAAGGCAGAGGACACTTTCTTGGATGACTGACAACACTTGTACAGAGGCCGACATTGTAAAGGTTGGGGTACACAATTTTTATATCTTTTCCAAAATCATTTGAGGATGGATTTATCTACTGAAGGGCCGAGTTCACGAAGGATTATTCATATTTTGACGAGGCCGATTTAATCTCAGAATAGCCGAATTTTTTAAGAGGGATGAGTTTATCAACTTCTGAAGGTTTTTTGTTGAATATTCCAAAGTCTCTATTTGTGTCGAGATCAGTACTCTCAGAAATGGAGATTGATACATTGACTTTCCAAATCCATAACCCAGGTTCATACTCTTATTTAAATTCACTGTATGCCCAAATTTTGAATAGAATAAGTTAGTTTGTGGTTTTCTCAATGTATAATTTTCATAATTTTATTCACAAAAAGGGCCAAGCATTTACAGAATTGGAGGTTTAATTTGAGAGGATAATCTTTCAAATTTAAAGTCAAATTCCTACTTCAGTTGGATTGAGGGTTATATTTCCAGATACCCATGAATTACAACAACATAAAAGATACAAACAGAGGCTAACATCATTTTTATATTAGAAGAGAACTTCTAGGAAGAGTTTGTGCAACATTTATGAGGCCGAGTACAATTTTGTGACTAATAAAACTTGCAGAGGAAACAGAAAGCATTGGCCCATATGATTGTATTATTACATAGTTCATTTCATCACTGAGCCACATTCTCCATGTTGTAGCATAAATTATTCTCAAAGGGGTCAAGTGGAACTTGTTGGAGAATATGGGTGCTTGTAACTAAAGGATTCATTTTCCTATGGACATTTCAATTTACCTCTAAAATTGTAGCAGCCATTTTTGAAGAATATTTATTGAAACCAAATTGAAGAATATTCGCAATTTGTTTACATTGTAAACGGGTGCATTATCGGGTGAAGCCGACACCCTTTATTTCTTGAGCCTGAGTTGTTTGAAAAATGGCCAAATTTTATGAAGTATTACAACCCTTGGAAACTTTGATACAATCAACTGTTGATGACATAATATGGATCGCTAAAGACACTCTCTTTGACATCCACACTTGTCTGCATAATGCACATGAAAAGATTGATTTTTTTCAGCACGAATCTCAGCTATGTTGGTGTCCCGTGTTTTGATAGTTTGGCAAATCAAAATACAAGGCAACATCAGAACCAATCTTTAGAGTTCCAGGATCTAGTCCTCCTGTTCTCAGAGAGGGATCTCTCAAATGTTTGTTTGAAAAGGTTTATCTTGTGTGCTTAGAATATGGATTTTAGACTAGTTATTAAGTGTAGGTGTTTGTTTGTTTGTTTGGTTTGGTTGACATAGCAGAAAATGAAAGATATAGGAAAGATATACAGAATGGAGAAACATCCGGTTCATTGGGAAATGGAGTCAAAAAGAGGTCATAACATACTCATCAATGGATATGGGATATCAGAGGGCAAATCTAACTTGGCCACAGGATCCTTTGGTTTTTGGAATGAGATGGAGATCAATGATTTGGAAAGAGAAATTTAATTCTCAACAAAGGGAATTGGGAAACACAGTTTGAAAAATAAAGAGATTTCTGATAGACAGGGCTAACCATTAATTCTACAAATCACACCTTTAAGCAAACAATGATTCCAAAACAACTTTTAAAATGAAATCTAATATTTGGGGAACACCCTATTTCCTCAATTTTTTTTTTTCAAATGACTTAGAAAACATAAAAGATTCACTGATAATTGTGGTCATAGAAGAGGGAACACCTAACACATCTATGATTACAACTATAAAGACCTTCAAGGAAAATGTTCAAGCAAGGACAAGGGGCAAAATCGGAACAGACCTCCTTGATTCACTGTAAACAAGAAAATTCGAAGGGAGACTTCAATAACAATTTTTAAGTGGCAGCAGACAAGCAGGGAAAACCATAAATCATGCTGAAACCATCTATTTGAACCATTAAGGAAAAAAACAAGCATGAAGACTAAAGAGAGAGATTAAAGACTCTAAAATACTTTAGCAGAAGAAAACACAAAACAATGAAGGATGAACAGGTCTAAGGTGCTTCCAGGAATCATTTCTTAGCCTAAAAATTTCAACCTACTGTAAGAAGAAGTTATGGAACATAATGAAAACAGGGGAAAAACATTAAACAGTTCAGAATACTTCACCAACAGCCGAGCTCATAGATCCAATGATAGAGCCTTCTCAGTCACAAGCATGCAACAACATCATTAGGGCTTCCAAGACTTCAATTTTTTCTTCAACTTCAACAGACTATGTGTTATTTCAGAGAGTTTCAATATTAAAACTAGTGATCAACCAACAACCAACCCCTCACTCATCTTCTATAGAAGTATATATAGAAGAATGAGGAGGTGAGATCTGATAAAAAGATCTCCAATTACAATTAATACAGATTTAATGACCTCTTGGCCTTTGAGGGGCTCAATGAAGAAACTTACATGGGTGTACTCTATATTAAATGTTTTTACATAAAGTTTAAGCTCGATGGGAGATTTTGTTGACCTTTGAGGCTTTGTGTGGCGTCAAAGTAACTCTGGAGATGTTTGTCATTAATTTCCTAAGCAGAGTTTCCTCTTTAGCTGCATTTTGAGACAAATATCTGATCCCGATCAATAAATTCGGCCTCTGATTGAATACTTTGGGGCACAGGTGGCATCGTGGTAGCTAGAGGGATCAATTTGCCTCAATTGTGGCGGTGGAGGTTTCCCTGTCAATAAAACACTTCAGATTTTCTTTAAACTGTGTTTTAAATCAGGGATTAGGATTTTGATAAACATTCTTAGCCATGATCCCCGCTAAATTTGTCTTTAATCCTCAGTTCTGATAAATTTTGGCCTTTGTCATTGATATTCTCTGACTGTGCCTGATTCATGGTTTTTGCTGGTATGCAGGGCTGCACAGGGTTATGTGGCATCAATGCTTTATGAATGATTGATGAAAATGTGGATTTAACACCTGTGAATGATTTCCCCCAGTGAATTGAAGGTGGGAGGATCATCGGCCTTCATTTCTGAATTTTCTTCAGAAATGGCGAAAAAACAATTTAAACCCTGCAAAAACAAATAAGTATTATAAAATCAGTGCATTTATAGGTTTATTGCTACAGAAGGCATGTGGAGGAAGCGTGGCCATTGGATGGCATCATCCAACGGTCAGGATTGATCGGGAGAATGGCGTAGTGAAGGCGGAAGAAAATTTTGAATCAGGGTTGTCGATCACACAGAGATCGACGGTCGGGAGCGGAAAATGGAAAGTAAAAATGGGAAATGTTGACTAGGTGATCGAATCAGGGTGATGGAATGTGGGCTGTTGATCTGCAGATCAGATCGATGTCGGAGATCAATTGAATGCTGCACCATAGCCCGGTTAACTGTCGGGCATCTTCAGAGAGCGATAACCGTCGGATGGGCGGCCTCAGATCGGACGATGTATAGCGATATCGTGTCGGGTTTGCTGCCGAAAGTTAATGCACGATGGGGGGGCAGTTTTCAAATAGTGCACGGGACGCGTGTCGGCCAGCGTATGGAATCGCTGCCGATTGGGAAAAAATAGCCGTTTCCCAAAGGCGGTGCGATGAATACCACGCAGTTTTTGGACAGGTGAGTGGAATGCGGGGACCACCGGGGAGACGGACTGCACATCGTTGATCTGCAGATCAGATCGACGATGGAGAAAGTTTTGAACTTCGGACTGGCGGAGGTATAAAATATAATAAAACCGACAAATTTTAATATATAACCAAGGTGTTAAACTTTGGCCGAGAAATATTTTATTTGAAGTGGATAGGCACCCGTCTGCTGGGCTGAAGGTTATATGAAGGGTAGTGTGACTGGGGGCTTATGGAGGAAGGGGCTAAAGGCGATTGGGCGACGCGATAAGCACTTAAAGGACTAGCGCTCAGTCCTGGAAGCTGGGCGTATGGAGGGGGGGTTAAAAACTTAGCCCAAGGGGGCTTAAGTTCACAATACATAAAAAATATGATTTTTATGGATTTTCGATGATTTTCAAAGGTTTAGAGGGGTTCTGATAAGGCAAAGAAGGAGTCTTCAAACCTTATCAAAGGGTTTCTGATGAAGGGGAAAGAGAAGAATCATGAAAATGAGGCATTTCATGGGGGGGAAAGGAGAGAACAAGAGGTTAGTTTTGGAAGAGGGGAAGGGGGAAAAAAGGTGTTTGCAGTAGTAATCTGTCTTGGAAATCTGCAGGATTTCTGGATGCAGAATAGGCACAGTAGTGAAGATTTGGGACAGAGGCAGGAGGCCTTCTAGAGTCTTCACGAGCCAACACTTTTTAGTAATAAAATTTGTTCCTTGAAGGCTCCAAAGAGTTTTAGCCAGCATTTGGTATAACAAATTTTATAGTTGGCTAACAGTGGCTCCACTTGGGGATGATGCCTTCTTGAAGGCATCAAGAACTTTCAGACTTGGATTCTCTGGGAGGCTGATCAGTTGCCTCATCCATTGGGCTGCCCTTCCTTTGCTGAGATGAATTTCTCTGAAAACATATTAGCAACCATAAAGATAATGGATCTTTATCAATACAAGCTTCTACCTACCCAATCCTACTGATCTAACATTTTTTCTTCATTAGAGTGCACTTGGATTGGCAAACTCTTTTACAACATTTTTTTTTTTTTTAAAGCATAAAACTAATCTAGTTCTACTTCTTATTTCTCCATGGAATCAGATTAAGCAGTTGAGCCCATATGCTTCTCTACCTAATCTACTAATCTGTTAGGATTAAACAGTCTAACAGATTTTTATTCTCTAATTGCTAAAGCAGAAATTTGAAAAGCATACAAGTCAGCATTGAACAATCTAACTTGATGTTGAACTATGGCATAAAAAAAAGTTGCACATAGATTTTTATTTGCAGAAAATTAAATCAAAATGATGAAGGCTTAAGATCTAAAAATTCAAAGCACTTCCTTCATCTTTTTACAACTTTGTTTTGACTTTATTTGAGCTGTTTTTCCTTTGCCTTCTGGTTCAGATTTTGAGCTAATTAGAACCAGATTTTTATCCTTTTTGACTCAGAAAACAAAATAGATTTGAGTCATTCTCTTTTTGAAATGTTAGGTTCAGATTTTGAGTATGTTTGAACCTTTGATTTATATCTTAATCTATCTACTGATAAGCCAAGATTAAACAGTTTGGAAAATCGAATTCACTATTCTATCAGCAGAAAATTTAAAGGCTAATTAATCAAGATTAGGCAGTTTGACTAACTAGAAGTGTGTTTTTCAGTAGTGGCATTTAAGCTTGCACACTTTCAGAACTTATTTATCTCTTTTTTGGTATGGGGCCATACCTTTATTGTTTTTACAATCAGCCCTATTTTCTTTCTTTCTTTGTTTTTGTATTTTTGATTTTTCTAACTTTGAATACAATGGTTAGAATATGATATTTACAATGAAAAATAAAATTCTTTGAAACTTAAGATTCTTGGCAGAAGTAATGCTTGAGCATCCTGCCATTGACAGGACCTCCATATAGATCTTCTCCATTCAATTCTTTCAAGAAAAATGCATTATGACCCCTCTCAATATGGATAATATATGGTCCTTTCCACAAGTTCTCAAATTTTCCATGTTTTCCCTTCTCTTCTCTTCTTGAATGCCATTTAAGAACAACATTTCCAACTTGGAAATTGTTTGCCTTAGTCCTTTTATCAAATAGCTTATTCATATTTTCTTGGACTAACTGTGTTCTTTCATAGATTTCCTCTCTGGTCTGCTGTAAATGGATTGTTTGGTTGATTCTTCTCTGCATATCATTCTCTTCAATATGCAATTCTTGAAGGAGTTTCATGACTGGAACTCCTAATGAGGTGGGAAAAACTGCGTCCATACCATAGACTAGATGATAGGGGGACATATTTATTGAATTCTTTGAAGTTAATCTATCAGCCCATAAGGCATGAACCAGCTTACTATGCCATGATTTTTTATTCTGTTCCAACAGTTTTTTGATTATATTGATGAGACTCTTGTTGGAAGATTCAGCTAATCCATTTCCTTGGGGATAGTAAGCAGTGGAATGGCCCAAGGTTATGTGGTATTTGTAACATAAATCAACCATATTCTTAGATTTAAAAGAAACAACATTGTCTGTTTGATTTTTCTGGGACAACCAAATCTGGATAGGATATTGGTTTCAAGAAACTTGATAATGACAGAGTCATTAGCATTCCTGGAAGTTATAGCTTCTATCCACTTGGTAAATAATTCATTGGCTGTGAGGATCAACTTATGTTGAGTTGAGGAGGATGGATGAATTTCCCCAATGAAGTCCAACCCCCATTGTTGAAAAGGTGCCTCAAATCTGATAGGATGTAAAGGTAAGGGAAGGAGTTTTCTCTTGCCATAAAAAAATTGACATTTATGGAAAGACATGACTAATTTCTGAGTGTCTAGGAAAAGGGTAGGCCAATAGTAACTAGATCTAAGAATTTTGTTTGCTGTGGCCTTCCAGTAGAGGTGTCCTCCACATTCTCCTTCATGCAACTCATGCATGATCTTTCCTGCATCATCTTCAAGTAAACATTTAAGCAAAATTCCAACAGCATTTTTCCAATATAATACCCCATCCAAGATGAAAAAACTCAAAGCCTCTTGTTTCAATAATCTAGCTTTAGTTTTAGACAAAGAAGGAGGGGCATTTAAATATAAAAGCACATAAATAATGTCAGCATACCAAGGCAAATTGAGAAATGTTTCTTCAATAAAAGGAGCATTATATTCTTCTCTTTCTTCCAACACATCTACCATATTCATGTCTAGTGCTTGGAAGTTATACTTAGCCATAAGTTTTGCTAATCCTTTCCCTTTAACTAGTTTGGTGGGCTTGATCTCTAAGTCGTACTCAAGAATAGTTGCAATCCATTTTCCCCTTTTACCATCAGGGTCTTGACTTAGAATGTCCTTGACAACAGTATGTGGAACAAAAGCAATTATGTGAGAGTGTAAAATGTAGACCCTAAAATCCTTTAGAGCTTTCACTAATGCTAAGGCTTTCTTCTCCATGATGTTGTATTTGAGAGGAGCATCTCTTAAGGCCCTACTAAAGAAAGATATTGGTTGTTCTTGCCCCAAGTCATTATTTTGAATTAGTACTACAACTATGGTATGCTCGGATGGAAAATAAAATATATAAAATTCTTTGGTGAAATATGGACTAATCAAGACTGGTGTTTGAGTAAGAGCTTGTTTGACCGGTTCGAATGATTGCTTAGCTGGTAAAGTCCATTTTACACCGAAATTTTTCTTAAGCATGTTTGTAATGTTTTTTAATAGCTCAGCAAGATTAGGAATGAACCTCCTTAGAAAATTAATCTTTCCGATGAAATATTGCAATTCTTTGAGGCTCCTTGGATGGTTGATCTGAAATATTCCATCTATCCTTGTAGGGTCTATTTTGATTCCCTCTTCTAAAATTATATGTCCAAGAAGTTTACCTTCTTGGAGACCAAAGAGTGTCTTCTTGGGATTCAATGACAAGCCAAATTTCCTACACTTTTCAAAAAAATTTCTTAAGTGAGTCAAATGTTCTTCATCAGTTTTTTAAAAGACAATTATGTCATCAAGGTAAATAATTATGAAATAGCCAATATCTTCAGAAAATTCTATATCCATGGCCCTTTGGAAGGTGGCCCCTGCATTCATTAACCCGAAAGGCATTTTGACATACATAAAGGTGCCCCAAGGTGTAGTAAAAGCAGTTTTGATTTGATCACGTGGGAGCACTAACACCTGGTTGTAACCCGAGAACCCATCTAAGAGTGATATCCTTTTTGACCCAACTACCCTCTGAAGTATATGATCCATCTTGGGAAATGGGTAGTTTTTCTTTAGGGATGCTCTGTTTAAGTTTCTGAAGTCGATACAGAGTCTGATCTCCCCTGTCTTTTTCCTAACAGAAACTAAGTTTGATACCCATTCTGAAAATCTAATTGGTACTATAATGCCAGCATCATGCATCTTTTCAATTTCGGCTCTAACTAAAGGTAATAAAAGTGGGTTTATTCTCCTTAGTTTTTGTTTGAAGAGCTTTTGATTTTCCTTCAGGGGAATCTTGTGCTGAATGATGCTGGTATCGTAAGACTTCAGATCTGTGTATGCCCAGGAGAAAACATCTTTAAACTCATTAAACAAATCAATGTATCGAGATTTTATGTGAGTTGGAAGAGTGTTGGAAAATTTAATCATCTTGGGTTCTGTTAGGGAGCCTATGTTGTGTTCTTCTACGTTTCTTTCTACAGGCTCCATTTTTGGTTCTTTGGCTACATCATTGAAGTCGAAAAGGTGTTCCAAAGGTGAGAGACCTCTTGGAATTGAACCGTTTTTACATTCTAAAACTTCCAGGTCTTTTTGGTCCACGTTGTCAATTAAATCTGCTTCAAACAGATTCTCATAATGATTTATATCAGCAAAGTGTGTTATTTCAGCTTCTGGGATTTCTTCGATATATGGACAGTTTTCATTATTGCTAGATTCTGATGTTGGTATGCTAAAATCATTTTTTGATTTTAAGAAATCATCTATGTGTTTGACCAAATCAAACACTTGCCAGTGATCTTCGTTGTCAGGCACAGCAGGCCTATGTTTTACCTTCACACTGAGTTGTTCATTTCTTTCAGGTATCTGGCAATTGCTGGCATTGAAAGCGAGTTCATTTGCTAGATGATTCAGTTCTCTTGTAATGAAAATAAGTTTATACTTTTCAAAGGTTTTTAATAGATCAAGGGTAGCGTTTCTATATTCCCTAAGTCTTGGATTTTTAGCTGAGTATTCTCCTTTGATTTGTCTTATGATAAGTTTAGAATCTCCTAAGATTGATATCTTCTGGGCTTCTAACTGTTTAAGCAGTTGCAAGCCTAGGAGAAGTGCTTCATACTCAGCAATATTGTTAGTGCATGGAAAATCCAATTTGTATGAAAAAATCTGTTTTTTATTTTGAATCCACACACCTGCTCCTGCACTTGTTTTATTACAATATCCATCAAACTTTAGGGTCCAAAGTATGTCATTCCTATTTTAATTTTCTTGTTGCTGTTGATTGGTAATGTTTTGAATTTGATTGAAGGGAAGATTTGATTGTTCAGGTGAACTGATTGGGTCCATGTTTTCCTTATCTAGCTGAGTGATTTCATCTTCGTTACAAAAGATAAAGGAATCTAAACTTGATTGAATAGAATATATTGGAGAGTTGTTTGGTTTGTCTATGTTTCTCACCATGTATTTCATGTGGGATTCCCTGTATAGTCTTCTGTTTTGGTTAAAAATGGGAAAGGTGTCATAAGACATGTCCATTTGAAGGCTTCCCTGAAGTTTGGCTCCCCAAGATCTGGATAAGAGCATGCCATACTTAGGGGGAATGTCAGCTACAACTATGTCTATGACTAAAATCTTAGCAGGGATTTGGGCTAAGTTAACACACAAATCTTTGATTAAACCCAAACACTTGACTCTGCTTGAGTCAAAGGAATACAAGTCTTTGTATGGCTTAGTAATTTCTAAGCTTAAGCTTCCCATCACTACTTTGGGCATTAGATTGTGTGAAGCTCCTGAGTCTAACATAGCATTGAGTAAAATTTTCTCATGTATGTTCAAGCTAACATAGAAGGGAGGGAAAACCCCTTCTTGGTATTTTCCTCCAACTTCTGGACCAAACAACAACTCTGGTTTGTCATCTGTCAAGTTTAAGGTGTCAGTATCGTTTCCTAAGTTTAAAGTTTTCGAAACTTGGTTTTTGTACACCTCTTGGGTTACTAGTTCAGCTAGGGGGATGATAATTTTTATCTTAGCAATCTCTCCCTCAATGCTGAAAGGAATAATTGACTTGTTTGTATTTACATCTGTTTTTTCAATTGAATTCTTTTCAACAACTTTGATTTGCTGAACCTTGTTTGGAATGGTAATTGGGAGAGTTTTATTAGGACCACTAGCTGAAGTGCTAGGGGTACTCTGTTCAACCTTTGGCTGGACACCTTTATCTTTGTTTAATTCTGGTTTCTTAGCCAAAATGTTGGTTTTCTCTGCTGTCTTTTTGGGCTGGTTTTCTGCATTTTTCTTGACAGAAGTGCTAGTGTTCTTATCCTTTGAATTATCTATGTTTCCCTTGCTCCTAAGATCATACTGTTTGTGTAACTCCATTATTTCATTTTCAAAACCCAATCTATAGTCATCAGAATCTTCATAGGTATTTGTATTTTGATTATAAGAGAAGAAATCTTGTTCTTCCTTAGTGAGGAAAACATCATCCCCACTGTCTGATCCATTCAAGTTTACATGAGATTCTTCCAACCTTTCCAACTCCCTATCTTCTTCATATTGATCTACATAGTTTTGTTGAAAGGGAGGTCTAATCTGTTGGTCACTTTATTTTTGCTTATCTTGATTACTGTCCCTTCTATAATTCTGATTTCTCTTTCTGTTTTGGGAGTTGTTCTGATTGTCTCTTGGCTGTGTTCTCTCAAGTATGCTCATCCTTTTCATGATCTCTTCCAACATCTGTTCTGTCTTTGAGCTAGATGTGGAGGGTGTAGTTTCATCTTTATAAGTTACCCTCTTCTCTGATCTCAACCTATTTCTTTTCTCAATTATGTTTGCTTCTACGCTCACAGCTCCTTTCTGCATGTCTTCTAAGGTTAAGTAGTCCCTCTCCCTTAACTGATACATCATGTCCACATCAAGGCCTTCGGGATATCTTACTAAGGCCATGCCTTGAGGAGGCTTCATGTGAGGTGGAAGAGAATTATAAACGCTATTGAACCTAGTGGAGTAGTCAGGAACACTCTCTCCTTGATTTCTCTTGAGGCTGCTATATTCTGCTAGTATTTGGAGAGGATTCTTTTTGAGTTCCCATTTGTTGACGAATTTTTTATGCAAGGCAGGGAGAACATTTATGCTATTAGGAGGTAAGTTTTTAAACCATTTCTTTACATATCCTCCTAAAATTTGAGCAAAGATCCTCATTTTCACAGTTTCTTCCTCTATCTCCATGTAATCAAATGCATCTCCCATCCTATCTACATGTTGTTGAGCTATTGTAGACTCTTTTCCAGTGAAGTGAGGGATTTTAGATTGGTAATCATTTGGTAAGGGAAGTAGAGGTTGTGGTAACAATAATGGGGCATACCATGTTGCCATGGCTGGAAATAAGGGTGGATTTACAGTAGTGAAAGTGGGCAGAACAAGAGTGTTTTGCATAGTGGTAGTATGAATTGGAGTGGAAGAAAAACTTGGGCCAGCAAATTGATTTTGAGCAGACTTGTTATGAAAAAGGCTAAAGTGATAAAGAAGCTGGGGATTAGGAGGAGTGGAAGGTGAGACTTCTCTACTGAATCTTTGTTGCAAATCTGCAATATCAAGGTCAGTTTGGTTTAAGTCACCTTGATATCTGGTTCTAAATATGTTCTTTGTATGATGTAAATCAAAGTGTGAATCCTCTAAGACCACAAGGTTTTTAGGGACAAAATTTATTCTTAAGAGGCTCCTATTAGCAGCTGAATTTCGAGAGTTAGAAGTCTGCCACAAAATTCTCTCAGGATTGTCAACGATTAAAGGAGGATTTGGGTCTGGATGGGATCTAGTATTGATCCTATGTGAAGCCATACTTCTTTTCAAAAATGAGAGAGGTGGGGGTTTTAGGGAATGTTTTTGGAAGTTTCACCTCTCAGGATGTTTTGTCTAAAATGGGACTAGGCTTCTAAACTTTCTTCAAGGCTATTTAACACAGTATTAAAGAGATTTGGGAACCTAGATGAGTAATAAGCCTACTGGGGCTAGTGGAGTCGCCAGGTGGAAACTTTTAGTTTTTTATGAAGATAAGATATTGGATGGTTCCACCACCATGCTTATTATGAAGCCAAACTGAAATGTTTTTGGGTTTTTTTGAGTTTCTTGATTTTATAGGTTACGAGAGTGTCCTAAATCTGACTTAACACTTAGCTAGGGTGTCAAAACATACAGAGTTCACTCTTATGGCTTGGTAACTGAATCCTTCAAGGTTGGATAAGGCTTTACGAGAATCCTAAGGGTTACTTAGTTTGTCACTGATTCAATTAAGTCCTATGATGATTACCATTTGTTAGGTAGTGCTTGAGGGAGGTTACCTATGTTATACTTAGACAGTGAGTGTTTTGTTTTGAAGATTTTACTCAGGGTCCCACCGTGATCGCCATTATGTTGGTGTCCCATGTTTTGATAGTTTGGCAAATCAAAAGACAAGGCAACATCAGAACCAATCTTTAGAGTTCCAGGATCTAGTCCTCCTATTATTAGAGAGGGATCTCTCAAATTCTTGTTTGCAAAGGTTTATCTTGTGTGCTTAGCATATGGATTTTAGACTAGTTATTAAGTGTAGGTGTTTGTTTGTTTGTTTTCTTGGGTTGACATAGAAGAAAATGAAATATCTAGGAAAGATATACAGAATGGAGAAACATCTAGTTCATTGAGAAATGGAGTCAAAAAGAGGTCATAACATACTCATTAATGGATATGGGATATCAGAGGGAAAATCTAACTTGGCCACAGGATCCTTTGGTTTTTGGAATGAGATGGACATCAATGATTTGGAAAGAGAAATTTAATTCTCAACAAAGGGAATTGGAAAACACAGTTTGAACAATAAAGAGCTTTCTGATAGATAGGGCTAACCATGAATTCTACAAATCACACCTTTAAGCAAACAATGATTCCAAAACAACTTTTAAAATGAAATCTAAGATTTGGGGAACACCCTATTTCCTCAAAGATTTTATTTCAAATGACGTAGAAAACATAAAAGATTCACTGATAATTGCGGTCATAGAAGAGGGAACACCTAACACATCTATGGTTACAACTATAAAGACCTTCAAGGCAATTGTTCAAGCAAGGACAAGGGGCAAGATCAGAACAGACCTCCTTGATTCACTGTAAATAAGAAAATTCAAAGGGAGACTTCAATAACAGTTTTTAAGTGGCAGCAGACAAGAAGGGAAAACCCTAAATCATGCTTAAACCAACTATTCGAACCATTAAGGAAATAAACGAGCATGAAGACTAAAGAGAGAGATTAAAGACTCTAAAATACTTCGGTAGAAGAAAACACAAAACAATGAAGGATGAACAGGTCTAAGGTGCTTCCAGGAGTCATTTCCTAGCCTAAAAATTTCAACCTACTGTAGTAAGAAGTTTTGGAACATAATGAAAATAGGGGAAAAACATTAAACCGTTCATAATACTTCACCAATAGCCAAACTCATGGATCCAATGATAGAGCCTTCTCAGTCACAAGTATGTAACAACATCATCAGGGCTTCCAAGACTTCGATTTTTTCTTCAACTTCAACAGAATATGTATTATTTCAGAGAGTTTTAATATTACAACTAGTGATCAACCAACAACCAACCCCTCACTCATGTTCTGCAGAAGTATATATAGAAGAATGAGGAGGTAAGATCTGATAAAAAGATCTCGAATTACAATTAATACAGATCTAATGACCTCTTGGCCTTTGAGGGGCTCAATGAAGAAACTTACATGGGTGTAATTTGTATTAATTTTTTTACATAAAATTTAAGCTCGGTGGGAGCTTTTGTTGACCTTTGAGGCTCTGTGTGGCATCGAAGTAACTCTATAAATGTTTGTCATTAATTTCCTTGGAAAATTTTCCTCTTTGGCTGCGTTTTGAGACAAATATCTGATCCTGATCAATAAATTCGGCCTCTGATTGAATACTTTGAGGCACAAGTGGCATCGTGGTAGCTAGAGGGATCAATTTTCCTCAATTGTGGCAGTGGAGGTTTCCCTATCAATAAAACACTTTAGATTTTCTTTAAAATGTGTTTTAAATTGGGGATTAGGATTTTGATAAACATTCTTAGCCATGATCCCCGAAAAATTTGTCTTTAATCCTCGGTTCTGATAAATTTTGGCCTTTGTCACTGATATTCTCTGACTGTGCCTGATTCATGGTTTTTGCTGGTATGCAGGGCTGCGCAGGGTTATGTGGCATCAATGCTTTATGAATGATTGATGAAAACGTGGATTTAACACCTGTGAATGATTTCCCCCAGTGAATAGAAGGCAGGAGGATCGTCGGCCTTCGTTTCTGAATTTTCTTCTGAAATGGCGAAAAAACCATTTAAACCCTGCAAAAACAAACAAGTATTATAAAATCCGTGCATTTATAGGTTTATTGCTATAGAAGGCATGTGGAGGAAGCATGGCTGTTGGATGGCATCATCCAACGGTCAGGATTGATCGGGAGAATGGCATAGTGAAGGCAGAAGAAAATTTTGAATCAGGGTCGTCGATCGCGCAGAGATCGACGGTCGGGAGCGGAAAATGGAAAGTTAAAACGAGAAATGTTGACTGGGTGATCGAATCAAGGCGATGGAATTTCGGCCGTCGATCTACAAATCAGATCAACGATGGAGATCAATTAAATGCCGCGCCATAGCCCGGTTAACTGTCGGGCATCTTCGGAGAGTGATAACCGTCTGATGGGCGGCCTCAGATCGGACGATGTACAGCGATATCTCGCCGGGTTTGCTGCCGAAAGTTAATGTGCGATGGGGGGGGCGGTTTTCAAATAGTGCACGAGACACGTGTCGGCCAGCGTATGGAATTGCTACCGATTGGGAAAAAACCGCCGCTGCCCAAAGGTGGTGCGATGAATACCGCACAGGTTTTGGACAGGTGAGTGGAATGTGGGGACCACTGGGGAGACAGACTCCGCACCGTCGATCTGCAGATCAGATCGATGGTGGAGAAAGTTTTGAACTTCGAACCGGCGGAGGTATAAAATATAATAAAATCGACGAATATTAATATATAACCAAGGTGTTAAACTTTGGCTGAGAAATATTTTATTTGAAGAGGATAGGCGCCCGCCTGTGGGGCCAAAGGTTATATGAAAGGTAGTGTGACCAGGGGCTTATGGAGGAAGGGGATAAAGGTGATTGGGCGATGTGATAAGCGCTTAAAGGACTAGCGCTCGGTCCTGGTAGGTGGGCGTATGGAGGGGGGGGGGGTTAAAAACTTACCCCAAGGGAGCTTAAGTTCACAATACATAAAAAATATGATTTTTATGGATTTTTGATGATTTTCAAAGTTATAGAGGGGTTTCGATAAGGCAAAGAAGGAGTATTCAAACCTTATCAAAGGGTTTCTGATGAAGGGGAAAGAGAAAAATCATGAAAATGAGGCATTTCATGGGGGGAAAAGGAGAGAACAAGAGGTTAGTTTTGGAAGAGGGGAAGGGGGAAAAAGGTGTTTGCAGCAGTAATCTGTCTTGGAAATATGTAGGATTTCTGGATGTAGAATAGGCACAGTAGTGAAGATTTTGGATAGAGGCAGGAGGCCATCTAGAGTCTTCAAGAGCCAACACTTTTTAGTAATAAAATTTGTTCCTTGAAGGCTCCAAAGAGTTTTAGCTAGCATTTGGTATAACAAATTTTATAGCTGGCTAACAAGCTACAGCAAGAAGAAATACAGAAATGGAGTCATCATTCTGAACCTATTTCTGTTTAGAAAATTGAGAGGGAATCCCATTAGAAGCAAGAATATAAAGTTGTAGTCAATTCACATTCAATTCCATGTATAAGAGCAGATTTACATGCAGATGTAGCAATTCAGTCTGCACTTCCCAAGCCCATCATTAGACCTTGAGAAGAGCCTGTCCACAATAAGAACATAAATGGTCTTGAATATGACAAGGAATTTTTCCATATCCTGCTCCTACTCCAAACCACACCTGTTCGTTGTATTCATCCAACAGGTGCCGGGGCACCCGTTGCTGGTGAGTGACCACATCGACCATCATCCCATACCACGCCCAGAACTCCTCGGCGTTCACCTGCTTGGTGCTGGGATCCATGGACACCTGCCAGGGGGTGTATTTCATCACCAGAGGCTGGCTTATGGTCGTCTCCGCTGGATCCCGGATAAGAGGAAGGTGCCATTTCCACATGGCGAACGCTAAGATCAAGTACCCATAAATAAAACTGGTAGTCCGCTTGTAGTTGTCTTCGCAAGCTGCGAAGAGTTCCTTCAACACAAACGAGCTCCAATTAAACCTGGCTCCCCGGACGCAATGCTCTGCAATGGAAATTGTATCCAGAGTGCACTCTCCCTTCGTGTAGTGGCGCATGGTCTTGCTAGCAATCAGGTAGCAAGCGAACCGGATTTCTGGTACGTTTATCAAATCTATTTTGGCACCTTTACCACCCCTGCGAGTGCCATATTTGGTGTAGAGGTCCGCGTCAGCCGACTTTCCGGCGCGCTTGGAGGATGTGTGGCCTGCAGTGGAGACATCTGCACCAGTTTGAGATAGCCCCGTAAGCCGACTAATGTCTGCAGCATGTATTTGAATTTCTTCATTAAGCCACAGGGACCCGTTCTGCACCCGACTGAGGAGGAACCGGGTACATTGCAGAGCTGGTCCTGTAGTTCCGAAGACGGGAAGACTTCTCAAATTCATCAAAGTCGACTGCTGTAGGCCCCGGAATTCTGGACGCATCTGACTGTTAGAGGTGCTCCCGGGCATGTAATGGTGCTCCATGTATATTTGCCAATGGAGGTGGGGAAACTCAGCCGGGTCGGACAAGTTGGCGTCCATGCATGGTGCATTGTTGTACTTGCCGACCAGCGACTCTACACAGTGAATTATGCCATCTATCGCTGGTTCAGGGACTGAGATGAGAGCTCTCGGCATCTTGGCGCGCCGCTGATAGACTTGGACGATTCTTTTGTAACTTCTTTCGGGGTGCTGTGTGCTCTGATACTGCAAATGCTCCAAAGTCGCCGCAACTTCCAAATTGAACTGGTTCGTCATCCTCTTGCCGATAGCCTTCATGAAAATTGGGCCATCTGCTGGCACGCGCGGAGTTGATGAGACTCCATAACGACAATTAATTCTTGCTATCTTTCTTTCCTGCGATAATCGTGCAATCAATCGTCGGCCTGGGTGTAATCTGACAGTTGCTGACGGCGTCATGGGGAGATGGGCGGACTCGACGGCTGAGGGAACAGCGGGTGATGGAAAATGATTATGGTATGATTACTGTCCATTAAGGGAATTTATGACCAAATCTGAGCGATCCTACGGACTGGCAAAAGGACTGACGGATATGACCTGGACTGACACGGGCACGAGGATGGATCCTACGTGAACGACACGCTGGACTGGCGCGGTGACATGCTGGACTGGCGCTGCGACATGCTGGACTGGCCAGCCCCGACCACAGTCGGTTGCGGTATGGTTACCGCAACTGACTATTTATTTGACTGATTGCAAATGAACAGAAAAGACTACCTACGCTCATCCCGGTTGCGGGAGAGTTATTCAACTACGCTTCTCTACGGGTTCTCTCGGTTGCGAGAGTTATTAATGAAAAGTGAGAAAGTACCTACTCCTGGTAGGGTTTCAGGCGTGCGCCATTCACCCATCCCGGAAGAACTGTGCCATCCAGTTGTGCCAACCGAACAGCTCCTGAGTCGCGGATCTCGATGACGAAGTACGGTCCCAGCCAGTGCATCTGGAGCTTGCCTGGAAACTTCTGGAACCGGCTGTCGTATAAGAGAACTTTGCCGCCAACTTGGAAGGCTTTGGTTTTGATGTGGCGGTCGTGCCACGCTTTCTGTCTGGCCTTCTGAACCTTTTGGTGGAATTCCGCGAGGAATCGAGCCTCATCCAGCTCTTGTAGCTCCTGGAGGCGTTCCCGAAGTGACGCTTCTTCTGAGAATTGAAGGGACGTTGCGATCAAAAGGCTGGGTACGGTGAACTCGGCGGGAATCATAGCTTCCCGACCATACACCAGTTGGAATGGCGTCTGGTTGGTCAAACGTTTTACCGCGGTCCTGTAAGCCCATAATGTCGCTGGTATCCGCTTATCCCAATCGTCCCGCTGAGCATTGCGAATTTTGGTCAAGCCCTTTTCAAGAATCTTATTGAAAGCTTCCACCGTACCATTGGCCTGCGGGTGGTATGGGCTGCTTTTGTGATGCTGAATCATAAATGTGTCCAATAGTGACTTGACCGTGGCATTAATGAAATGCGTACCCTGATCGCTAGTCAAGCTCCATGGGTAGCCAAAGCGGCTGATGATGTGTTCAAAGATGAACCGAGCAGCGGTCTCTGCCGAGCAGTCGCGTACCGCTGCCGCCTCAGCCCACCGGGTGAGGTAGTCGATTGCGGTAATGATGTACCAGGCTTTGGAATGCCGAGCAATTGGTGCGATGGGGCCTATGAAATCAACAGCCCATTTTTCAAACGACCGCAACACATGCACTGGATGTAGCGGGAGCTCATCCCGGTGCGAAGGCCTTCCCGTCCGCTGGCAAACATCGCAACGCTTCACATAGGCTTTACAGTCTGCATGTACCATCGGCCACCACAGGCCAGCTTGAAGCACCTTCCTTACGGTAGGTTTTGCACCCACGTGTCCTCCCGCAACACCGCTGTGACATTCCCACATCACTGCTTCCCGTTCATGGTCAAGAACGCACCTGCGCAACACCTCATCCAACCCCAATTTGTACAGCTGCCCCGCAATCAATTGGTAGTCGGCCGCCCGGACAACAAGGTGGCGTTTCTGAAGCGGGGTGTAATCCTCAAGGCACTGTCCCGTGGTCAGATACGTGGCAATGTCAGCCAGGTAATCTGGTACTGCTTCAACTCGGAAGAGGTCAGCATCCGGAAGCTGATCGTCCAACGGGCCTTCATTCTCTCCCGTCTCCAACCTGGATAAGTGATCGGGACCAACATTCAACCTGCCAGGCTTGACAATCACCTCAAACGTGAACTCCTGAAAAAGTAGAAGCCATCGATAGATTCTTCCTTCCAACACAGGCTTATTTACCAGATATTTCAATGCAGAATGGTCCGTGAAAAATGTAAATTTGCCGCCCAGAAGATAGTGGCGGAACTTCTGGAGAGAGTACACCATCGCCAACGCCTCCCGCTCGGTCGTGGTGTAATTCTTCTCCGCATTCGATAACCGTCGGCTGGCGAAGTATACCGGGTGGTCAACTGTCGTTTCCCCGGGTTGCGCCAATACAGCTCCAAGTGCAATTCCGGATGCATCAATGTGCACATGGAACTGCTTATCCCAGTCGGGATGAACAAGTATGGGTGCCGTCGCCATCTTCTCCTTCAATGTGTCGAGTGCCCTCCTGCACTCCGCCGTCCACTCAAATGTTTCTGACTTCCGCAACAGTTTCTCCAGAGGGGCAGTGATTTTGGCGTAGTTGCGGATAAACCGCCTGTAGTACCCTGTGTGCCCGAGAAGTGCCCGCAACTGCTTCACGTTCTCGGGGGCCTCCATGTGGACGATGACCGCGACCTTGGCGGGATCAACGCAGACCCCTTGCTTGCACACCACGTGGCCCAAGAGTGTGCCGAATGGTACTGCAAAAATACATTTCTTCAAGTTCAAGGAAATCTGCAGCTGGTGGCATCGATCGAACATAACACGCAACAGGGAGGCGTGTTTCTTCAGCAGGCTGTAAACAGTCCAATCATCCATATAGACTTCCAGGAACTTGTGAATGTACTCCCGGAAAGCAGCAATGACAATCCGGGAAAACACAGCCGGGGCGTTCTTCAGACCAAACGACATAACGTGGTATGCGAATGATCCCCAATCAGTGGTGAATGTCATCTTTGCTTTGTCTTCCTCGGTGATACGCACCTGATGGTAGCCCGAAAACCCATCAGTGAAGGAATAAGCCTCGTTTCCCGCGACATGATCTAGAACTTCATCGCTGAAGGGAGTGGGAAACGGATCGTGGATACAAGCATTATTCAAGCTCTGATAATCTACACAGACACGGATTTCCGCTTTGTCCTTCTTGTTCTGGATGACAATGGGGCTTACCCACTCGGCTTCTTCTACCGGAAAGATGAGACCCGCAGCCAGCATCTTGTCAATCTCCATCTTAACTTTCTCTTTGATACGTGGATTCAATCGGTAGGGTCGGTGCTTCACCGGCCTGGCTCCCTGTTTCAGTGTGATGCGCATCTCGCCCAAATCCCCCTTGATCCCCTTCAGGTCCGCAACTGATGACGGAAATAAATCTTCATACTCCCGGAGGAGGCTGAAAATTTCTCTTGTCGTCTCCTCGTCCCAGTAATCTCCTTCTGTTGCGAGCTTGGGTTTCTCGTACGTTCCAATGTTCAGCTTCTTTGTCTTTAGGGGCTGCAAATGGACTCCTTCTGTCGTCGGCTCGTCGCGGATGCTCCGTTCGCCCTCTTTTTTGTCGAAGTAGAGATGCCTAAGGTCCTCCAAACTATCATCCTCCGGATCGCCGTCAATCCGTTGGCAAACCAATTCGTGCTTGACCTCAGGGCGTGGCGCCACCGGGCCCTCCTCGGCCTCAGGATGGCGGAAAAACAGAACCTCCTTGACGGCTTGTAGCGCCTGAGATTCCTGCACCGTCTCCCCTTCAAACGAGAAGCTCTGGACGAAATTTTCCGCGACTGCTTACTAGGAGCGGGTTCCCCGTTTCCGCTCTTCCTCCAGGTACCAGGCCTGGGGAATTGTACCCAAGGAGTGGACAAACCTGTGGACCCACAACTCCTCAGGGTACTTGGCGCTACGCCACTGTTCCTCGCACGCCCGCAAATGCTGTCGCGGGTCGGAAGCTCCATGATGTTTAAGTGTAATGCAGGGTCCTTCATCCTCTTTGAAGCGTGCCCGCAGAGCATCCACCACACGCTCCCATCGCAACAGAGTGTTGCGGTGATTGTTCCACCATCGTCCCGACGTTGACTTCAAGGCCACATCCAGAAGTGGTATCCGGCTTTCCTCTGGGACCCGGTCTTCCACCTTGGCAATAAAAGTATTCACTACTTGCATGTTTGATAATGTGGGGTATCCACGGATCTCAGTCCCTACCCACCGGACTTCAGCAATGGAGGCACATCTCCGCGTGGTGGTCTCATACCCTCCTTGCTGCCAGTCTTCCCATGCGAGCTCAGATCCGAGCTCCGAGCTCTGCACACTTCGCCAACTGATAGAGCCAGTTGCGGTCGGGTTAATGTAATCGTCCCGCTTCCCTGCAGTCATCTGATAGAGATGGTCCATTATCTGAGCATCCTCCCGACTGTCCACTGTTTCTGTATATTGCGGACCCTGATACGGGTCGAGAGGCTGAGTGACCCGTACCTCCCCATCTTCAAAAATCATCAGCTCCTTCTTGAGGTCGATAATGGCATAATTCTCAAAAGCCCAATCAATGCCTAGTAAAGCAGGGTAGGGATCCTTGTCGCCCATGATATCAATAACTTCGAAATCAGTATAGGTCTTCACCCCCGCAACATCAACCTCGACACCCTCGAGCCGCCCGATCGGTAAGATGCAGTACTGGTTCGCCATCCTGAGTTGGATTGGCGAGTGGGCTAGCCGTGGCCTTCCAAGAGCCTCCCATGTCTTTCGTGGCAGTATATTGACGTCGGACCCCAAGTCCAACATGGTGTCACTGATTTGGAACCCTGCAACCTGCGTTTTAAGCCGGAATTCTTTGCCTGTTCGTTGCTTGTTCCGCTTGACACGTTGCACATATTGAGGCTTAGCGTCCGCCTGATCTCTAGGTTCTGCGCGCCCCGGCAGCGCTCCGTCCAAAGCATGCTTGAGCTGCTGCCGTAGCACAGCGTCATCAACAATCCTGAGGAATAGCCGGAGCCAATCCTCGACCGTAGTGTCTGCGACGTTCTTCGCACCGGATTCTGGCTGCCTGGGCTCCTCCAGCCCTCCCTCGTTCCGCAACTGGGCGAATGCCTCAACCGCCTCCTGAAACTACTTCTTCTGGACCTCAGGCCTGATCAACTTCTTCGGGGATGCCGACCGAACCACTCGTGCTGGCTCCTTCTCGTGGGCATCCTCTCCAGTCTTCTTTCCACCCCGCGTTACTATCGCGACGTTCTGCCTGTCAGGGGTCGCAGCCCCCCGCGGTTCTGAGTTTATCAGATTCGCTCCCCTCTGCCGCACCCGTTCTTCCCACTTCTTGATGAGCTCCGGACAGTCTTCGGTAGCATGGGCGTTGACCCGGCACTGGGAACACCAGGGTCGTCGTGGAAGGGGACATTCCCGAGCTACATGACCCTCCTGGTCACAGTTGTAACATTTTACCAGACCGCGTCCTCCTGTTCGGCCTCCCCGCATGCCGCCACCTCTTCCCCTTGGAGCCTCGTTCACCCTGTACGAGGGACGATCCAATCGATCCGCAAGTGCGTCAAGCGCCCTGCACTGCTAAGTGTTGTGGGTCGTAGACACACAGAATTCGCAGTATACATTATTCGGGACCGTGGAGTACTTCTGCAATATCGGGCACATACGAGGAGGATGCCCCATCGTCCGGAAAATCTCACAATACTCTGCGGTGGAGGACCCCGGTTGCGGTTGGAACGCCGCAAAGGTCTGTTGCGGCTGGTAGACTCCCTGTGGGTTCATCCCCGCACCACCCCCTTGTGGTGGACCTCCCTGGATAGATGCGAGCGAGGGTCCTGCTCCTGCACCGCGCAACCGAGGACACCTTGCCACGTGCTCCTCGACGTTGCAGCGTCGGCACCAAACAGCTTCCGTCGCTACCGTCTTCACGGCCGGAAGTTCTCGAGCTTTTCGTCAAGTCGGGTGATTCGTTGCAACCCCACTAGCCCTGGGCTCGGTGGGGCCACCACCCTCGGGCGTTCTCTGGGGTAGTTCGCTATGGCTTCGACCTTCGCGGGTTGTCCAGCGTCCCGAGATTACCAATTCCCGCGCCGAGGAGAGGGGTCGTGTCAAGGGGAGCAGAGCCTTGATGAACCAGTCCCTCTGGTGGTTGGGATCGATCGGGTAGCTCAGTTTCCCGATCGCGTCCTTGAATCGCCGCATCAACTCCCACGCGGTCTCTCCTTCCTTCTGCTTAATTTCCCACAGCTCGGACAGGCCCTGCTGGTCCGTCTGGGGAAGCTTGAATTCGCGGACAAAATCCCGCTTTACGTCCGCAATTACAGGGTTAGGGTGCGCCTCGGACCACTTGATGAACCAACGCAGAGCTCTCTCTCTGAGCGTGGTTTGAAACTCTATCAACTTCCCTGCATCCGGCGTCTGTCGAGCCCTCCAGATGGCTTCGCACAGATACCAGTGTTGTTCGACGTCGTCGTTGCCCCGGCCAGAGAACTCTGCGTACCGGGTGAAAGATCCAGCCATGTGTACTTGCGGAGAATTAACCAGGATAAAACCTCCCAGTCCTGGTTGCGTAACGGTCCCTCTAGGGAAAATACTACTACTAGCAACGCTGCTGCTACTGGGCGTTACCGACGCCGCTGAACTACCATATGATTGACTTAATGCTTGTAACTGAATAAAAATATTTCTTAAAAGTTGATAAAGTACCAGGGGAAGGTCGGGTTCCTGGCCATGCAGAAGGTGGGACGTAGGGCTGCCTGGAGGGGTGGGTGCCGTCTGATCCTGGAACATCTGCTGCATCACGCCGTGCCATTCATCATCGGAACTTTCCTCAGGCTGCATCTTTCCATTATCTTCGCTAGTCGTTACTTCTTTTCCTCGCGTCGCTGGGCTCCCATGCACCCACTGTACGTCCGCTGCCGTCCCGTCTCCTGTCCGGGTATCCAAACCCATAACTTCCGTCCTCTGAGGCGCCTCCTTCTGATTCTTCCTCTCGATCTCCCTTCTCTTCAAATCTCTCATTACCCTTCTTCGCCACCTATCGACGATCTGTGCCCGCCGATGTGCACGTGACTCCCACAACTTGCATGCGGCCTCAACGTCCATCCCCCGCTCCCCACTCTTACTGTCTACACAGCATCGGTCCCCTTAATCCTTCCCCCAGTACGGGTGGCTTACACTTCCATACTCGTTTTGTGGAATTCAATCAACCCTTCGTCCACCATCAGGGCTTTGATCCACAGCGGGATCTCCTTCAATAGCTTCCCCCTTAGCCCCGAGTGGAAGACAGCCTCAGCTTTCGAGAAGGACTGATAGCACTCCGCAGCAAACTCCACCGTGTATCCTTCCAACGTGGTCCGTACCCAAAAATCCACCGCTCGGGTTAGTTCAGTGTCTACCCGATGCAGTGCTACCAGGTCTTCGTGCGCCCACCTGCGATTTATCTTCCGCGAACCTTCTTGGGGCACCATCGCTCGTAACCTTCGCAACCAATTGTAAAGGTCAGTAGGGAACCTTCCCCAGAAAATTTCGTACGTATCACTAGCTGAGTCAGAGAAAAGAACAAGCTCCCTGATCGCCGCCTCCTTTTTCTTGATCAGCTCTGCTTGCTGAGTAATGAAATGGTCAAGATGATCATCCCACCATCGCCGTATTGCTCCTTCAAAAATCCTCGAGACCATGATCTAGATCCCCTCAGAACATGCAGGTCCCAGCAACGGAACCATTTGTTGGCGGAAAGTCAGGTCTCGCGAACAAGACCCAGGTTCAAGGGTTGTGGCCAACAAGGGGTCCGGTGTAGTCTAGGAACACGCCGGCATTTTCACCCCGCTCTTGGAGAGCATTGCGTCTCACCCGAGGCGTGCCGCGACCACATGCGAAAGGGGATGAGATCACTGGTAACGAATAAACCTGCAACCAAAGAAAGAAAGTGCATCCATTACATATACCAAATTACACATGCAAGATCACTAACTAAGTATTCAGACAGTCGCAACTTAAAATTTTAAATCAGTGTAAACACATTACAGCACATGAACAACTCATTGAAACAGCAATCTTCCCTTATATTATTCTTCTAGCCGAGCACATGATTACATAGCTTTCTCTCTGATAACTCACAAGTCTGATACAGATGGATTTTAGAACAGAAAGGAAGAACATAGAAGGTACGAAGCCATAGGAAGAACAAGCATGATTCTTCCGCAGCTGCTCTACGCGTCCTTCCCTGTCTTGATCCTCGCGACTTCTCTCATATCCATTCAACCTTCAACACACACCTTCTTTTCAGCCGGGTGATCGTTATTTATTCACCCGCTCCTCGCGACTGACAGCTTCTCTGTGTCTTCACTCTGGCTTTTCCCAGCTTCTCTTCTGATGTCTGTGTGTTCTACTTTCTGTTTTCTGCTGTGTTTCTTTCATCTGCACTTATCTCTACTCGATCTCCAGCTATCGAGTGCTTCCGCGCCACCTTGGTAGCTCTGCAACTTCTGGTCGTTGCGGCGCGGTCGCGGTTGCCATGTGTATTTATTCCGCAACTCAAAAAGAGTCAAAGTTCAAAATGTCTTGGCCAAGAGTTCAAAACTTAAACAAAAACAAGGGCCCCAACACAACAACAACAAAAAATTGTAAAATACCAACACTGTGATCATGTTGGCCATATGAAAGATCGCTATTTCTATCTTCATCCATGCAAGCACTGTGGTCAGCACACCCATTCTTCACACAGATGGTTAAAAAAAAAACCTCCTGCAAGAACAAAGATTCATCTTGGATGGATCGCTTCTTGGCAATGGGCATCAACAACCAAGAAGATGTTTAAGTCACATGTCAGAACTTGTTCTAGAATATTGAAAAATCTTGCAGTTGAGTTTTTTCCATCATCTCACCTTGTACCTGACAAGGGGGAAATGGTGGTCATATACAAGGTTCAACACCACATCGAGCGAGCCTGAGCCACAATCTCTCATTCCAGATTTAGAGTTGTAGCCAGAGACACAACAGTTCAAGCGAGCTTAAGCCACAATTTTTCATTCCAGATTCAGAGTTGTAGCCAGAGACACAGATACCAACGAGCATGCCTTTGGTTGGTGGACAACCTTAAAACATCTATGTAAGGTTGATATTGTTCCTCTTTCAGAACATTTCCGCTAGCAGAAGAATTCAGATTCTTTCCAGCTTTGGAAGAGTTCCAGGAAATGCATCAAGAATTCCAGTGTTGGTGGTCATCCTTAAACCATCACAGGTTATAGACCTCCCTTCTTTTAGGTTGAAGGCCTCCCTCTTCAAAAATGAGTGACACTTCCTCTAGCAGAAGCTCTCAACCTCTTGCTAGTTTTGGAAGAGTTTCAGGATTACTACAATAAACATTGAATTCTAGTGTTGGTGGTCATCCTTAAACCACCTCTTTATGCCAACATTTTAGAGAGTGGATTCAGCTTAAGTGCTGCCATGCATATTTTGCAGATTTGTTTTACAACTCTCTTCTTGGACTCACACATACCCCTACGGATTAAGGGGGGGAGTTTTGGGCACCTAATCCTCTATGGGTAGGTGTGGAAGGAAAAAATTCACAAATGGAGTCCAAGTGGCCTTGGAATATGAATCCGAGGGTCACCTCATTTTATTATAAATGTACATCATATCAATGGTACAATGCAACTAATGATTATCTTTCTATTTGTGTGTTTTATTTTCTCATACACCATGTGTTTGTTTAATAGAAGCTTCATTAGATGAGTAGCCTATCCCTTACAGGTTTCAAAGAAACAATTTTGAAAGCTTTTTATCAATTTCGGTATTTTACATGAGTTCTTGCAGAATTCTGCAAATTTCTCATTGCAGAAGGGTAACATACTCTTATGAATTTTTGTAATGGAGGCATCCAAATGGTGATTTATTTACATGGATAGATGTATTTTAATGAGTACATCCTAGTTCAGGAACCCTCATGGCATGAAAAGCTTTAATTTGGGAGAAAAAGCTAAAACAAACCCCTATTTTTCATGTTTCTACCTCCTTTTTGGACCCTCTGTTACGATTTTTAGCAACCCTCGGAGAATGGATTTTTGAAGGCTTTCGATTGGTAAACTAGACAGATAGGGCTAGTTGAACATTTTTTCATAAGTGGATTTGGACTTCTCAAAGTGCCTCAAATGTGCCTCCAAAGTTTTGTTATGCTTCTGTAAATTGGTTTTTTAGATCTTGAGTCAGAATTGTCACAGATCAGCATTGGATTCCCTCAGGACATTTTTCAAGCTCAGAAATGATCAAAAATTCAATTTTGTGATGTCATATGAGTTGTCATAATATTTATTAGGTTTCGCTTCCTATCATGAAGGAATTTGTAATTAATGTAAGGGACAAACACACCTAGTTTATAGCTAAAATTCAAGAAATAGTCTCTAACCTCCCTAGAAACTAGGAAATGACTCATATATTTCATTTATGGTCCATTTTTAATGGGATTTTTACCTGATGAGGTGTCATAGTCTATATTTTCTATAATTAGACTCTATTTTGTCTTTTTTTGGGTTGGATAGTCTCATATTTCTATGGATCTTTTGTAATCAGCAATTTGGAATGAAATCAAAGACAAATTTGTAGGAATTACGTTGAGATACTTGTGGTATGCATTGGAGCATATATTCTTACAATGTATGTTTATACCATGTCTTCTTCTTCATATACGTTTATTTTGTAATTTTATGAGCAAAAATCATGTTTATGCATGCTTTGTTTTAGACAAGGTTTACTTGCTTCTATATTGAATGAATTCACCTCAATGCCCATTCAAACTCTCTTCTACTTCATTCTATTCTCAGTGAATTATTAAAATTATTTAAAACTACCAATCTTGCCTCACATATTATCTGCAAATTCACCTTTGAGTTCATCCCTAAAAACCTTATGGACAATCTACTGACTGAATTTTATATCTAGCAATAAAAACATTAAACAAATCCTATTTACTGAGCTTAAATACCTAGCCTAAGATCATTCGATACTCAGTCCTTCCTTTGACTGCAAAAGTGACAATGAGAGAGCCCTCTATGGTCCTGGTAGGGTTAGCTACTTGACGTAAAGGCTGGTCTGTGGTTACCTTCCTTCAACTCCATTCGCAACCTTGGGAAGTAGGGGGGAGTGATAATAGTAGGGATAGCTGAAACTTATGTAGACAGGCTTCATCAACCATGCATTATCAATAGCCTGGATGTCTTCCAATAGAATTAAGGCATAGCTAGTTCGGCCCTCAAAATCTCTACATAGCACCATAGGGCTACTTACAGGCCCGTTTTAGAGTCTGGAACCCTTGGCGTGTGGAAGGCGAGGTGGAGCCTTTCAAGAGTTCACCGCAGTTCGCTAAAAGAGTGGGGCTATAGGAGTTCCTATGCAAACACCAATGTAATTCCCTTATTATAGTGCAAGGAACATATGAGGGCTAGGAATTTTTCGGAGAGGCCTTTACCCAATCTTATGAGGGATAGTGCCACTGGGTTCATTAGTAATCCACTTTCTCCATTGTTAGCATCGAGTCTCGATGTTTATAAAATCCCTATGAACAATCCATGTTTGGCTCAACCAACGAGAAGAAATCAGTGAGGAGATGAAGCACGTTCCCTTAATACCAAGGAAAAACCAAGTCGACCACATCACATAAGGTGAGGTGAAGTTTCTCTAGTTGGCCCATAGAGGATATCAAAGGAAAGTTTTGATGTGGCACACAATGGGCTGAGCCATGAAATTACAAGATAGAAATAATAAAAAAAAATCCGTAACTAGGAAGAACTAGACATCGAGGCTTTACATTGGTGTGACTCGATGTTATGCAACCAAATAAAAAAATGGGTTAAAATATATATCATTGACTTAAAATTTATCCACTTCGAGGGAGACTCTCTTTTACATTACATAAATGAAAAAATTTCGGGTGATTCAAATGAAAAAATCTACTTTCTATATAGAGGAGTCTAAGGGGTCACAATATAATCAGAGCCAACATAAAAATAATAATGTAAAGGAACAAAAATAACAATAGTGGGATTCTGTGGGGCACAATAATAACAATATGGGGACTACATGGGCACACCAATAACAATAAGGGGGATATAATAACAATAAAAATAAGGGGATATACTAGTATTATAGGGACCTAACATGTTTGTCTCCTTCAAAAAAGTGTTCTCCTCAATGCTTGAGTAGCTCTGAATGCTTCTGTATACAATTCCCATCCTCCCATGTGGAATCTTCAGTAATTAAGTTCTTCCACTTGATGAGATACTCTGAAATGAATCGATTTCATAGTTGTCGAGTTCTTGTTTTCGTTACTACTTTAGGTTCCAATATTATTTTTCCTTCTTCTTCAATTTTTGGCAATATTGTTTGAACTCAAACCTTCTCACCTATAACCTTCTTTAAGCATGAAACATGGAAAACTGGGTGCACTCGAGAAGATGCAGGAAGCTCCACTTAGTATGCCATAGTACCAATCTTTTGCAACACCTTGTAAAGACCATAATAGTTTGGATATAATTTATTATCCTTCTTATATTTCTTGAGGGACATTTGTTTGTATGGTTATAGTCATAGAAATACCCATATGCCTACATCAATTTTTTTTTTAAGTGCGATGTTGATTTTTCTCTTGTTTTATTCGATTCTACACAAAATGATGTTAAGATTTAGGAACTTGTTGTTGATGCTCGATGTGATATTCCACTGCTTCAACCTTAGAATTTTCTCTTAAAAATGATGTGATGGACAATGGGTGTTATCAATAAAGTGCCATAAATTGGGGCATTTTTGTTGCAGTATGGAAGGAAGTGTTATACCACCATTCAGCTAGAAGTAACCACTTGATCCATCATGTCTATTTATCAGATACAAATAAACGAATATATCTTTCCAAACATGTGTTCACTATCTCAGTTTTCCCAGCATATTGAGGATGATAAAATGGGTTATGAGCTAATTGAGTACCCAGGAAAGAAAATAATTCCATCCAAAAAATTCCAGTGAAAATGGAATCTCTGTAGCTTACAATAATATTTCGGTTTCCATGTAGCTTTTGAATTGTTTCCATAAATGCAGTACAAATTGTATTTTCTTTAAATGGATAAGATAGTGCAAAAAAGTGTTCATACTTGGTAATTCTATCAACTACCACCATGATGAAACTATTTCCTTCAAACTTGGTTAAAGCTATGATAAAATCCATTGAAACCTCCTCCCAAATTTGACTTAGAATGGATAAAGGTTGTAACTGACCCAGGGTTTTAATTGTCTCAAGTTTATTTTTTTGGAAAACCAAACATTCCACCACAAACTTTTGAATATCAAATTTAAGGCCATCGCAAAAAAATTCCTGCTTGACCTTGTGGTAAGTTTTTTGAAAATATAGAGTGCCTCTTAAGGGAGAGGTGTGCAATTCCAAAAGAATATTTTGTTTGAGTGGGGAATTCTTACAAAGAAATATGTGATATTTTTACCATAATGAATCATTTTTCCAGGTAAATGCATCATATGTACTAGGATATTTCTGCAAATTTTGAATGAGTGTCCACACCTCTTCGTCATTCTTCCATTCATCATTTGATTATGTTCTCCAATTAGGTTGGATAATAGAAAAGACACAAAGAAATGTTTCCACATCCTCATCTTTTCTTGAGAGTGCATCTGAAAAAAAAAAATTCTTCCCTTTTTTGTAGATGATTTCAAAGTCATAACCCAACATATTTGTGATCCATTTTTTCTACTCTTCTGAAGATAATATTTTTTTTCAAAAAGTATTTAATACTATCATGATCTGTTTTTACCTTGAATTGTCTTCCCATTAGGTAATGTCGTCATTGCTTTAGTACATGCAGTATTTCTAACATTTCCTTCTCATAAATAGGTTTTTTTCAATACTTCCTTTGTTTGGACAACTTTCAAAAGAAATGGGTCTTCCATCTCACATTGAAACCACACCAATTCCATTTATTGAGGCATCACATTCCACAATAAAGGTTTTTGTGAAGTTTAGCATAACTAAGACCTTTTCTTAACACATTGCCTCTTTAAGATGTTCAAATGTCGTAGTTGCTTCTCGAGTCCAAGAAAATGTATCTTTCTTAAATTATGATGTTAGAGATGCTGATATTCTCCATTAATTCTTAACAAACTTGCGATAATACCTTGTCAACCCGATAAATCGTCAAAGATGATTTATGGTTGTGAGAATTTTACATTCCTTAATGGATTTAATTCTTTCAGGGTCTACCTTAACACCCTCATGAAATATAATTATATGACCCAAATTTCCACCTCCTATACTCCAAATAAACATTTGGAGGCTTTTTCATATAATTGTTTCTCCTCCAATAGTTTGAGAACCCTATCAACATGTTCAACATGATCCTTCCATGACTTATCGTAGATTAGTATATCATCAAATAATACTAACACAAATTTTCTAAAGAAGGGTTTGAAAATTGATTTCATCAAACCTTGAAATGTGGAATGTGTATTAGTAAGGCCAAAAGGCATGAAAAAAATTCATAATGACCCTCATGAGTTATAAATGTTTTTTTTGGCATGTCTTGAGTACTCATTCTAATTTGAGGATATCTAGAACAAAAATACGGCTTGGTGATTGGTCCTCAGGTTCCGTGGGAGGCTATGGGATGAGATGTTATCCTATGGAGCCTTGTAATTGTTGAAGTTTACAACAAGAAAAAGGGAAATTGGCATCCAGAAACAACATCCTTGAACCTAGTGAAAATTAAGCACCTACACTAGGTGGGGCCCACAGAGGATATTTTTGGGTGTATGCCTATTTATAGATGTATGTGCATAATCTATTTATAGAATGCATGTCTATTTATAGATGCACGTTTACCTTTGTTATCCCTTAATATATATGGACAATAAACTGTAATCTATTCTCAATGTGGACTTGGAAATAGTTAACTAAAGTGGAAAATCAGTTAGCTAAGTGAATCTCGAGTTAAGTGGTTGGTTGGTGGGACATGAAGGTTGACTTAACAGAGTGATTCTATTTGTAAGAGAGTTGGAAGTGCAGTGGTGCATTAGTTAATGCAAGTTGTAATAAGTGAGTTAAAGTCAGTTGTGCTAGTTGTAACTGAGGATACACTAGTGAGAGATCAAGTGAATTAATTATTAATTAATTCACAATCAGTGGTCTCACATGAAACTAATGTTTTTACTATTATTTTCTGCATGCATGTCAGATCTTTGGAGACCTGTTGAGTTCTAGGTGAAATGGAAGTAAACTATCAACTGTGACATTATCCGGTTGCACACATGCAAACACACACACATTGGATGAGCCCATGATATTTACGCATTCAAGGAAGGCAAGGTAATTATTCATTTAGGGTTCTTTATCATCAGGGATTGCGCAGTGGAGGAAGGTTGTCAGGAGATAGTAAATTGGCTAAGGAACTTGCCAAATTTTGTATGAAAATGTTAGGAAATTAGCTCATGTATTGAGAGCTCTTGGATTGGAGCTTTTTATGTAATTGTTTCATGATCCATGATATAATTTATAATATAAGATAGTGGGGTTTTCAGCTGTAATATTTCCCTTGTAAATTATCTGTGTTGTGTGTGATTGATCTTTCTTCATGATATTGTAATTGGCAATTGTGTTTTTAATTCCGCAAAGATTTGTAGAAGTGATTTTGTATTTAATAGTATCATATTGTTAGACCAGGAGAATCTATGACATAAATTTATTTTGTATAATTTCTCATTAGAGGAATTTTGAGGTCTAAAATGGGCCTCCTAAGGAAATTATAAAATAATAGTGGAAAAAATCTAATAAGATTTGATGACATCATCAAATTTTAGAGGGAAAAATGAAAAAACTACTTTTTCAATTCATATTTTCAACTTATCTCCCAAATTTTTACTCAAATTTCATGAGCATGCGGAATTGCACCCCCATCCAAGGAGTACCTATGTTGCACAATTTCGATGGGTCCTGTTACAAAAATGAGAATACATAAAGCATTGATAAAAACGTGATTATCACAATGACGTTTTTTTTGTGTATTTCATTTTTTCGCAGAAGAGTTCATTTAAAAGTATGTGAATATGGTATTCTCGATTATGAATTAACTTCCTTGATCCGGAATCATAGGCACTCCCGCTCGAAATTTGAGTAAAAATTTTGGGAGATAAGTTTAAAATACGAGTTGAAAAAGTAGTTTTTATTATTTTATTATTTTTTAATATTTTTACTTTTTTACTCCAAAAATGGTGAATCATCCATTATGGATGACATCATCATCTTGAATCCTATTGGTTGTTATAAAGTTTATTTTTGTTGTACATTTTTCTTATGAGGCCCATTTTAGACCTCAAAATTCCCCTAATGAGATGGTATCAGAGCATAGGAAATTGCAGAAGTGAAGTAGGTGCTGAGTTTTTTGGTTGGAAAGAATTCGAACTTGCAGAAAGAATTTCTTGGTGCTATAGCTAATTCAAGATCGAAATGGCTTTAAATGGCTTGAGGTTAGAGTATGCACTCGAGGGAAGCTCAAACTACATTTATTGGAAGGACAGGATGGAGGTAGTACTCGAAGACAATGGCTTGAAGGAATTCATTGACAAAGATGTTGCTAAGTCAGATGCTGCAGATGCTACAAATCTTGATGCATGGAAAAATAAAGTGGCAAGGGCGAGGAGGATTCTGTTAGAGGGAGTACGAGACCGCATTGTATCAAGCCTCCATGGGAAAGCCACACCATGTGCTATGTGGAAGGCTTTGATGGATCTATTAAAAAGCAGTAATGACCATAGGAAACTGGTGCTCAAAGATAAACTCATGTTCTATGTGGAAGGATTTGACGGATCTATTCCAAAGCAGCAATGACCATAGGAAACTGGCGCTCAAAGATAAACTTAGGAAGATCAAGATGGAAAAGAACGACACTATTCTGGTATACTTAACAAAGTTTGTCAAATGTCGATATGAACTTGGGAGTGTAGGAATAATTGTCTATAATGATGATTTGGTGAGTTTGGATCTCCCAGGACTTCCTAAGATTTGGCACAGTTATGAAGACTCTATCAATAGACAGGAAAAATTTTCAAATTGGCAACAACTATGATAGGATCTAGTGCAGGAGGAGTTCAGGTGGAACACCAGAGATGGATATTCATCAAAGCATGATGATGAAGAGGATTTTTCTTTGGCTGCCAAGGCGAAGAAGGGGAAGGGGAAGAAATTCCATTCCAAATCTTATGCCAGTTAAGATGGCAAGGAGCACAACATGTCCAAAGTGAAGTGTTTTCACTATCACGAGCCTGGACATATTGCCAAAAATTTCCACAAAAGAAGAAGAATAAGAAGGTTGCTGGAGCTACAGCTAGTGAGGCCCTTGCCTCACAATTTGAGCTAGACTTCTCACTTATTTCATGCATGGTGTCAAGTGCGATGAGTTTGATGTGGTACTTGGATAGTGGTGCATCTTTACACAAGATAGGAGACTGAGAAATTTTCAGTAGCTTGGAGGAGAAGGACCTCTAGATGCATTTTGAAATGGGTGATGATAAAAGGTATAGTGCTATCAGGATCGGTACTGTTGCTTTCGAAAGGAATTCAGTTACACCCTTATTTTTAAAATATGTAATGCATGTACCAGGCTTAATGAAAAATATAGTTTCATATGCAATGTTGGAAGTTAAAGGCTATAATGTGGTATTTATTTAAGGTAAAGCCTTCCTTCGGCATAAACCAACAAAGCAAGTCAAGAAGATTGGGATTCGTGTGAAGAATATCTATATAATTTATGTAGATGTGATTTATACAGAGCTTCCAACCATGGGGAAGTGTAAGAAATCCATGCAATGGACTCTTGAGAGGGAGTTGGATTTTCATGCAGATAAGAGTGAACCTCAAGATGTGGAGCAGCCACATGCAGAGTATCATGGAGTGGAAGCAACCACTCATGAAAAGAAATTTCGAGCTAGATGGGCAGAGAGAGTGTATGTAGCTATACCACCATGTGAGAGGTGGGGCGACCTACATGAATGATCCCAAGAAGAAATGTTGGACAGGATTCATTGAGATGGGGCGGATCTCATGAATTGAACCTAGCTATGAGGAGCCCACAGAGCAGCAGTAGCAGGATCACTTGGATTGATGCAATAAAATGTCGTGAGGACATGAAATCAAAGTGATAATGTCGAATACTGGAGTGCATATCAGAGTTGGGAGCAAGTGCAGAATGCATGGATGCATGTGTGAGTAGTGCAGTGGTTCATAAAGACATGTGCAGCTAGCAGAAATCAGAAGAATTTGACGAGAGACGTATTATACTAATTCAGTTTTTTGGAGGCTATTCAGTTTTGGAAGTTTTGCATGCAAAGGTTGCATGTGAGATAAACACTAGCAAAGTGTTGCATGTGCGAGAAACACTAGAGAAGTGTTGCATGAAAACTTTTCATGGAACATTCATGGAGTTGCATGTCACATGCATGCAGTTGCATGTCACATGCAAGGGTTTCATGTTGCATGCATGGAGTTGCATGTTGAATGCAAGGACATTCCTTTCTTGTTGAGAGGAAGTGTTGAAGTTTGCAACAAGAAACAATGAAATTGGCATCTGTAAACAACATCCTCCATCCTAGTGAAAATAAACACCTACACTAGGTGGGACCCACATAGGATATTCTTGGGTGCATGTCTATTTATAGAATGCATGTCTATTTATAGATGCATGTCTAAATTTATTATCCCTTAATATATATGGAACAAAAAATTGTAATTTTCTCTCAATGTGGACTTGGAAATACTTAAATGAAGTGGAAAATCAATTAGCTAAGTGCAGGTTTACTTGAGTTGTAACTGAGTGATTCTAGTTGTAACAGAGTTGGAAGTGCAGTGGTGCATTGTTTAATGCAAGTTGTAAATCTGTTTAACTTAGTTAAGTGAGTTAAAGTCAGTTGTGCTAGGTGTAACTAGCGATATACTAGTGAGAGGTCAAGTGAATTAATTATTAATTAATTCAAAATTAGTGGTCTCACATGCAATTGATGTTTTTACTATTATTAGCTGCATGCATGTCAGATTTAGTGGAGACCCAGTTGAGTTTTAGTTGAAAGGGAAGTAAACTATTAGTTGTGACATTATTCAATTGCACACATTCAACCACACACACATTGGATGAGCCCATGATATTTATGCAATCAAGGCAAGGTAATTAATCATTCAGGGTTATTTACCATCAGGTATTGCGCAGTGGAGGAAGGATCTCTGGAGACAATAAATTGGCTAAGGAACTTGCCAATTTTTGTATGACAGTGTGAGGCAATTAGCTCATGTACTAAGAGCTCTTGGCTTGGAGCTTTGTATGTAATTTTTTCATGATCCATGATATAATATAAAATAGAATATAGTGGGGTTTTTATCTGTAATATTTCCTGGGTAAATTATCTATGTTGTGCGTGATTAATCTTTCTTCATGATATTGTAATTGGTGATTGTGTTTTTAATTCCATAAATATTTGTAGAAGCGATTATGTATTTAACAGTAGCATATTTTTATATCAGGATAATCCAGGACATACATGTATTTTGTATAATTTCTACTGTAATAGCCTGGGTTACTTGTAGGTTGTGGGTTGAGATACAATCCCTGAAGCCCTATAATAGTTTAGGTCCCTTGGGGTTCTAGGTTGGGATATAATATCTAGAGGCCTATAATAACTTGGGTTCCCTCGAGGCTGTCGGTTGAGATAACAAGCTTTGGAGCCCTAGATAGCTCGGGAAGTGCCTAATTTTGAAGAATAATTAAAGGAATAATCAAATGGATACCTCTAATTATTACCTTACTATTATAGTGGATTCTAGAGTCTTGGGAAGGGAGTGAATCATTGTGTGTAGAATTGGGGTGAGGTAGAGAACCTCATAACTCCTTGTGCTTAAGAATATGGTAGTAATAAACTAGTGGGATTGAGGAAGATGTCCTATGGAATTATGTATTTTTAGTTGGTAGATGGTCATTAATTCCCTTAAGCAAGCACCCTGCTCAGACTCTAGAATATGGCTCAGGGGTGACAACTGCAAGTAAATTTCACTTCAGTTCTGTATGGTTGGGTGGAGATTCCTTGTCCCAAATTCAGTTTCCCTACAAATTTAAATATAAGTATCCATTTATTATTATTTACTTGTTGATGAATCATGAAGCATTTGTAGTTGCAATAGTTCTAGACTTGGGGATGTGTTTGTGGTGTTAATATGATGAACATATGGATGAACCTCTATTTAGAGATGGAAATTATAGTTATGCAAATTACATATAAACCTATTTGCATATTGTAATATTCCCAATTAGCTTTAAGCTAGTTGGAATGTTAAATTTTGTTTTTGCTTCTTAGTTAGAAGAATAAGAGGGTATGGATACCCATAAATCTCCTTTGTAGGAATAAAATCACTCCTAATGTGAATGGATATCCACTTATAGTCTTGATTAAACACCCTTGTGTGTGAAAAGGGGTTGAAGCATGTAGACTGGGTTAACATTGACCAAATCAAAAGCACTGGTATGAATGGAGTGGTATTCCTTGAGGGACATCGCAGTTTTAGAGGGAGATTCCATGCATGGAAGTAGTGGATTTAATGACTGGGGCCCAAGGTGAGGAATCTCACCAATCATATAAGGAAGGGGATGGAAGCCATAGAAAACATGTTTGGATTATTATTTTGTTTATGTTCTGTATGGCTTGTTGCTCTCTTCAGATGTTTAGCGGAGACTGTAGTGCTGTTTAGCACAAGGGTGTAATCGAGAGAGAATGCCACCATCATCCTTGGGGGACTTCGAGTGCCCACTTAGAAGAGGTGATTGAGCTACATTTCCACATTCTGACATTAGGCCAAAGCTCCATTCTTACTAAACAATGTAGTTTCTTCCAGATTCGTGTTGCATTGCAGGGCAGAAGTTGTGGAGGGTTTTTAGGGTCATTTTTTGAGTTGTGTTTCAGTGGAGAGGTAGCATTTCCATTGGAGGGATAACAAGGAAGTTCCTTGAGCATTTTATCACCATTTGGAACCAGAAAAAGCTACCACCACCACCTATAGTGTAGTTTTAGTCCATCACTACGTAATTTCAGTGATCAGTTGCAGGATTAGTTTTTGTGCATGATTTGGGGAGTTGGTCCTTCAGTGGAGGGATCAAATTTTCACCTAGAGAGTCTATTGGAGGGGAGCCACACATTTATATATAAACTTAAACCATATATCATAGTTACTTTACTGTAGTGAATCCTCAGCCCTAGGGATTTGGTTCACCATTTGTATTTTTGGGTGTATTGTTGGAAACCCTTTTGGGTTGGCTAGGGAAAGTGATATAGAGCCTTGTTGTTTATGTATATTATAACTTGAGCCATATATCAGTCACTTTATATCTTTATATGACCTATTTTTGTATCTATGTTCTTTATGAATGCGCTATGCCATCTCTTCGACATTTTGCATAGTAGCAATATCTCACTTTTGAGAGTGCTAGATCATTGAAGGCTTGTTTGTCTATATCATATGATTTGTGCCTCAGTTTATTGTACCTATTTGATTCTGATATGATTAATGAAATGGCTCCATATTGGTATCCTATGTTGATGTGATTTTATACACTGTTATTTCCATGTTTATGTCCTATATTACTACTTTTCCCATTTGGGAATATTACAGTGGTGTCAGAGCATAATCTTGGCTCACCCTGTGCATATAAGCCAATATTTCATCAGAGAAAGGTGATCCTCTCATAGATATAGAGAAGAGGTATCTCATAAGAAACAAGAGATATGATTATACAGATGATAGAGAAGACAAGGGTAAGACTCCTTTATCAGGAGGAGATGAGGAGGAGGAGTTCTCTAAGCTTATTCTTCGAACTATGCAAGATATTGCAAAATAAATAAAGGAGATGAGGATGGATAGAGACAAATAATCCCCTAAAAATTTTCTACATGGAGAAGGATCTGACATTTCTCATCACTAGAGTGATCAAATAGTGAAGCAACAGGTTTCCAAAAGCTCTACAATGCCCACATTTTTAGCAGTGGGAAATGGAGGGTTTCAAGAACAAGATACTCTTGAATATTATTTTCTCAAGTATGAGTCTCAATCTCAGAGATTCAAAGGTCATCTTAGCTTTCAAGAGTTCAGTCAGATCAAGGAGAATAGGAGACCTCGACATCATAATAGAGGCAAAGGATTCATATAGAATGATGATCTTTACTGGACTATGGGCATATTTTTCTTACGCACTTTTGATGGGTCATGAAGATGCACTACCAAATCATGGGTAGAGAAGATAGACATATAATTCCAGCTGAACCAAGTACCGAACATTGAGGCCATAAAAATAGTAGCACTGCACGTTGAGGGTGAAGCACATGATTGGTTGTTTCATGGAGTTTCTACACTGGGTCATGCCAATGTGACTGCATATTCAGAGTTCACAAGGAAGTTGGTGGAGAGGTTTGATTGAATATATAGGGAGGCACCTCTCATTGGGCTAGCGAAGCTCAAATAATCAGGTAATCCAGAAACTTATATTTATGAATTTCTAAAACTTTCTGTTATGGTTCCTGTTCTATTTGCAGCAAGAAGGGTCTATATGTTTATTGATGGGCTAGAATAACCTCTACATGGGTTGGCTAAATCTACCGAACCCACTACCCTCCAACATTCCATTGAAAGGGCTAGAGATATACAAGATGCCTTGCCAAGAGCAAAGAAAATATTTCAGTAAAATCCCACTTTCCCATCAAAGGGGAAAGATGAGAAGGTTGATCCTTCAAAGGGGGGCAAAAAAAAAAGTACCTCTTAGTGATGATGTCCGAAGAGACTTAAGGAGAAGGAAGCTTTGCTTCACATGCCAAGAATCATGGGCACCCCCACATAGATGTGTGGCAGGGAAGGCACACTATATACAAGTATTTTTTGATGATGAGGAGGAAGAAGAAGAGGAACCAGAAGGAGGTCACAATGCTGGGATAGAAGGAGATGATCCACCACCACAAAGAGGTAGGAATGGAGAATTTTATCCAATTGGAGGGGCCCTTGCAACATTGAGAGGACACCCAAGTACTTGACCTTGAGGGTTTGAGGTTCCATTCAGGATCAAAGTGTTTCAGTTTTTATTGACAGTGGGGCTAGCCACAACTTTATTGATGCCCAAATAGTGAAGAGGAGGGAAATACCCAGAAGACATGGTTGTCTTCGAGATGCCGCGTATCCTTAGAATCCCATAAGTTTTTATATCGGGCCCCCTCGCACATGTCGTGGGTGAGCTCTGGGAGGACCAATTCCTCAGGTGCTTCCCAGGCTATCAATGCTCATCCCTACTCCTGGGATTCACGAACATTGTCCAAAAACTCATTGCACAAATATTGTGACCAATTGAAGCAGATCCCTTTCTCGCACTCGCCTTGTAACTGAATTACGTATGCATGGACGGGGGCCACTTGGAATTTTCACATCATCTTACATGCCAATAACATGGTACCCAGTTGCATGGCGAGATCATTGATGGTTTTTATCATGAAGCCGCAAGTATTCCTCTCCACATGGTATTTTTGTCGCACATATTCAACAGTTTCCCCTTCATACTTCTTTCCAACGTGCTCTAGGGGGTTTGGCCCTTCCATAGGAAGACCAGTGATTCGATGGATGAGCGCAGTGTCAATAGGGATTCGATCCTTGATCCACAAACACCCATCGTGGACCAGGGAAAGAAATTGATGCACCAGAATATGCCTGATATTGTAGTGGCCAAAATGCAGCATGCTGAGCAGGTTGAGGAGCCTAGATCCTGCCACTCTGCTTACCCAGCTTACGAGGAAAATTTTGATCCTATCATCCTCCTTAGTTCATTCAAGATACAACTCTGGCACCAACCTAGGGAAGTCCATAGGCGCAATAACACAAAATGATGCGCAAAAGAAACAGACCATCGAGAGGGATGCAAAAGCAGAGACTCAGCTAGATTCGCTGCTAAACCTAGGTACATAAGGACTGGATGTGGGAGGGAATACCTCCCCCTGAGGCATGAAGCGAACAAGCGAGCCTATGAAAGGGACCTAAAAGAAGCAATGCTCTTAGCGGACGGAACGAGATGAGGCAGTCACAATGACCAAGGGGGACCTCGAAAAAATTATTGACGTGGTCACTTTGGCCACAGAAGATATCAGCCTTAGAAGAAAAATAGATAGATACAATCGACACAATTAAGCTTGACCTCCACGCCCTACAGATGAAGACAAACACACTGTATGCTAGTTTGATTCAGGTACGAACGCCCTCGGCCACCAGCCGTTGAGAACTAGTTATAGAAGAAATATTCCTCTGTTCCTTACCAGGTGCATCCCTTGTGATCAGTCCACCTGAGCTGGGAATACAAGTCCAGGCTGGTGCAGAAGTACAACTGAATTTAGCCAGGTTGCCACATGAGGCATTGCAGGCCCTCCACACCTCCTTGTTTTAGGAAATTCACCGTCGGGACCAACAAGTGCACCAACATCTTAGTGTGGCTGACCAGACAATCGCTACAAAGAATGTTGAAGTGCCCCTCGCCACCACACAACAAACGGAGCTTGAAAGATTGATTCACCGACTCTGCACGGATGTTACAAAAGCAACTAGCCATATCCACCCCCCAGGCTAAGATTGAGGGTTGGTCATAGCATTGAAGGCCTCCAAGACAGAAGTTCAGGTGGTCAAAACACAGATGGAGCAGCAAATCACAGATTTGTAGGCTGAGTTGCAGCCCGAAACACCTCCAGAGATACAGGCCCAACAAGATGCGTTAGTTACCGTAGCAACAAACTTCATTATAGGGCAGATTTCTCAGGGCACCCAATTACTAGAAACAACCATGCAGCTATGGACCAAGGTCCAACGCGACCTGATCCTGCGAGAAATAAACCATAACCTGCGATAGAAGGAAGAAACCTTCGAGAAGTTAGAAGCCACCATGCCCACTTTGGTTCCTACTTAGCTCTTGGCATGGCTGCGAACTAGCCACGACCTCCAAAATTATATTGATGAGCTCTGACATAAGAAGAAAGTTCTTAGTGACCTCTTGAAGCCTTGGACTGCCAAAGCCTTCAAGCTCTCGCAGGATGTTGATGTTGCTATTAAGCAGCTAAACCAAACTCCGGAGAGCGTCACCACTATGACGAAAGGACCGACTTCATAGAAGCTGGTAGACATTGTGAAAATTGCTGCTGCTCAGAGTGAACGTGTGCTACCCCCATTGGCCAAAGCAATCAGACTGCTACAGGTGCAAGTGGAGACCCCACCATCACAGTGACTCGGGACGAGTCACAAGATTGTGTTGGTGATCCAGATTTTATGCAAGAACGCAACACAATACACATATAACCATAAGCACAGAGATGCAGCGGAAATAGTGCTTCATTTTATTAATAAAAGAATGACTGAATAAGCTTACAAACATAATGGAAACAAGCTAGGGTGTTGGTAGCGTATCTCTGAGAAGAGATGTGGCATACGTAGGCCTCTGAACTTTATTACATTGAGGCTCATAGGCCTATTACAGACATAATGGAAATAGATGAGCTAGGGTATTGGCATCGTATCCCTAAGAATAGATGTGGCGGCTACCAGCCCCTGAACTATGTTACAATGCAGACATATGGAGATGTGGCGAGCTAGGGCACTGGTAGCGCTTATCTCTAAGAAGAGATGTGTCAGCTCCCAACCCCCTAAACTATGTTACAATGAGGCTCGAAAGCCTATTTATTGTTGAGAAACAATGTAAAATCTGAAACATCCAAAAACCTAACCCTAGGAGATGAAGTGCCAAAATTGTGGGCTTCATTTGGGTAAATCGGTTTTTCAACTTCTCGGGGACATAAATTTGGCATCCGATCTCCATTTGACGTGCTCAATATCTTGTTAGAAAGATCTATCCAAGGAATAAAACTTTTGAGTGTTGCTCCCTATTTTCCCAAAAAAGCGTCGTTCAGGGCCTCAAAACGGCTTCGGAAGTTTAGGACCCGAAAAATTGCTAAAAATAATAAGTTGTGCTGAAACTTACAAACTTAAATAACTAATGGTGGGGGTTCAAATGGACTCGGTGGGTGGCCACCAATATCCACCTGGATCATTAATTCCCCAAAACGGCTTTGGGTGTGTAGGACCTGAAAACCTACTAAAAATAGTAAGCTGTGCTGAAGCTGAAAAACTGAAAGAATTGATGTTGCGGGTCCAAATAGAATAGAAGGGAGGCCACTGATATCCACCTGGATCATTCCTCCCTCCTTAGGAAGAAATGGTCTCCATTGCATTAAGTTCCTCCATGGGGGGGGTGGGGGGGGGAATTTTGCTGAACATGGTATTAGATTTTTCCAGGATGTCGCGGACCTGTTGGCGGACGTGCTAGATGTAGATGTGCCGTCGGTGGGCAGCCATTGAAGGATCTGGTCAAACTTATCTATCATCGCATTCCTTTGTTTCTCAAGGGCATATTCGAGCAAAATTTTGATAGGATCTCCTGCTCCCTTGTATTTCTTTCCTTCTGCCATGGGGGGTCGTCAGGGTTGCAAGGTTGAACTCCTTATACCCTGGCCGCGTTAGGGACATGAAAAGAAAAACAGAGAAAAAGTAGACCACTCTAATACCACTGATTCAAATTTTATTCTAGAACACAACACAATACACATATAACCATAAGCACAGAGATGCAGCGGAAATAGTGCTTCATTTTATTAATAAAACAATGACTAAATAAGCTTACAAACATAATGGAAACAAGCTAGGGCGCTTGTAGCATATCTCTGAGAAGATATGTGGCATATGTAGGCATCTGGACTGTGTCACATTGAGGCTCACAGGCCTATTATAGACATAATGGAAATAGATGAGCTAGGGTACTGGCAGTGTATCCCTGAGAATAGATGTGGCGGCTACCAGCCCCTGAACTGTGTTACAATGCAGACATATGGAGATGTGGCCAGCTAGGGCACTGGTAACGCTTATCTCTGAGAAGAGATGTCTCAGCTCCTAGCCCCCTGAACTGTGTTACAATGAGGCTCGAAATCCTATTTATTGTTGAGAAACAATGTAAAATCTGAAATGTCCAAAAACCTAACCCTAGGAGATGAAGCGCCAAAACTGTGGGCCCCATTTGGGTAAATTGGTGTTTCAACATCCCGGGGACGTAACTTTGGCATCCGATCTCTGTTTGACGCACTTAATAGCTCGTTAGAAAGATCTATCCAAGGACTACAACTTTTGAGTGTTTCTCCCTATTTTCCCAAAAAAACGTCGTTCAGGGCCTTAAAACAACTTCGGAAGTTTAGGACCCGAAAACTTGCTAAAAATAATAAGTTGTGCTGAAACTTACAAACTGAAATAACTGATGGTGGGGGTTCAAATAGACTCGGTGGGTGGCCATCAATATCCACCTGGATCATTAAGTCCCCAAAACGGTTCCAGGTGTGCAGGACCTGAAAACTTGCTAAAAATAGTAAGCTATGCTGAAGCTGAAAAACTAAAAGAATTGATGTTGCAGGTCCAAATGGAATAGGTGGGAGGCCACCGATATCCACCTGGATCAGTCGAGGGACTGCTGGAACAAGGTCTCCTAAAGCTACAAATTGTGTCCATTTTTTTTTATATTTTTTTATTATTTAGTCTAACACAGGGGTTTTGGGGTGGGTCAAAGCCTTGAATGCATTGTAACGAGTCAAGGGTAGACCAGGAGTCTGCAAACCATGGTTTCCTAACCATTGGATGCATAGGCTAAATCAATATAAATAGATGAACCTTTTTTAGTCTTAAGGTAGGAAAGAATTGATATTGATGCTAAGCACAAATTCTTAGATCTGTTGTGGGGTTTTTGGGTAAGGACTCCTGCTCGTTGTATGCGCGGAGATCCTTAGTCCTCCTGTTTGCGGACCCTGCTAGCTATGTGCATAGGCGGTATTTTGGGATTGTAAGTGGATTTTGGTATTAATATATATGTGAAGTACTGTTGGATATCTGATTCTATCTGGATCTGTTTGGTTATGATTGATGCAAACCTGGGTTTTATGATTAAGTTGAGAAAGTATCTATTTAATTGCTACGAACTGTGAAACTATCTATGTTTCTAGTATATGTATCTATGATCTATTAATTACTATACTTATAGTGTTTGATGTTGATAATTGGTATTGCACACGTGGGTGCAGAGGTATTTACTAGATCTGTGTATAGGAATAGCTCTGTTATACTGTGGATAATATTTTCAATAAGCCTGCGAATAGATCCACTTAGTGCGAACTCGACAAGCTGGGAACGCAGATCTGCTTGACTTACGTACTCTCTCTCAGGATGCAGAAACCTAGTTCCAGCACCCTCCCATACTGGTTCAGGTGAGACTTTCCCCTGCGCAAGCAAGTCACTACCGAAAGGGCCAGTAGTATAGGGGTTTTTTGGAAAACCTTAACCTCCGAACCTAGGTTAGGACCCCTCGAGCCGACACATTGCCTTTACTGATTAAAATATTACTGTGCAAAAATGGCATTCTGTGCAGCTATACGAAGTGAATGAGCTCTGATCAGAGTGTGGGTACGACCTGAAGCAGTAAGTACTATAGAGTAAATCAAGAAGGGGACTGATCAATTTACAGCCCATTAAGAGAACCGGCTGCGCATGAAGGAAATAACCCTCCTATGACACCACCTTCAGATCCAAATAAGGGTAAGAACTCACCCACACCTACTCCTCCATCGCCACCCCCAGAGTATATATGGTTGCGCAAATTAAGTTACCCACCTTCAAAGGCGTAGGAGACGAATATGTGGACTGATTCTGGTTTGTCACAGAGTCAGTATGGACTGTGAAAAATGTGGCTAGTGATACTGTAAAGATGGCGTAGCTATCCCTCGCCTTCGAAGGAAGAGCCCTGGATTGGTATATGGGATATGCAGCTCAGCATGAGAATGCGACCATTCCATAGGTTAAAGATGCACTAAAACAATAGTTTCAGAAGCCTAAGTCCTACTCTCAGATAGTGAATGACCTAAAAGACTTCAAGCAAGGGCCCTTTGAGTCTATATGGGAGGCTCACTGGCAGCCAAAGAAGGTGATAAGAGAAGGGGAATTTTTGTATGATGACAAATAGCACAAGGAATGGTTCATCACTATGTTACTGCCTCACCTGCCCAGACTTATGTGTCAGCAAGCCATTGAATCACAAAAAAAATCTTTGGAGATTGCTATGAAGTTAGAAGCCGTTCCAAGAGATGATACCTAGTTGGGAGTACAATAAATCTAAGGGCAGTTGGAGGTGATGCACATGGAAATCCAGAACCTGTGAAAAGACCGAGGGAAAGAAGCTAGCTCAGATGTATGGTGCATATGATGCATGGCATCTAGCCATACCAAGGATTAGTGCCCACTGTTGACAGGCTACCTATAGGCTGGGGGACCCAGTATGTTATGCCCTAGGGAGACTGCGGGACCATGTGGACCAACGCTGTGGTGTGATTATTGTCTCATAGCTGGCCTGCATGATACTAACCACTGCCCCCGGCTGGGTGTGTATGTTCTAGAACTGAAACAACAATGGTGTTGGTTTTTCCGATCAGTAGGACTTGATATACAAAACTGCCAAACTTATGATTTAATTATAGACCGACGAAACCTATATAGGGTACAAGCAGACCCTTCTTCACCAAGATCCCCCTCGGGCATAGGTGGCTCCCCAGCTAGGGGCAGGGGAGGGAGCAGAGGTGGAAGCACAGGTAGGGGAAGAGGACAACTGATTTTCTATAACTGTGGAGAAGCATGGCACTTTGCAAGGTACTGTCTGAACCTTACGCGACAATCTTGCAGGTATTGTAGATAGCTGGACCATGTGATCAAAGACTGCCCAATTATGATAGAAAAAATGCAAGAAAAACAAGAGACGCCTATGCAAAATGTGCAAAGGGTTAAGGCTGAACCGTGTGACGAAGGACTGAGAATTACTATCATAACACACAATGGCATGGCCACTGGAGGAGATAAGGAGAAGGCTACGACCAGATTTCTTATCTGAAAAGAAGTGATCAAGAAGGAAGGCTTCGACTTATAGAAGGAGAAGGAAACCTTCATCACAGCCCACAATGACTTTACAAATGATGAGGCATCTACTTTCGAGATGCCAATGCACCTAAAAAAGGATGACGAAGTTAAACAATTTCTGCAAGCATGTATGAAGCTGTTGCGCAATCAGAAAGTGGTTGAAAATATTCAAGCACTAATAGATAGCTGCACAGAGAAAGCTAACCCCTTCATGGAAGTTAAGGACCTGAACAAGCTATACAAGCATAAGAAACACACTGGTAGTGAAATGCAGCTAGCAGCACACATTGGTGACTATGAATATGGATTAGGTTATTTTGGACCTAGGATCAAATGTGAACGTATTGCCTAAGAAAAATTGGCAACGAATGGGAGAACCTAAGTTGGAATGGTCCACTATCCATCTGTGCATGGCCAACCAACAGAAGATCATACCATTGGGGAGACTGTCAAAGATCGTGGTAGATATTGTAGGAGTTAAATTCTAGGTCAACTTTGAGGTAATTCAGATGTAGACAATGCAGACCGCTATCCTGCACTCCTAGGATTGGATTGGGTCATAGATATGGGAGGTATCATCAATCTAAAGAAAAGAAGCACGGTGTTTGAAAATGAAGGTACGCAGGTGATAGTATCATTAGACCCTACGGAAGGAGAATGGTATATGGAGCTGGTGTGCGAAGAAGAGGATGTGGATCACATCTATAAGTTAACTGCACTGGATGAAGATTGGATCAATCCTACAATTGATGGTGTGCTTTTTTGGGAAAAGGAGAATGAATGTTTCTCTGACTCCGACGGGGAGATGGAAAATTGGCAGAATCGGTTACATGATGCATTTGTGCTGCGATTTCTTAGAATCACAAAGAACTTCCGATGCATCTCCTCAGATGTAAGAGAACTACCCCACTTTGATGGTTCTAGTAGTATTAAGGAGCTTTTGTGAGCATTTGAAGTTGAAGTCCCACGGGAGCGGAGGCTATAGGCCCTTAATCTATTTATGCACGCAACACCTATGAGGTGGTGGGACATGCATAAGGGGGCGTTCCAGGATTGGGAAGGGTGTTGGGATATGATGATCCTGTGATTTAAACCTCCGGTTCACTTGCGTGTAAAGACATTCCTTGGCCTAGGGAGCTCGCGCGAGCATTTGTTCGCTTGAATGGAGAAATGGTGCAACTGGAATATAGAAGAATGGGTTCACCTATTTATTCGTGCCTTGGGACCAATTCCCATTGCATGGTACTTATATGCGGAGCTACATCAGCGCATTCTCCACTGGGAAACATTGAAGGATGAGTTTGTAGGGACAGTTGGGTTAGTAGGTGAAACAAAGGCGCTTGATGAAGCTCTGCAAGATATCGATACCTTAGTATTTGATGACTCACGCTCTTATGCAACACTTGGGGCACCAATATGGGAAACGATGATGTAGGATATTTTCAACTGCCATAATTTAGCAATAGAAGAGTGCGATGAAAATCCATGAAATGTCGCTATCCAGGAATCGAAGGGATAGCGCACAGTTGTTGGACCCCCATTGCAAACTGTTGATGTTGCTAAGCCTCTGAAGCTGTGAGAAGTCAACATTGGAACATAAAATAAACCTAAGTTGGCTAAAATTGGGGACTACTGGGATGATGATACAGTAGGAAAAGTGGCAGAACTACTCATGGAATACCAGGACTTATTCCCTACAAAGTTCTCGGAACTCAAAGGGATTACAGGGGACCTAGGGGTCATGTGAATCACTTTAAAAATAGATGTGCACCCTGCGAAGTAGCATCCTTATAGGCTGAACCTTAAGTATAATAAAAAGGTTAAGGAAGAAATTGATAAAATTTTCACCACATGTATCATCGAATCAGTTGAATAGTCAGACTGGATAAGTTTGATGGTGGTTCAGGAGAAAAATACAAAGGGGGAGATACGAATCTGTGTTTACTTATGCAAATTGAATGATTCCTGTGTGCATGATCCCTTTCCCACACTGTTCTCATATGAAATCCTTGACAGCGTGGGTGGGGAGGAAGAATACCCATTTACAGACGGGTTCTCAGGCTACCATCGAACCAAGATTGCACCAAAATGGAGATCCTTTCAATATACTGTCATGCCATTTGGGCTCAAAAACACCCCTTCCATATTTTCATGGGTGGTGGTCGTAGTGTTCAAAGATTTCATCCAAAATTTCTTGTAGGTATATTTTGATGACTGGACTGTCTTCAGCCTGGTGAAGAAGCACATCTCGAACTTGTGCATGATGTTGGATGCCTATAGGAAGCAACATATTCCATGAATATCAAGAAGTGCATATTATGCGTACCCTTCGGAATCTTGCTCAGGCACATAGTTTGTTGGCAAGGATTGATGTTTGATCCTGCCAAATTTGCAGTTATCATAAACCTGGTAGTTCCTACAACTGAGAAAAAAATGCATTCGATCCTCAGACATATTGGCTACAACAGGAAGTTCATTCAAGGGTACGCGCTGATCACAACGCCTATGGAAAAATTTCTTAAGAAGGATGTTTTGTTTTTTTGGGATGATGAGTGTCAGAAGAGCTTCGAGCTACTCAAGGAGAATATGGTCTCTATGCCTATTCTCATCTTTCCTGATTGGGCGAAGATATTCCATGTTCACATAGATGCATCGGGGACCACCTTGGCAGTGGTCCTTACGTAGCCTTAAGATGGAGACGTTAACCATCCTGTTGCATTCGTTAGTAGGAAACTCTCTGGTGCGGAGGGAAACTACTCCACTACGGTGCGAGAGGGATTTGCCATGGTCTATGCATTACAGAAGTATCGGCATTATCTGTTAGGAGGGCACTTAAAAATGTTTAGAGTTCACTCGGCTTTGAAGTACCTGGTGAATAAGCCTATGGTGGGGGGGGGAAATCTACCGATGGCTACTACTCTTTCAGGAATATGATTTTGAGATTATTGTCAAGCCGGGGAAGTTGAATGCTGGGTTGGACCACTTGTCCCGAATTGAAAGCGGTGAAGAACCGACCAACCTGGAAGAGGGATTGTCTGATGCGCAATTTCTCGCCATTAAATTAGTTGATGTGCACTTTTCCGATAGAATTCAGTTCTTGACTATGGGGATGGAACCTACAGAATATTCGGTACAACAGAAGAAAAAATTGGTAACCCGCGCAACGGATTTTACCATCATCATAGGTCATCCCTCTAAGAAGGGAGCTGATGAAGTGCTACGAAGATACATTTTGGAGCATGAAATGTACGCTATCTTAGTAGAATCTCATGAGACTGTAGCAGGAGGTTACTACGTAGGCAAAGCCATTTCACAAAAGATCTTGAGAGCTAGACTATGGTGGCCTACCTTGCATTGTGACTCTCACGACTTTGCAAAGCCTACGATACGTGCCAATGAATAGGAAGGCCATCACACTGAGATGAGATGCCGCTGCAACCGTAAATGGCTCTATAAGCATTTGAGAAGTAGGCCATAGATTTCGTAGGGACTATCAACCTAACGACAAAGAAGACATGTGCGCACTACATCATAACTTCTACTGATTATGTAACCAGATGGGCCGAAGCATGAGCTGTGAAGGATTGCACTGCAGATACCACTGCACACTTCATTTTTTAGCAGATTCTGACCAGGTTTGGATGTCCAAAGATCTTAATGAGCGACAGAGGTACACACTTTGTTAATGAAATAATACAGGCCTTGACCAAATAATTTTAGATCCACCATGCGAAGATTAATCCATATCATCCACAGGAAAACAAAGCGGTAGAATATTTTAATAAAATCTTGGAGAAAGCACTGTCTAAGGTCTGTAATGCTGATCGCAACAACTAGGACATATGCATCCCGTCTGTTCTTTGGGCCTATCAAACCACCTGTAAGAAGTTGACTGGGAAGACACCGTTTCAAATGGTCTATGGGAAGGAGGTCGTTATGCCCATGGAGTATATTTTTCCTAGCCTACACATCGCAGCCTATAGAAACATGGCAGAGCCAGATATCATGGAGGATTGTTTATCACAACTTGTGGCTTTGGAGGAAGATCGTTTCATTTCTAATTTCCATCAACAAGTTCAAAAGTCTCAGGATAAGGCATGACATGATCAAAATATTCGACAAAAGAAATTTTTAGAGGGCGAATTGGTCCTATTGTATGATAGAAAGTTTGCGAAACACCCAGGGAAGTTCTGTCAGCATTGGCTAGGTCCCTATAAGATAAAAGAAATCATGGATGGAAAATCTATTTAGTTAGCTACCCTGCATGACGATATGTTACCAGGCTATGTCAATGGTAGCCGGCTCAAACCGTATCAGATCAAATGACTATATGGCCAGAGTAGCTATATGGGGCGGAGTACGCCCACCAAGGAAGGTAAGTGCGGAAAGGAAAATGGTACATGTAGGGAATGACCGCAGATCTATAAGCTCGGAGGGGTGTGTGGGGGGTGTAAAAGTGTGTTCAGAGTGCAGGAGGTGCGCTGGAAGCGCGGAGGTGCGCTAGGAGTGCAGGGGTGTGATGGGCACATAGGAGGTATGAAAAATATCCATTGGAACAATAAAACTGGGTAAAAAGAAAATTTTACCATTGGAAGGAGCGGGCGACTGGAATTTAATGAGGTGATTTCCAAATATTTTTTACCATTTAATTGATGGTAAGTTTCAAATGAGGTTCATCCAAACATTGGTCGATCCCCGTGGCTATAAAATTAGAAGGATAGATCAGAAGAGGGTTCCATATCTCTTGTACAATTTGTGCTTTGTGATTTTGTGCCTTGAGAGTTGTTGCCTATTGTATTTCATTCATGTCTAAGAATCCTATAGCCTCTAACAGTAGCAACCTTGAATTCATTTTCCACACCAGAATTATGGCTACCAATCGTGTTGAAACCTTAGTACCTGTAATGTCAACATAACAAGAATTCGAGGAAGTACTAGAAGTATACCCTGAAGTGGAGGAGGTCGTGTCCACGCCCAGCAAGGAAAAGCAGAAGGGGAAAGAAAAAGCGCAAGGATTAGGGAAACCAACAAAATGGGTTGGAATGAAGCCCCACACCTCACCCCGAAATGTGAAGTCTCCACGAGCGGTAGGCTAGGCAAGCCCACTTGGGCCAGTAAAGAGACCCCTGTCTGCTCAGGAAAAGGCCCAGATGGTTGAACCAATAAATTGGCTACCACACTTTGTTCGGCCTTACAGGTCCTCGACATGCACATTGAAGAATCTCAATGGCTTGTGCACCTATCTGTAGATGTTGCTGACTCTGGGTGAGGTACCCATCATTGGAGAACCCTTTCGCAAGCTCCATGAGGTCAAATTCGATGACCATGACCTGGCCAATTTGGAGGCCTTCCCCGAGCTCGCATGTGAGCCATAACTCAAAAGGATACTGGAAGACAACAGGATAAAGATTGCCCCCATGTGCTGGGTGCACGGGTTGGCTGGTTCCAGGCTCTTGAACCTATTGAGGATGCCCCATTTTGGCCATTACAATATTACAGACTGAATTATGCACCAACTGCTTGCCTTGGTCCATGATGGCAACTTGTGGATCCAGGATCAAATCACTATTTATGCGATTCTTATTGATCGGATTACTAGCCTCCCCATGGAGAGACTAGACCCTATGCTACGCATAGGCAAGAAGTACGAATAGAAGATTGCTGACAAAGTGCATGAGGATTATCATGTGCTACGGAACACTCAGGGGTTCATGATCAACACTATCAGCGACCCTGCTACGCAGATGGGTACCTTGTTTCTAGCGTGCAAAATGATGCGAAAATTTCAGGCTGCCACCGTTCATGAGTATGTCATTCAGTTGGGAGGGCAATGTGAAAAGGGGGTGTGCTTCAATTGGGCCCAATACCTATGCAACAAATTCCTGGCAAATGTTCGCGAGGCCCAAGATTAGGGGCACACATTTTTCTACTCTTGGCTGCTGCTTCTCATTTCATTTGTCTTATGTGAAGCTCGAGAAGATTCAGTCCTCCTTGAGCTCACGCCTGATATGCATGAAGGGGTGTGTTATGAAAAGTTGTGGGACTCCAAGGACGCACAACGCATTGAGGATAATCAAGTCTTCTGGGTCCTGTTTCAGAGTGGGCTGGCAACAGCTATCAACTCCTAGCCACATTTGTCGCCCACCATCTATGATAAATATAAAATCATCATTGCATTCCAGGTTACTATGCATAATGTACAAATCCAACACCTCAAGGATCCAACATGAGTTTCTCTCTCCTACATGGTTGATGATTAAGACATTGATCGCCTAATCGCGACTTGGCCTCTGCAATGGAAGCTGGGCTTCAAATCAGGTACAACTGACTCGGTGAGGATGAGCACCACGAAGGTCACCTCGCCTGTCATCCCCAAAGAGACCGGAGTAGAGGAAAAAAACACGGGGAAAGGCGCAGAAGCAACATTGCAGAAGGTTTTGCAACCGAGAAAAAGTGCGGGGAAGGGCACGTAAGCAAAATCGCAGAAGGATTCATAGTAGGATCTGGGTGTAGAAAGTTAGGAGGTGGGAGGTGTTGACTCCCCTCAAGGAACAAAGCGAACTAGTGACTCTGCTAAAGGGCCATGGAAGAAGAAGTGTTCTCAATGACTGGAACGCGACGAAGGCGTTACGCTGACAGAAGGGGACCTCGAGAAGATCGCAGACGCAATCAGTTTGGCTGCAGAAGAAAAATGGGTGGCTCTGGAAGAGCAACAGAAAGCTATGTTCGATACACTCCAGGCTGAGCTCTACGCTCTGCAGTTAAAGACTGGCGCTTTGCAGATGAGTATGATCCAGGTTAGAACAGCCCTAGCTACAAGTAGCGTAGTGATTAGTACGCCAGAAATCCGCCTCTGCCCTCTACCTAGCATAGCCCTCATACTAAGTCCACACGATTTAGGAGTGCAAGTCTAGGCCTGCACAGAGGTGCAATTGGATCCCACTTGCCTACCACATGAACCGTTCCAGATTCTTCATGCGTCCCTATTTGAAGAAATTCAGTACAGGTACCATCAAGTGCACAAGAAAATCAGTACAAATGAGCAGATAACTAAAGAAAAAATTGCTGAGGCATTCCAGGCATAGGCTGCTTGTACCCTCGTTGCCGCGTAACAGACAGAGATGGAGCACATAATTAGTCGGCTCTACGTAGATGTTACTAAAGACATCCTGGCTACTACCTATTCCCAGGCCAAGATTGAGGGGTTGGTCACAGTGCTAAAAGCCTCAAGGATTGAGATCTAATCAGTCAAGACGCAGATGGAACAACACATTTTAGACTTTTAGGCTAAGTTACAGCCAGAGACACCTCTGGAGGTAAGGGCCCAGTGAACGGCACTAGTTACAAAGGCGACAAACGTGATTACAGGTCAAATTTCGCAGGGTGCCCAATTATTGGAAATAGAAATGTAGCTATGGACTAAGGTGTGGTGTGACCCTCTCCTGTGCGAAATCAACCAAGAGATGCGCCAGAACAAAGAAGAGTTCGACCAGATGGAAGCTACACTAACCACTTTGGTCCCTTCTCAGCGATTGGTTCGACTGTGCTCCAGCTATGTGATGAGAGATGACATGGAGGCTCCTCTAAAGAGGAAGAAGACATTAAGCGGTCACCTCAAGCCATGTGTGGATGAGGCCCTCAAGTTTTCCCAGGATGTTGATATTGCAGTAAAGCCACTGAACCAAACTCTAGAGAGCGTCATCGCTGCTATGGAAGGCCCAAATTCACAGAATTTGGTGGAGATAGCCCATAATGTTGTTGGGTAAAGTGAAGGAGTGTTGCCCCTGCTGGTGGATGCAATCAAGTAGCTGTAGGAAAAGATGGAGAACCCACAACCGCAGTGACTTAGTATGAGTCACAAGATTGTGTTAGGGGACTATTGGAACAAGGTCCCCTAAAGCTGTGAATTTTGTACAATTTTGTATACTCTTGATATTAATTAGTCTAACCCAAGGGTTTTGGGGTGGGTCATAGCCTCGAATGCATTGTAATGGGTCAAGGGTAGACTTAGAGTCCACAAACCATGATTTGTGGACCACAGGAAAGCGTAGGCTAAATAGTTATAAATAGATGAACATTTTGAGTCTAGAGGTAGGTAGGAATTAAGTCTGATGCTAAGTACGAATTGTTAGATCTATTTTGGGTTATTTGGGAAAGGACTCCTGTTGGCTATGTGCGCAGAGATCCTCAGTCCTGTTGTGTGTGGACCCCGCTAGGCTATGTGCGCGCGCTGTGTTTTGTTGTAAGTTGATCTGATATTAATGAAAGTGAAGTATTACTGAAGTATCTGTGTGTAATGGTTACCAAACACATCTATGATGGTTAATTAGCTGCGAATGTATCTGTGTTATGCATATGTATATCTGTGATCTATATCTGCGAGTATAAGGGTTTTGTGATGGTTTTTGTTTAGCTACATCTATTTATGCGATAAGCTACGTTTATGATATCATGTACTGATAATTTTTGTTACAAATGTGGATGCGAAGATATCAAATAGATCTGAATAACTCTGTTGTGGTTAATAACTGAATATAATGTGAAAACATGTGAAGGGACCTGTGTGAAACTGGTTGGTTGCGAACTCAGATATGCTTGACTAACCTACTCTCTCTCAAGGTGTGGAAACCTAATTCAAGCACCCTTCCATACTGCTTCGGGTGAGACTTTGGCCTGCGCAAGTAGGTCACTGCCGAAAGGGCCAGTAGTATAGGTGTTTTTTGGCAATCCTTAACCTCTGAACCTGGGTCAGGACCCCTCGAGCCAACAATATCCATGCTCAGTGAAATAAAATCATGTCCACATATGAATTATAGAGCGGATCCAATATGTATACAAGTATAGTTGAAATGTAAAGTACATAGTGAATGATCTGATTACTTCCCGAAAGTACAAGTCAAAATCAAGTCCAAGTATCACATATATAAAACTGATCAATGATGCTACAACATATATCTGATCACAAAAGTCACAGCCGAATCTCCAAGTACCAAGTCATAAGTGATGGAACAAATGGTACAACACACAACTCGGGAGCCAACATATAATATGCCCCTATGATGAAACTACAACATATAAGAGTGGATGGTGTCACTGGAAAAAAAATAAAGGAATTGTAAAATTGAACCAAGGCATGCTGATGCAAACCTGAGGTCTTCACCGATCACCATGGCACAATTCTACACTATGGGAATAAATGAGCTGAAGTCAACCATGTGACAAATCGTTTGATTATCGGTAATTGATGTATACCATTAACAAACACGAGACAACCCACTGATAATGATAATTGGTGTCAAGGGGCCCCAGTAAAATCTAGCAAGTGAAAATGAATGAGTTGAAGTCGAACACTTGAAAGAATCTATCAATCAGGAGGAAATGATGTATCCTCACTGTCGATAGCAAAGATTTTTCCACTGATGACTACAAACCCTAAGATACTGAAAAAAAGACTCTAGATCTTATTCCAACAGGAATGAGTCGGAGTCGATGGAAAACGAATTTCTGGAAGGAAGGCATTAAGGCATCCCACATCAATTGAGCGAGAGTGTAACCCGCAGGCCAAGATTTGGAAGGAATTGCACGAAGTAGAGTGAAGTAACCAACCTGAAGTACGTGCCCGACATGCACAAGATGAAGCTAGCACACAGTAGAAACCCTTTGAACGAACCAATAATGAAAGCTGACAAAGAGGAGAGATATCCATCGATAGGGTCATATGGAAGTCAAGGTATTGCACGAATCCTAGGTGTGATAATGTAAGCTGACATTGAACACAAGGGAAACCAGTCAGTCAAAGACCCATGATGATGATCAAATGCTAAGTACAAGGTCACCTATCAATAATGTAAATAGGGCCAGGGTGCAGCTCTAGGTTTACCCTTAGAGCAATATGTCATAGTCGATAAGAGACAAACCCGCCTACAAGAAGTCAGTGGAGACCTTCTCAAACTAGTATGAGAAAAGGACCAAATATCTGATGTGATAGAACAAGATACTGACAAGAACAGGAACGCTGATTGAAAAATGAGTCAAGAGACACCGTAGAAAGGTCGACTCAGGTTAATTTCCCTTGAACAAAAGCACGACTCATGTTTGAATATGGAAAAAAATGATAACTTTGTATAATTTTTTCATGCAGGAGGCATAAACAAACCCTCCATATGATTGGAAGAGATAACCAACTGGGGGAGTAATTACTCATGAAACAAGGTTATAGCTTCTCCTAAGTAAAAAACTAAAACCATCCAAAATGAAGAAAAGACTTAGCTTTTTTGTGCTTTGTTCAAGGGTGAAAAAATTGACATTGTAGCTGCCATCAAGTATCGAAGAAATATCCCGTTCCCACTCTTTTTTCAAAATATTTATTTTTTTTCTCTTTTTCATATTCAAAGCCTGAAAAAGAATAAAATAATGCTATAGTAAAATGGATAGAATGAGTGTCGTGACACAGACGATCTAGTTCTTGGGATAGGAACAATCCTATGCTCAATGCAAGGTGGTGAAAACTGGTAAGTGGCACTCAGAGTAATGTTCCATCCATGGGTAAAGGTGTCAAGTTGCAGAAGCTAAGTGATTTCATGGTTTAACTTGTACAGAAAGACATGGTCAAAAGAGGGCTTAAACACGAGTCCATATGAATCCAGCTAAAGGACAAGATAAACAAGTAGTCAATATGAAATGTAGTAATACAACTCGACAACATAAGGGAGCCTCTAGGGGTAATGACAAGAAAAAATGATAGAAAAGAAGAAGAAGAATGAAGCTTCAACGCATAAGACATGGCAGGACTAAAGAGGACTCTCGAGCCTACAAGAACTCCAGCATGGGCGACAAATGCTAGCGAGGAACTAACAAGGAAGCCCATGTAAAGGAAGGCTCTACCACCAAGTCATGATTAAAAAACCACTGAGTGAAATGGGTTAAGTACTCATGACCTAATGGGATCGACCCTATGGCAAGTGATTAGAATGGAGGCTAGTATGAAAAATGCAACAGAAAAATGGATTCCTCAACCTATATGCCAGTTCAAAATCAGATACCTGCCATGACAGGTTAGCGGTCATGGATCCAAAGCATAACTAGAAAAATCTCGAGTTCAACAACATGCACTTGAAAATATACCTTGCCCAACACTTACAATCCAAATGGTTATACATCCTTAATCAAATTTGAAAAATAAGCATAAGGAAAATTTTCAAAATTTTTCAAATTCTGGGCATAAATACACCATTTGACTCATATTTGGATCATTTTCACATTGCAGAAGTGGAGAAGGAGCTTTTGGAGAAAAATTCATTTTCTCAAAACCAGAGCAATCAGCCGTAAAATTTCACCAAATCTATCAGGTAAGCTCTAAACTCATTCTTTCCATCAATTTCGTTCCTATTTAAGGTAAAAAATTTGAAATTTGACCATAGAAAAGAGATTTTTTGATGAAACCCTCTGCGCATACGTGGGTTCGTGTGGACGAACCTGCATATCATACATGACTTTGTGCAAACGAGGTCAAAAATTTAAAATTTGAATCTAATCAATGGCTTAATGATTTTTCTCAGGATGTCTATCAGTTTGATAGAGTGTGAACATAGTGCAATTGAAAATGAAGTGATGGAAGAACAAAATTTGTTAGTTATTATATGAAATTGTGGATTGCTCAAGTTTTTCAAAATGCTAAATATGGAAAGCAATGTACGGTTGCTTCAAATGTTGGTTGATAATTGGGAACCGGAAGAAGACTGCTTCATAATTGATCAGATGCCAATATTCATAGAAGTGGAAGATATATACTTCATCACTGGTCTTTCTCGGAGAGGAGACCCAGTAGACTTACAGGGAAATCCTGTTGGAGGGCTTACCGTAGAGGATTATGTCCAAGTCTACTGCGTAGAGGATGCACAAAAGGCAGGAACTCATATTCCTATCATAGATTTAAAGGATTTATACATGAAGATGCTTCTCTTTACTATTATCAGAGTAGTAGGATCTGCTTCTCTGCATCAAGCTTCAAGGACACAAATGAGCATAGCAGTAGAATTCCTAATTCATCTCTTTGATTGGTGCACAACCTTAATAAGAAATATGAAGAGAAAATTGACTTCAATCTGGAAAGCAAAGACCAAACATTTCAGGTATGGTAGAATATTGCTGGCATTCTTCTTCAAGAGGGTCCTAGGGCTTTGGCCCAAAGTCACCTCAACTATCAGCAGCCCAAGAGATCCAAGAATAACCCGACGGGTAGATTTGATGAAGACATTAGGGGGAAGTGAAGTTCCTCGGACCACTTGGGATGATGAGTTCTTCCAATGGTGGGAGGAAAAATTCATTGCAGTGGAAGATTATCCCTATGATGGGATGGACTTTCGTGTTTATCCAGATCTAGTCCTGCCACCCAGTGCAACATGGGGCGCAAATGGTGAGATTGCAATTTTGATTTTTTGATTATGTGATTTTTATGATTTTTTTCAAAATATGAAAATGAATAAAAAAAATGTTTTTTATTGGACTAAATGACTTACAAAATTATGATTATCATGATGCAAACATGGGACCAGTTAGACCTGAGGGATACCCAAGGCACAAGTGCTGCAGAGGTGAGGCAGATGCTGAAGACCCTGGCAGACACTCCATGCCATATAGAGGAACTTGGAGAGCTTGACTCACCAAGTTCCTAGGAATACTATAGAGGACCTACCAGAGGTTATCCAGAGATAGGTGGTAGGAGTACCACAAGACTGGGTGTGGTTATTCCACTGTGTAGCGACTGCCATTGTGTTCTATAGGAGCACAAATTTTGTGCAGGGACCTTAGGAGTAGATTTTATAGATATGATTGGATGACTGTAATATTTTTGATGATAGAAATGATCGGGCATAAGCCCTAATTTTGTAAGACATGATGGTCTAGATTTTGTATATTTTTGAACACTCTGACTATATATATATATATATATATATATATATATATATATATATATATATATATATAGTGATTTATATGATGTGATGGCTCTAATGTATGAAAATGTATGACGTATTTGAAATATTTTTTAAAGTATTGAATGATTAATATGGCAATCAATTGCTTGATTAGCCAATAAGTCTGCCATCCAATTGTCAGCTCGAGGAATACAAATGAAAGTTATAAATTGAAATGAACTTTGTAACAAACGTACCCTAAAAAACAATCAATGTAAAAATGGTTCTTAGACCCGATATGCATTGTTCAACTACGAAACCACCAGCTATGAATCCAAGAAAACTACTAACGAATCAACACCCAAGCATATTTCCTCCAAGAGTAGATTAATCACTACAGTGTATTCTGCTATGTTTTTCAAAGCAGGACCAATGTAGACACCTCTTGACACTAACAATTGACTGGATGGATAATGGAGTACCTAAGCCGTAGAAGCTAAGTTCCGGGTATGTCTACTAGCACCATCAGTGAAACCAAAGTGACTCATGTCATCCAATAACACCTGCCAAAGCAGCTCAAATTCATCAAAATCACACCACAAAGTTGAAAAATCAGATATGTACAAATATATATATATACACACACACACAACAAAGTAATATGCTAGGCCAAAGCCTAGGCATAATACTTCTTCAAATAGAGCCCATTTCTAGGCTCTGCCAACTCATTTCCATCAAAATAAATCAAGGCATAAGATCCTTTCTTCAGGATATTTTTAACGATGAAGGGGCCATACCACATGGATTTAAACTTACTTTCCCCCAAGGCATCCTTCTCTTGGGCATAAAACAAGACAAGGTCACTTTCAGAGAAGACCCTAGGTTTGACCACCTTATTGTATTGAACCTTTACTCATGTCTTATGTGCCTCATTCATCGTAGCTGCATCTTGACGCTGCTCATCAAGATGTTCCAGATGAAGGAGACATTATTCGAGACTAGAAGTGTCAAGAATAAGTTCGACAGCTAACTTAAGAGAGGGAATTTCACAGTCAATAGGAAATATAGATTCCAACCCATAAGCTAGTTGAAACTGAGTAAACTCGGTTGCAGTTTTGACTAACATCCAGTATTCCCAAAGTGTAGGATACATCATAATATGCCAATTGGATCTAGCTTTATCAATCGTTCGTTGAAGAATTGTATTCAAGGATTTGTTTACGACTTCAACTTGACCATTGGCCTGAGGATGATAAGGAGACAAATGCTCCTACTGGAAACCTAATTTCAGAGGCAATTCAACCATCATGTTGTTCTATAAGTGACTACCATGATCAATGAAAATCTCTTTGGGAATACCAAAGCGAGAAATGGCTTGATTGAAGAGGAAAAGAGCTGGTGTCTTACTATCATTCCCAAAATTAGGCATAGCCTCAACCCACTTCGTGAAGTAGTCTACAACTACGATAATGTACTTGTGACCTTTAGCCGAAGGCGGGTTACAAGTAGTAAAATAAATACCCCACTTTGTAAAGGGTCCAACAGTAATGTAAGGAAAGAGCAAAGCTAGATGAGCACGCATCTTTTGAGTATAAACTTGACACGTATGACACCTTTTGATCGATTCCATACAATCTTTGAAAATCGAAGGCCAAAAGGATCCTGCACGCAAGATTTTTTGGGTTGTAGCAAGCCTAGATAAATTACCACCAAAAGCTCCACTGTGGCAATCATTTAGCACAAACTCAGCTTCTTCGAGAGTTGAGAAACGCCTAAGGATTGAATAAACCCCACGACAATATAAAGTGTCACAAATAATCAAATAAATTTTGGCTAAGTGACATAACTTTCTACGCTCATCTTCCAAAAGTTGAGGGAAAATTCGCAATCTGGAGGTAAACTATGAGATCCCCATACCAAGGATCCTGTGAAGGAATGAGAAAAAGCTGTTCATCAGGAAATGATTCGTTATAAAAAATATCTTCTCCACAGGGAAACTCAGAAATCAATTCCGCAAAAAATAATGATTTCTTGGACTCGACAGACATAAAATCAAGATCAAATTCCTACAAAATCACAATCCATCGATTGTATTTTCCCCCAATCACTCACCTACTGAGAACAAAATGAAATGGATTTCTTACTGCCAAAACATAAGTTTTGTGTAGAATAATATAATGTCTGAGCCGCTGAATAACATGCACAGCTGCTAAAGCAAGTTTCTCTATCAGAAAATATCAGAGTTCAGGTCCTACCAAGCCTCGAATAAGGTAGTATATAACATGCTCGGCAAGAGCATCGTCCTCCTGAACCAGAACCATACCAATGGTAGATTCTGTTGCCGCAAGATACAAGAGGAAATCCTCACTATAATAAGGTGGAATCAATAAAGGAGTTGCAGTCAATGCTTTTTTTAAAGCATCGAATGAGCATTGAGAAAAGTCATCCCAAAAAAATGGAACTTCTTTATTTAATAATATCATAAATCCTTTTGTAATCTCAACATAATTTATAATGAATCTCCGTAGAAAATTATCTTTTCCTTATAGACTTTGAAGACGGGGGAGGCAACTGAAGTATTGCCTCCACCTTGAAGGGATCTACCCGAATCCCTTCCGTAGACACTATGAATCCCAACAACTGACCAGATGTGACAGTGAAAATGAACTTGTTTGGGTTCAACCAGATTTTATAATGCCGACATCATTCAAAAACTTGACGGAGGTAAGAAGGATGATCAATTCTCTTGCGAGAACGAGCAGCTAAATCATCCAAATATGCCTTGATAATATGTTTGATTTCATGGAAGCCATAAGATATGGCCTGCTGAAAAGTATCTCTAGCATTTTTGAGACCAAAAGGCATTTTCTTGTAAGCAAAGGTACCCCAGGGAAAAATAAATGTAGTCTTATGCTGATGTTCAGGATGGATAGTAATTTGATTATATCCAGAGAAACCATCCATGAAGGAGAAAATCTCATTCCCTGCACACTAATCGATAATGTGATCTATAAATGGTGTGGGGTAGTTATCTTTAGGACATGCTTTATTTAGGTCTCTGAAGTTGATGCAAACTCGAATTGTTCCTTGTTTCTCTCCACAATAACTGGATTTTAAACTCGCTCAGTCAAAGGAACCGGGTAAATGAACCCTGCCTTTAGCATCTTCTTCACCTCAACTTTAATGGCTGTGGCCTTCCTAGGGTTGGCCAGATGAATATTTTTCTTGATAAAAAGGCTTGGCATTTTTGTATACCTTGATCTCATGCTGGATGATAGATGGATCTATACTAATCATTTCCTCTTAAGACCAGGCAAACACATCTCTAAACTCTCAAAAGAGAACAATGTAAATTAGAAGCTCTTCAGGGAGACATTCAACTCCGATTAAGAGATTCTCAATAATGTTGGGATCTCTGGCGATGTTCACCGAGATAGTAGGAGAAATCACAGCCATGTTCCCTTCAGCATAAACCTATGCTGGTGCCAAAGGGTTCAAGACTAGGTGAACAAGACCAAAAGAATGTGGGATAGGAAAAATTGATTCAACTTCGTGCAAGTCTGGGAGAAAGTAAGACCAATGATGCAAATCTTCCCACAATCTCTCTACACCAGTCATTTCTTCAAGGATGGCCTCCTCAGATGGAAGAATGGTATCAAGGAAATCTTGAGCCGAAGATGAAATAAGAGTCGAAGCCGGAGCCACATCTCCATCCAATTCCTTCGGTGAAAGAGAAACTGGAATGGAATCCGCAGAGTCAACAATAGAGCTATAAACAATCTTAGCTACAGACATAGGAAATGAAATTCCACCCACTTGACCTTTTTCTAATGTGGAGGTAGGAGAAGGTAAGGTCTAGGGGTCCGAAAAATAATGAGTTCTGAAGAAATCTCTTTGAATAAGAGCCCTAGATGATGAAATAACATTCATATGAACCGAAGGAAGTGAAAGATAAAAAGTACCCATAAAGGAAGTGCACATTCCGACCCCCAGATTCTCAACAGGTGGCTTGGTATCCTTCACTAAAGGAATGGTTGAGTCATAATATGTGTTCAGATCTATAGGAGAAAAATCCAGTTGGTGAACTGTGGTGATTCTCCCTTCGTGATGGAAACAAACAATACGAAATAATGAGGATGCTATGGTATCCATCTCATAGATCCAGTTTCGCCCCAACAAAAGGTTATAGTCTAAACTTGCATCAATTATCTCAACTTCGATATTAACAATCTTGCCTCCAACACAGATGGGCAAAGCTAGAAAAATACAATGTGGCCTGTGAGAATGACCATCAAACGCGGTCAGAAGAGTGGCTGAAGGAGCAACTGTGGGAGATCCAACACCCTTCCAGCATGCAAGAGACATTAAACATGTGGAAGCCTCCTCGTCAGCGACTGTTCGAAATATATTGAATTTCCGATAATTTGATCTAATAGGGAAATCCATATGATGAGGAAGTCTCGTTTTAAAATTCGACATATCAAATGTGATCATAAGAGAATTCTTTGGATTAACAGCCCCAATAGAAGTGAGCAAAGAACTCCGCAGAGTCGGATAAGACTGGAGCACCTATAACGTAGACATAGCACAAGGAATTTGAGCCAAATCTTCTACAATCGAGTAGTTCTAGGCAGCCTTGGCATTAGGATTGATTTTCGAATGTTTTGAAGACACTTTAGGCATCCGAGGTATAGGCTCAACAGTAGGCATAGTAATATGAAGTGGCTCAGTACTATCAAGAGCACCCTTGTCTTTCTAAGACTCAACTTCGCCATAGTCACGAGATCTCATAGCGATATCTGCGTGACCACTCATCATGTATATGTTTGATGTATTTTCCCCTTCCTGGCTGCCCCCAGAGGAATCCCCAATATTTTGATTTGCACCACCAACTAATTTTTGCCCTTGGGGAAAAGGGTTTGTTAGGATAGCTTGGGAACTAGAATAACCCTATTGAGCTAACAAGCACTGCGCATCTTGAATTTTAAGGAAAAGGTGCATAAGATGATCTCCAGTGCATAATTTGCATAGAAATTTCGCTTTCTTTTTATTATCCTTTTTACCCTCTCCAACATGATCGTTGGATTTGTTTACATTCCCCTTCCAATCCTTGTCCTTTTTCTTGTTATTTCTTCCCTTCTTCTTCCCATTGGATTGTTGAGTTCCCGTGGGATTGGAAGTTTAGACAACATTAATTTCCAAGGACTCGGATGGAGTTAACACTGAAGGCACAACCTAACTAGAAGAAGAATATTGTATAGACAACTTCTGCAATTGAATTAGCAGGTTAGCCACACCATTGTCAATCGAACCGATAATCCCATCACCATGAGAACCAATTTTAGTTTTGGCTATGTCTTATTTGGAGTGAGGAGCATCTGACAAAATTTTATTAAGGACTCCAGACTGAGAATACATAAGTTCTAATTGCTGAGCCATAAAAATAGCCTGATCTTCAGAAAATACCCCTGAAAGGGATACATCCTTAGAAATCTCTGGTTGTAAAGATTTCAAAAACCACTCAAGAAGTAATTCATTCAAAAATTGGGCTTTAATGAGCCTCTTCCTTCTTTTCCATTCCTAAATACGATCAGAAATATGAGTTGCCTTGTCCTGCTGAAAATTGGCCAGGAGGTCAGTCCCAGCGTCATAACAGATAGGTAACTAAAAGTGATTTAAGAACATGGTAGCCAACTCTCCAAAAGTAGCAAAAATTCCCCCATTTAAATCAATATACCATTTGATAGAATTTCTAGTTAAGTTTCTTTCAAATAATCTTAACCTAATCGAATCTTCAATCAGATATTTCGAGGAACACCATAAATGGAAAGTGGTGATATGATATTCCGGATCCTCACTATTCTTCCCTTCAAACTTTGGAATGTTTGAGGGGAGCTTGGTGGGGACTAGAGGCTAATGTGGACTATACCAAATAGGATCATTAGTCAATTTAGATAGATCTGGCAAGTTTAATGTTTCCATAAATGATAAGCTAGGAGGAGCCTGGGAATTCCATCCTCCATAGGAAGGATTCCCCACATTCCGAAAAGAGTAACCTGGATTTGTTGAGGCACCAGGTTTCTAGATGTTGTTCATAGAGAATGATGGGAAAATCCTTGTGACCCAACATTCGGAGAAGGACCCCCCCCCCACCCCCCGAACATAGAGCTACTATATACAGGGCCATTCCCTCCAACCGAGGCAGTGAGTGAAGAGGAAACCCCTTGGTAAGGGTTCCAAGCATTTGCGAATGGAGAAAAATATTGAAAATTAGTCAATGGAGGGAAAGGAACATTCCCTTGCTGAATAACAAGAAACTAACTCCATAATCCTAACGCTGTAAAAATAGGGTTCCATCCGGTAAAGACATTAGAAATTTTACCTCCCAAAAAAGGACTGAAACCTTGAGTCTGAGAGGTAAAAGGTAAATATCATAAGGAAGGGTTTGAATGAGGTATGTGTCCACTTCCAAAGGGGAACCCTTGAAACAAAGCTGATCCACTATCCATAGAAGGAATGGGCGTGGAGACAACTGAAGTAGCAGAAAAGGAGAAAAAAAGAATTCCACTAGTGGGAATTCCATAAGAAAAGGGACCATATTGAGAAGCATGTGCTTGGGTGTTTCTAGATCCAAACACAACAGCACTAGAAGTGATCGTAGATATAGAAATAGTGTCCCCTCCTTCAACTGAAATAGGAGTCTGAACACTTGCAGTGTTCATATCCGAAACTGTATTCCTATTCATGGCCATCGAAAGAAAGGAATATGATGGAAAATGACTATCCGGTCTTTGAGACTTGGGTCTGATTTACTGAATAATGTAAGGGTAACTAGCAGGAAGAGGATATGTAAGGGAGTCATCAGGCTAAGGAAATTCCTCTATTTCTACTTCTTCTGCTAGAAGTAAGACTCTAGAGATGAGTGGAACACACCTCTCTATACTAAAACTGAAACCAGAACCATCCACAAAAACTTCAAGCCCCGATGAAGGATCTCTCTCTGCTGCGTTTGAAACCATCGGGTGAAAATCACCCTCCGAATTACTCCTACACCTTCTTCAAGGAGGCTCGACACTTGCAATAGACATCCCACAAAGCCTCCTCGATCGACGAGGCGACCGATCAACCACTCTAAGAGATTAAATTTAGACTCAAAAAATATATGAAGCTAAGAAATATAGGAGTAAAGAGCACACTCTAAAAATTTCCTAAGATACAGCCAGGAAAGCAGCTCTCAAGTATTTCCTCTCTGGGTGATGAAGATCAGACACCGAAATACAAGACAAGGAAATAATAGGACCTTCCGAAAATATTTTGGGGTAATTATGCCCCAGGCCTACTATCAAAGGTAACATGAATAGTTACATTGACCTCCTAACAACAATATTTTCCGATGCAAGTCCCCAAGATTCGTAAGGACACCCTCCAAAAGTATTGATGGAAGTGATGCAACGTTTTTCTCAGGTACCACAGGTATTCCCCCCCACAGTCACCTGTGTTTTCCCTAGGATAGGAAACTAAGGGCACTAATCTGTATTGACAGCTGGGCGGAACGGTCTTAGGATTCAACAAATAGAAGAGGGGGTATCTCTCTTCTCTGCCTGCACTATCCCTCGTGCTTGACTCTTGAGGAGAGATTTCCCTGTCCACTTAACAGTTTTGGCTTTCACCCATTAATAAAATTTCTATGTTTAACAATTTGAGCAGCCTTGGAGAGTTAACTCTCCACTCACCTAATCCAAGGCCCTACAACATAGCTAGTTGGTTTATGATTAATGACAATAATACAAAAACCTCTAGTTGATTTTAATTATATCGCTTGTTTTAAATTGGTTGTTACTTAAGTCAAGGTAACACAAAAGAGAAACTGATGGTGTTTTATGACGCAGAAGAAATGAATGAAAACCTAATTACATGCAAGTGAAACAATTTCCTTTTGATGAAAAGTGATCTCTACATGGGTTCTATGAAACTAATAAAAAATTTTGTTTTTTCTTTTCAGACACTCACACTTCACATGTTTAGAAATTTACGAAAAATACTAAAATTCTCAAATGCACTTAATGCAAAAGACCAATGATATGCTAATCCTAAGATGATAATTCTGAAGAAACAAAAAAGAGTCCCTAGTAGGTTAATGTTTCGATCACTTTTTCACAGAAAACAAGGCTAGTTCCAACATAACTCCTATGCATAATAATTCTAAAAATGCACTTCATACAAAAGAGTGAAAGAAAAAGAATACTTCCTTCAAAATCAAGTCAAGAACCACAGACTAGAAACCAATCAATAAGCTTCAAAAGATGTAATGAAACTGTAAAAGAAAACTGAAAGCAAAATCTATGGAAAACATAATTTTTTTTTTGGATTTTTACTTATAATGGAAGAAAATATATTTCAAGAAGACAAACAAAAACTACCAAGGAACCGGAATAAAGAAAAATGAGTCCCAATAGAGGCTTCAAAGTGCGCAAGCCAACTGGGCTACTTTCGTAGCACGACTGAAATGAGAAAAAAGATCCAAGAAACTCAATCAATTGATTCAGCACAGTAGCACAATCTTGCAATGAACAGGAACTCAAAAAACCATAAAGGGATTCTTTAAGATTCATAACAAGACAAGTCCAAGAAATCAAGAAAACCAAAATAGACCAAGGAGGAAAAAACCATAAGTGAAGCAATGCATAGGGCCAAGAAGATAAAACAAGTAGAGGCTCACTATTCTGATAGGTTGGAACAACCAAGAACTTCATGAAACACTCTTGGTGCTTCAGCCACAATTGCAAACACATAAAACAAGGAAATTCACCAAATGGTTAGGTTTTCACAAAAACAAGAGAGAAATGGATATGACATCACCATAGACATAGTCCAGAGACCTTAAAGACACCACATGAATGGTTCAACATAGACACAAAAGACTACAAAGGTTAAAAACTAAAATTTTCAATTTTTTCTAGCCATACACGGTTTTACAGTGTGCAACTAGCATGTATACGTGACTGTAACCAAGGAAACTCACGTATACGCAGCCCCCTTTGGAAAAAATAGGAGGTATACACGACTGTGCAGAGAAAAATCTGCGTATGAAAATAAAGATAAGGCAAAAATAAAAATTCAAGCCTGATCAAGGGAGCAGGTCTTCTGTCTGATTGAAAAATGACTTACTAGACTGTAAAAAGTGATAAAACCTATCAGGAACGTACAAGACAGATAAAACAACCCAAACAGGAAATCACAAGAATGTGATCCCCAGTGGAGTTTCCATTTTTGTTTCGAGAAACGTTACCCTAAAGGTCTTGGGTTGATAACCTTCACAGATCAGGGGCATATCATTACGAGAAGGACTCACTAAACCAACTTCTATGCAAATAATAGGAATCTACATGCTGCAGACCTTACCCGGATATCCCTCGATTGAAGTAGATCCCACTGGGTAGAAACCCCCTTCAACTCTTTGTGCTCCTTAATCTATAAATCAACAAAGAATGAACAAAAAATCCTAGTTGTACAACATATATATGTTCTAGATGTTAGTGAAAATCATGCATAATATCATAAAAACAATGTTAAATGTTCAATTGATGATCATTACACATGTATAAAATGTCATTTACACATAAACATTAGGAACAAGATGGCTCTTCTATTAATAATGACATGTAAAGTAAATAAACATGGAGAGATCACCTGAAATCTACCACGGCCTTCGAGCATACCTTCCTTTGGATCCGCCCTGCCCTAGCCTCTCAAGATTTCTTACAAGAATGATGCACAATGGATGTCACATAGGGTGGTAAGCATCTCAAGGAAACAAGGGTTTCCTGCAAATATCTGGGAAGTGTAGGAGGCACGGGAATATATCAGACTTGGATAGGGCTCCAACAGCATATAATATCTATATTTCTCTCTCTCCTCCCTTAGGCCATTCCCTTGAGGGGTTTTTATACTCCCTCAAATTAGATTTTATATTTGGGAATAGTTAGGCCACAAGATGGGGTGGTTAAGTTACTAGAAAAACCCTAAAACCTGCCTCTAAAATAGGGAAAACATATATTTTTTCATGATTAAAATGACATATGCGGTTCTCTATTTATGGAGTCACGTATATACATGGAAAAGTTTGGTTAGAGTCGCATATGGGGTTTAAAATAATGTTTTTTGAGAAATAAGTTGATGACTGAAGGAAAAGGTTGCCCAAGGCCAATGTATAAATCATCAAGTATATGCTGGTGATAAATGACGCTATAGCAATGATCCTCCTCTAGTATTACATATTACAGCTTATGTATCCTTGGTTATGATCCCATACATTTATGATGTCCTTATTGTTATTGTGGGAATGATTGGAGGGAGGATGCAAGGATTGAATGTGCCCATTGGGAGTGATATTCTCCATGTTTCTTATGCTTCATGTTTCAGAGAGAACATTGGGCAAACCATGATTGCTACATTGGATCTTTTGTTTCCTTATGAGGTGATTCATGGGCATCTCATGAGTACTTGGGAGGAGCATTTCATGGAGGGATTGATTAGGAGACACTTGGTTCATGAGGAGAGCTTATCACATGGAGGTGTCACCAAGGAAGGAGGAGAAGAGTTGCAACACTCACCTTTATAGTTGTTTGAGGACAAGCAACATTTGGAAGGGAAGGATTGTAATATTCCCAATTAGCTTTAAGCTAGTTGGAATATTAAATTTTCTTTTTTCTTTTTTGTTATAAGAATAAGAGGGTATGGAGACCCATAAATCTCCCTACTAGGAATAAAATCACTCCAAATGTGAATGGATATCATCTTAGTCGCTTGATTAAGCACCCTTGTGTGTGAAAAGGGGCTGAAGGATGTAGACTATCTAAAATTTTGACCAAATCAACATCGCTGGTATGGAAGGAGTGGCATTCATTGAGGGACATAGCAGTTTTGGAGGGAGAATCCATGCATGGAAGTAGTGGTTTTAATTAGTAGGGCTCAAGGTGTGGAAGCTAACCAAGCATATAAGGAAGGGCATGACAGCCATAGAAGGCATGTTTGGATTATTATTTTGTTTATGGTCTGTATGACTTGTTTCTCTCTTCAGTTGTTTAGCAAAGACTACAGTGTTGTTTAACACAAGGTTGTTCCCAAGTGAGAGTCCCACCCTCATCCTTGGGGGACTTTGAGTTCCCACTTAGAAGAGGTGGTTGAGTTGCATTTCCACATTCTGGCATCAAGCCAAAGCTTCAGTCTTACTATATAGTGCAGTTTCTTCCAAATTTGTGTTGTGCTGCAGGGTGGAAGTTCTGGAGGGTTTGTAGGGCCATTTTTTGAGCTTGTGTTTCAGTGGAGAGGTAGAATTTCCATTGGAGGGCCAGCAAGAAAGGTCCTTGAGAATTTTATCACCATTTGGCACCAGGCCATGCTATAGCACCACCTATAGCGTATTTTCAGTCCATGACTACATAATTTCGATGATCAGTTGCAGGGTGTTGTGTGGATTAATTAGTCTTGCAGACAAGACCAATATCCCTAGTACTAAAAGTATCTAGCAAAAAACATCCAAATAAACTAATCTTTCTCTAAGCATATATCATCTACGAAAAGCTCGACAGAGGTGTAAAAGACTTACCGTATGTCCAGCACTTGTTTGAAGTCGTTGTTGTCCCTAGTGCACTTGAAGGAGTTTTCCTCGTAAACCTACAGTCACAAACAAGAAAAATATTACATAGCACCTGTATAGAAATCATCATAAACCATGCTTATCATAGTGATCAAGGAATCTATGAAATAAAACATTAACTAACAACTTATTCTGGAAAATGAGTATATTTGTATTAATTTCAAAAGAAGGAAAACCTTACAACCTGAGCCTTGATGTTGCACAGGCCTTCCTGGGGTCTGAAGTAGGAGTCTCCTCTACTTTGACAAGCTCTTCACTCCTCCAACCAAGATGAATAGAGGTATGTAATATCTCCTCACAAAAGTCTTAGTTAACTGAGTTTGAATCTTAACATCACTTAACCTCAAATATTCTAAAGCTTGAACTCCCTTTGAGGCTACCCAATGCCTCTTTTTATAGTGGAAAAGAGGAGTTTTTCTGTTCCAGCTATGAAGGGATAGAATCCTCCTTCAAAGGGATAAGATCCTCACATCAAGGGGTTAGCTCCATAAGGTAAAGGATACATGCACCTCATAAGGGCGGTTCTGCCACCGCAAGATTCTTTCTAGAGGCTTCTAGAATTTACTTTTATTGAGCTTTTTGGAATTTACTTGTGCCTTTTTTATCTTACAGGGGTCCGCACCTTTAACACAGATAAAGTGCATTTAGGTACGCAAGAGAGCTGAACATTAGGTGTGGGACCGCAGGCAAGATAGAGAGAAAGTGTGACACCAAAGGTTAGGAGATTTTTAGGAACTTTTCTTTGATTTTAAAGGCTTGACATGAGGAACTGATATGTTAGACTTGCAAAGGGAGAAGTGTGAGTAATAATCAGCTCATACACATAGCAGAATGTCAGGATGACAATTTTCAGTGTAACAGATTGCCCCCTAAAGTGAAAATTCTGGAATAGATGATGTTGAAGTCTGTCATATATGAAGAGTACAGTACTTTATCATTTCAAGGATCATCCTGTGGACACCCCAGTCGGAACCTGTAAAAACATTCAATGCAATATATATATATATATATATCATCGCTGAGGTAGGCATTCCCATACTCAGATCAAAACTAACTAGAAAATAATTCAAACTCTTATGATACAGGAATGATTTTGAGTACATCACAGTATAGACATGCATAGACGCAGTATGGATGCAGCCATTTGTTTATAAATAGTCCACTGTATAAATGATAACAAATTTCCTTGCAGCCTGGATGGTAGAAACTAGATCCAGGGTCTTGATTTCCGCATCTCGAACTAGCACGATTCTATCCATGTGAATGAATGTGTCGAAGTCGAACATGGTAGAAACCACTTGATTACTAGTCAATGATGTAAACTGTTAATAAGTGTGAGAGAAACCACCAGTAATTTCAATGGCTCTCAAAGTACCCAGTACAATCCATGAAATGTGACTGAATGAGCTGAAGTCGAACATGTCACGGAATCATTCGATCGAAGGTCAATGATGCAACCTGTCGTCGAAGGCAAGAAACCTGCCATTAAGGCATGCAGATTTCAAGGTACTAACGATTTCTGGATCAACTTCCTAGATAATGATTTGTCGTCGATGGAAAGTGATATGTCGTAGGCAAGCCCAAAACACGAAATCATAGATCAAGTTTTGAAAATATATTGGCAAGGACTGACTCAGGGATGGTAAAAAATGGATGACAGATATTTTGCAGATGAATGGTTTATTTGAACTGTCCTCTTGAACATATAACGACACTGCAGATGGCTTGGTCACAATTGACCCAAAGTTAATACCCATAAACCAGATGAGGACTTTCAATGAGGTTTGATTAACTGTTAGGCAAAGGATTTCCCAACCCAGGTGAACAAAAGTGTCGTGTTCAAGAGTGGTTAACTAGATTTTTGAAAAATAAAAATATAAAAAACATGTCCATTCTTCTCTCTTTTCCCCCACCATTGCTGCCAAGTACCTCTTTATTTTTGACAAGCTTGAGGAGGATAATATTTGCTTGTTTATAAGCTCATCCTTTGGATGAGTCCAACTTAGTTTAAGATTCGAACCTAAGAAGGAGTGGTCCGTTCCTTTTTAGAATCGAACAGGTCCTTTACTGTTAAATTTTAACGAGTCCAGTATAGGAGAAACTCGGTGTTTTCAATTTTAGGGAGTCAAAAGAAAAAAATTAAGAAAACTCCATGGGTGTACTTTTTCGTAAATTTAGTCTCTCGAGCCCGAAAAAGGATAAAATAATGCGGGAGAGAACTCTATTGACCGTAATTAGTGAACGTATACCTTTTTCGTAAATAGTCCATTTCAGTTCGTAAAAGGGTTAAAATTATACTGAAGGGACGATTATTCATTTACTTTAACGAGTTCGAATAATCAAGTGCTCAGGAATATTTTCATGTTTAGAGAGACTGAAAAGGGTTGAAAAGAGGACTCCAAGTTTTCAATTTTTCATAAAATTTTTGAAAGAGTCCGAAAAAGTGATAAAGGTATTCTCTTTGTTGAAAAACGATCAATACTCCTGAAAAATCCAATTTCTGCATAAAAACTTGAAGCATTACACATACCTGTTTAAGATAAGTAAAAATGATTTCAAAAATACCCTTTTAAAGTGAAAAATAAACAAATTAAAAACTTATAAAAAGGACTTTTTCAATTTCATTTTTACCGTTCAAGTTCAGAGTGAAAAGTAGAAGCTTTTGGGTAAAAAAGTTCCTGTGAAGATTCTGGAAAATCCGTCTGATGAAATCGAGAACTGTCAGTCCCAGGTAATCCACAACCTCTTAATCTTGCATTTCATCTATTTACAATTCATTTTTATGCTTTAGCTTTTATTTTTAAGGGAAAAATATAGTTTAAGAAATCGCCCACAGAGGTCCGCAGGTGCCACACATGGGCGCTACAGACCCCCACTTTTTCCTACATAGAAAAAAGTCATGGGTCTACACTTTTCCCACAGAGCGCGTGCATTCCTATGCACTGTTGTTACACTGAAAACTGTCACCTTGACATTTTACTGACTGTATGAGCTCATTAACACTCATACATGCCTCCTTTGCAAGTCTTACAACCTTTGTTCCTCATTCCAAGCCTCAGAACTGGAAGAAAAACCCTAAAAATCTCTGAAACTCAGGGTACGCAGGTAACATGAAGCCTGCATGCATTTTTAGCTAGGGTACGCAGGTAATGTGAAGATAAACTGCGTTCTAAAATGCACTTTTCCAGTGTAATGCCTGCGGTACCCCTGTAAAGTCAAAAAAGCGCGAAATTAAACCAAAAAAGTTGAATTTTGGTCAATTCTAGAAGGTTCTGGATGAGATTTTTTGGGGATGAGTACGCTTTAGGAAGGTGCATGTATCCCACACCTTAAGGAACTAATCCCTTGATGTGAGGAGCCTATCCCTTTGAAGGAGGGTTCTATCCCTTTAAAGGTGGAATCCTAACCTCCTCATCTGCTCTATAAAAGGAGGTATTGGGTAGCCTCAAAGGTGAAGTTTTTTTGGAGAAGATTTTTGAGTTGAAGTGTTGTTTGAGATTTAGACTTCTTTCTGCCGAGCTTTTGAGAGGAAAGATCACATACCTCTTTGTGCTCCTGGAGGAAGAGTGTAAGACTTATCAAAGTAGAGGAGATTCCTGCTTCGGACCCCGGGAAGGCCTTTCGAACATCAAGGCTAAGGTTGTAAGGTTCTTCTGTATATTTTAAGATTAATACAATCAAGTTCTGCTTTTCTCAATAAATTGTCGTTCGATTGTTTATTTCAATAAGCTGTCGTTTGATCATTTATTTCATAGATTCCTTGATCACTATGATAGGTATGTTTTATAATTATTTGTTATACATGTGCTATTGATATTTTCTTGTTTGTGATTGCAGATCAACGAAAGATGATACTTTCTTGTGACAAAAGGGCCCTTGTTGCGACGAAGGATTATTGATGCAATGGAAGCACTGCGACCGCAAATAAGCATTTGGATCTAAGGTAGGATCGACACCTTCATAACATTTACTTGTAAAACGAATATACTTAGAGAAAGACAAACTTAGTTGTTCGTTTGTTGCTATATTGTCTTCTGACACTAGGGAGATCGGCCTTGTCCGCAAGAACGATTTATCTGGCCAACAACTGTGTACAAAGGGAAAGTGCGGTCCCCGCGTTTTTAAATTTCAAAATCAAATTTCTCATTTGGTGCCCAAAAATTCTCAAATTAGATTGTTCTAACATATATTTTTATGCATTGTAGGATTAAAAAGATGTTGATTTGAGAGAACGTGAGCATGAGGATGTGGATGACGCCGGAATGCTCCATTTTCCCACAATTCAGGCATTAAGAGCATGTGGTTTGTATAATTTCTGGGCCATCCAGGGCATGAGGGCACAAGTAGACCTCCTGACATGGCTGGTAAATAGGTGGAACATGCCGGACCATTGTTTCATTATTGGTGGCCACCGGCTCGAAATTGAGCTGGAGGATATTTATTTTCTGACTGATTTTTGCAAGAGGGGCAAACAACTTTCCTTATTTGGGACTAGGCCAGGTGGCCAAACTGTCGCTAGTCTTCGACAAGAATTTTTTAATGACCAGGCAGACCCCAGGGAAAAACCGATTCATATAAAAAATATCATCCATTCTGAGCTGAAATTTATTGCATTTACTGTTACCAGACTGTGTGGGAGTGTAGCGCTACATGTAGCTACCGGTTCCCAGATGTGCATTGTTGTGGACTGTTTTCGAGGCACCCTTTTCAACTGGTGTGAAGTTGTGTTGGCCAATGTAAAAGGACAACTAACTAGATTGAAAAATGGAAACTAAATAACTTTGGATATGGATCCATTGTGGTCACTTTTTCTCTAGAGAGGATCCCCATGTTAGCTCTACAGAGTATTCCTGTCGATGTCGGTCGACCTCGTAAACCTAGGATGGTTCGTTGGGTTGCATTGATGGCCCGTCACGGTATTGAGGGCGCTGAGAATGTTCGATTTCCTCCTTCATATTTTCACTGGCTGGAACGCCAACTTTTTGTTATAGAGGATTTTCCATACACTGGGATAGATTTCCGCGGCGACCGAGAGATGACTCTCCCAGCAGGGGAACAGTGGGATGAGTTAGGTAAAATCATTTTCAATAATTTCTAATTCTAATTTTTTGTTTTTTAATCGTCTTGAAATTAATAACCAAAAGTTTTGAATGCAGATGTGGGCCTACGACAACCAACCCATCTCAATCCTTATGAAATAAGACAACCAGTTGCAGCTACACCAGCCCCAGCAGGCCAATCAGTAGAAATCCTGTCTGATTTAGAGCATCACCTAGAACGTCGGACTCTAGATATTCCAGAGACTGACATAGATGAGATTCCACTCAGATTGCAGAGATACGTGATTGGTGTTCTAGGACCTTCTAGGAGGTTCCTATGTAGGGTGGCCCGAGCAGTGGTCTCTTATCGTTATCACCATCAGTGATGGGATGTTCGTATTCTAGACTCATTTTTTTTTTAAACTTTTTGTGTTATCATTTTGCTGATCATAAGGTGTTTCCAACCTATGATCGAAGACGATGCATATTTTTTGAAAACACTTATATACTATGATATATCACTATTTACCAGCTATCTGTGTACATGTTATGAATGTTGTTTGTTTTACTATTTTGATGATTGCAAATGTCGATTTATCATACTAGAAGCAACTGCATCTGCTAATGTATTTAAATGCCTTGGAATATGTTGATATTCAATGTAATCAAATTCACGTTCCAAGAGACGAACTCTTAAAAATAACTGTAATAACACTGGATTTATAATGGCATAAACCCTGTTGAGATGTAATACAACAAGTTCAGAATCAAACCTAACAATCAAACTCCAAATTTCAAAAGGTATGGATTCAGATAATAACTCAATCACTGCACTATACTCTGCAATGTTATTCATTGTTTGACCAAGGCTTACCCCATGCATGGATAATAACTTGTCAGAGGGTGAATAAATTACCCAAGCTGCGGAAGAAATGTTCCATGTACTACGACAAGCACCATCAGCAAAACCAATGTATGTTTGAAGAGACGTCGACATCTGAAATATCAAGAGTAAAACTCAGATAAGTAGGAATAGTGACAAAAAAAACTTCTAAACTAGGCACGCTTTTCTAATCTAAGACACACCAGCAGTAAATAAATCTAATCTAATTAAATCTCCACATCATGTTTAAGCATAATATCTCTTTAGATAAAGCCCATTTCTAGGTTTATTTAAAGGGACACCGTCAAAATCTATCAGCTCATAGGCCCCTTTTGTCAGCTTTCGCTTAACAATGAAAGGACCATGCCACATAGGCACGAATTTTCCAGCTCCTAGCTTATCGTTGGCTTGATCATAAACTAAGACTAGGTCTCCTTCTGAAAAATTTTGAGGGGTGACACTTCTATCATACTGAGCTTTTATTCGTTTGACATGAGCCTCATTTGCTATTACAACATTTCATCGATTCTCATCTAACTGAGCCAAGTACACAAAACATTTCTCCTCTTCAGATGTAGCTGGAAGTAATTCTATGGCTACTTTCAAAGAAGGAATTTCGCACTCAATTAGTAACACAGCCTCCAAACCGTAAACGAGTTGAAAGGGAGTAAAACCAATTGATGTTTTTACTGAGGCTCGATATGCCCAAAGTGCTGAAAATAACATGGAATGCCAATTCGTTTTGTGAATACCAATAATTCGTCTAATCATGGTGACTAAAACTTTATTTATGGCTTCAACTAGACCATTGGCTTGCAGATAATAAGGAGTGGAACTATCGTGGCGCAGGCCAAGTTGATCTTTCAGTTCATTCATCATGACATTCCAAAAGTGACTTCCATGATCTATAGTAATGGCTTGAGGAACACCAAACCTAGCAATTATGTGATTAAATACGAAAGTTGCAGCAGTCTTGCCATCAACCGAAAATGTAGGCATCACCTCAGCCCACTTAGTAAAATAATATACTGCTAAAATAATATACACATGCCCCCGGGCTGAGTGAGGGTTACATGTAATAAAGTCGATACCCCATTTCGCGAAAGGACCAACAAAAATTATGGGGTGAAGAGGAGCTGGTGGCGCGCGCATCTTACGATCAAAAAGTTGACAATTATGGCATTTCTGGACTGCATAAATACAATCTTTGAATAACGATGGCCATAAATAACCAACGCGCAATATATTTTGGGTTGTGGCATACCCAGACATATGACCGCCACATGCTCCAGAATGGCAGTCATTTAAAACCTTTCCAGCTTCTTCATGAATAAGACAGTGTCAGAAAACAAAATCTGCTCCACGACGATAGAGTGTATCACCAATAATATTGTACTGTTGGGATTGGAAGCATATTTTCTGTTGCTGAGATCGTGAGAGTTCAGGCCGAAAATATTGGATTCAGAGATAAATAATGATATCTCCATACCATGGATCGAGAGTACTGATAAGAAACAAAGATTCGTCTGCAATGGGCTCTTCTGCCACAGTTTCAGTATCAGTAGAGGGGAAATCACACATCAGTTCCACAAAGACCAAAGATTTCTTTGCCTTGGATTTCTCAAATTCCTGCAGGATGACTATCCATTTGGAATACTTGCCCCCTAGCAATTGTTTGGTTAAAATGTACATCATAGGGTTACAGTAAGAAATTATTGTGGTTTTACATAACAAGATGTAGTGTCTAAATCTTTGGACAGCTTGAACAACTACCAAGGCCAATTTCTCCACATGTGTGTATTTGATCTCAGTCGGATGCAGATTCCAACTAAGATAATAAATCTCATGTTCAGTGTTAGATTCATCTTCCTAGACTAAAACCATCCCAATAGTGGAATGAGAAGCAGCGAGGTACAAAACGTAATCCTGGTTGTAGTTGGGAGGATGCAATAACGATGCATGGGTCAACGCGTGTTTAAGTGCATCAAAAGATCGATCAGCGATATCATCCCAAAAAAATCGAATGTTCTGTTTCAGAAACCAGGTAAAACCCTTTGTAAGCTCGACATAGTTAGGAATGAACTGACGTAAAAAGTTTGCTTTCCCCTGAAAAATTTGGAGTTGGCGTAAAGTCGGAGGAGGAGGTAATTTGACAATAGCTTAGACCTTTGACGGATCAACACGAATGCTTGCTTTCGAAACAACAAATCCCAGCAAGCGACCCGATTCTACACAAAAAACACATTTGTGTGGATTCAACGTAATTCGATAATGCCGAAATCTCATAAAGATAGCTCGTAAATGAGTGAGATGGTCAGCCCTACATGATGAATGAGCAAGTAAATCATCGAGATAAGGCTACACAATGTGCTTAATGTCATGAAATGTGTAAGACATAGCCCTTTGAAAATTTTCTCCAACGTTATTTAACCCAAAAGGTAGTTTGCAATAAGAAAATGTCCCCCATGGACAAATGAAAGCTATTTTTGGCTGATCAGCAGGGAGTATGTTTATTTTATTGTAACTGGAAAAACCATCCATAAAGGAAAACATTTCACTGCCGGCACAATCATAAATTATTTGATCGATATAGGGGGTTGGATATTTGTCTTTGGGACAAGCTCGATTAATATCCCTATAATCAATACACACTCATACCATTCCTTGTTTTTTAGTAATAGGAAAAATATTCGATACCCACTCCGTTAAAGGAATTGGATAAATAAAACCTGCACGAAGTAATTTTTCAAATTCGGCTTTGATAGCAGTAGCTTTTCTAGGATGTATTTGACGTAAACTTTGATGGACAAGTTTGGCATCCGGGTAAGTCTTGATTTCATGTATGACAATTGACGGATCAATTCCTGGCATTTCTTCATAAGACCAGGCAAACACATCACGAAATTTTTGAAATAGGGCTTTATAATTTTGAATTTCATCTTCAGTACAACAAGCACCTATATGAATGTTTTCAATTATTCCTGGCTTTACTGAAATGTCAATTAGAATCATTCGAGAGATATTTTCCAAATTTAACTCAGAATCAGGATTTCGCAATGGATTCTGGGGTTCTTTGACATATTCAGCAGTAAAAATTGAAGCAAAATCATCTTCAAAATGATCTAGTTCAGGTAAAAACGAAGATCGGTGATGTAGATCTTCCCATGGTAAATCATCAATGGAAACAAATTCACAAATCTACTCATCAGTATGAACAAGATTAGGAAATGTTGTTGTGGCTGAATTGGATATAGAAAGTGATTCCTCATGGATCCCATTCATTGGATTAATTTCAGTTGAAGAGGGGTCGGAAAGTGACTGTACAGCCTGGTACACAATTTCAAATGGACTCAAAGGCATCATGCCATCAAATCAATCTAACTCTGAGTCGGACGGTACGACCTAAGGATCATCAAACATAACAGTGTCTGACGAAATCATATGAATAGTTGCGGTAGAAGGCGATACGTTAGGAGGAGGAAAGGACAAAGTTCCTAGTAAACCAAAATATTTAATCAAACCTACTCCAACATCCTTATAAGGGATAGCCGCTTTATCAACGTGCTGGATTGTTTCTGTAGAGGTTAGGTCGGAAGAAAAATAAGTTAACTGATCTGTTGTAATGATCCTTCCTTGATGTGGAAATTTTATGAGTCGAAAGACCGAAGAAACAACAACAGTCATAGCATAAGACCAACTATGACCCAGAAGAAGGTTGTAATCTAGAGGGGCATGAACCACTTCCACATCTAGATTTACAATTTTACCTTCGACCCCTATGGGTAAATCTTGCAAAATACCAAAAGGGTGGAAACCTCGACCTTCGAAAGCCTTAAGAATTGTCGGAGACTGATTGAGTGTAGGAGAACCAAGCGATTTTCAACACAGGATCGACATAATACACGTTGAAGCTCCGTCATCAATCAAAGTCTGAAAGATCAGTCTGTTTTTTACTAACACTGGAATTTGGAAAGCCATTTGATGAGGTAGGCGAGGTGTACTATTCTCTAAATCAAAGATTATAAGGTTTGAATCCTGAACATCGACAGCTCCTATGGCAGAAAAAATAATTTACGCTATGTTGGGCATGACTGCAGCACTTCCAAAGCCGACATTGCTAAAGGGGAAATAGCTAAATCTTCAACAATGTTGTAATTCTGAGCAGCTCTCGCATGTGGATTGAAAGATGATTTACGAAGAACACCTTTAGCAGGTGGTTTGATTATTAAGTTTGGATTTTGTTTCTCAATCTGTAGCAGACTAGAAACAGGAGGAGGTGTAGTTGATGTATTTGTATTAGAAGATTCTGCTTCTTTACCATCAACAGGATTCTTAGTACCATAATCTTGTGATCGCGTCGCAATCTGTACATGAGACATCATTAGAATAGGTTCTTCTAAGGTGTTCGAGGTAGAACCAACCATTTTACTATCTTGAGTTGGAAAAGGATCCTTCAAGACAGCAGGTTGTTGTGAACCTTTAACGAATTTTTCAACCTCTGCTCGATGTCGGCATTCGTTAGTAAAATGATCCTCGTCACAAATATAAAAAGGATAACAAGGTTTGAATTTTTCGTCATTGGATTCATTTTTATCAGTTTTCTCTTTTGAATTATTTTTATTTTTACCACCAGATTTAGATTTGGCCGTAGATGTCTCTACGACATGAATGTCGGTAGCAATTTCGGGGGAAGATTCTCCTTTCAGGGAATCTGGTAAAGTGATAATAGGAGAAGAATTATTTGAATATTTCCTCTTGCTTTTAGTATTGAATGTACCAATCATACCATCAGCGGCATGAGACCCTGAAGGAGAAGCAACTATTTGACCTTGTTTTGGAAGGTCGGGGATTTTTTCATGTAAAGTACTTGACTGCGTATAAACAAGGTCAAGGTACTGAGCTTGAGCAATTACTTGCTATTCAGTAACAACACCAGCCTTAGCTACATCTTCAGTGATTTTGGGTAACAATGATTTAACAAACCATTCCGCCAAAATTTGATCTGGAATGTAAACTTTCACCGAACGCCTTCTATGTCACCATTCATGAATATTATCAGAAATATACGTGGACATGGATTGTTTTAGTGAATTTAATAGTTCCGTACGATTGTCGTATCTGACAGGCAACTGAAAATGAGTCGAGAAGGCAGTTGCTAACTGACTGAAATTATTAAACGAGCCTCGTGGTAACTCGATGTGCCATTTGGCTGCAAGACCAATAAGAGTTCTTTGGAAAAGACGTAAGTGAATTGAATCATCAATGATTGAATTAGATGCACAATAGAGGTGATAAGTCATGACGTGATTTGATGGATCCTCTCCTGACTTACCTTCGAATTTTGGTATATCACTGGGCAAATTATGCGGCATTGGCGGCCAGTACGGATAATAGAAAATTGGATCGTTCGCAAGGCGCATCAAATCAGGTAAATAAAAAGTTGGAATAAATGGTAACTGATGGTTAGGGTCACGAAAACCTTGAGTAGCCAAAGCAGTTCTAGGAGGAGGATACCCAGACTAACTGGGAATCGTAGTTGCATTAGGAATTGTGTAACCTCCTAGGTAAACAGGATTAACCGGACCAAACTGGGTTGTTGAGGCTGCTGATAAGTGTAGCGAGGGTACGGTTGATACTGATAATTTGGATTTTGTGAAACGAGACCAAATTGAGGTTGTCCCTGGTACATTTGATACGTGAATTGCGGTTGACTTGTGACCACCGTACTTGTACCATCTTGTCCCGCAGGCATCTGAACCAAAGTCTGAACTGAAGGTCCTGACTGGGTTAAAGAGAGTTGAGGGATTTTCACGGATGCATGGATAGACGAACTTGGGGCTACTGATACTCCAAAAATAGGTGTTTTAGGGTGAACAGATGTTGCAGCAGTTGCAACAGTTTGAGGCGGAGTTTGAGGTGTACTAGGCACAGACTGCTGAACAGAACTAGGTGCAGGAGTTTGAATAGTAGGTTGGACAGGTTGCTGGGTTGGACCAAAAACCAAAGGCTGTCCAGGTTGAAAAGGTAACTGCACATTAAGCTGCATAGGCTATTGATATGGGGACGGATCCCACACCATATTCATTCTGGGGTATTGTCCCGCAGAAGGTTGAACGTAAGGACCATAACTTGGTTGAACGTAGGGTTGATAAGTAAGTGGTAAATTTCCGGCTCCTAGTATAGATGACTGACCAGAAGGCTGTTGGTAACCTTGAATTGGGTACTGACCTTGAGGTTGATAACCCTAAGGCGCGTACTGAAGCTGGGGTTGATAAGGACCCTGAGGAGAATATTGAGCTTGGGGTTGACCCTAGGGTATGTACTGTCCTGAAGGTTGATATCCTTGAGGTATGTACTGTCCTTGGTGTTGTCCTCCAAAATAATATGATTCCACAGTTTGTCCTTGGAAAAAACTACCTTGAGGTTTCCCCCCAGGTGGTAACTAACTTCTTGAAGGTTGCCCCCCATGTGGTAACTGACTACCTTGAGGTTGCCCCCCATGCGGTAGCTGATTTCCCTGAGATTTCCCTCTAGGCAGTAACTGACTGCCTTGAGGTTGAGGATTCAGAATATTACCAGAAATCATAAAGATTTGCTCTGCGTTCGACATTTCAGTTTTAATTCCACTTAAACTAGATAATAATACGTTTTCAATCGGTTGAGGAGCTGCCCCCGAGAAAGTACCAGACAGAGCCTGATATCCCGAAGGAACAGAAGGACCACCATGTAAAAATGCTTCCGGTGTCTGGGAAAACATGGATGACTCTCCTGCCATGATGGATGACGGATAGTAACCTCTGGGTGTTGGATGAAATGGAATTCGAGGTGGAGAAAAAGCAAGACCCGGATTCTCTAAAAAATTTGTTAAGGATAGATACCAAGCACTAGTTCGAATAGGGCTGTAGAAAATAGATTCACGTTCCCTAAGATTTAGAGAATGAGGGAATTTGGGAAGAGATAACTCTTTGTCTAGATTAGTAATTTCTTCAATAGAAATTAGTCCAGATGGAAGATCGTCAGTGACAATATTTCTTACCCTAGGTGAACCAGGATCGCTAGAAGTTGGTGTAATAAATCCTGAGGATATTTCCAAAAAGAAGGTTCAGTTTTAGGTTCAGGGATTTCAGGTTCATCAGCTAGTTCATTGGAAGGAGAAATACTACCAGTAACTTCAGAAACCAAATTCAGCTCTTGAATTTGTTCTGTTATGGGTATTTGATGATCAGGATGAACCACTATAGATGAAGTTCCAATTTCTGTTGATCTAATCCTACCGCTGATAGATGATAGCAAAGCACGAAGCCCTTCAAGCTGACTTGGTGTATATTCAGGGGGTTTCCCTTGTAGTCTTCGGGAGTGTCTCGGCAATTCCGCCACGATTAAATATTAACTAATCACACGCAAACAAAGAAAATTTCAATGAAAACACCTAAAGTCTCTAAAGAAACAAATAGCTGATCACACGCTTAAAAATCTAAGAGTTCAAACCACACACAAACAGTAACTTCCCGTACTAAAAACACTAGTTGGTGATGAAATCCAACTTAGTAGAAATTTAATACAGAAAGAGAGGTTGGAACAGTTACCCCAACAACCTGCTTAATGAAACAGACTGGAACAAGTTTCCTCAAAAAACCATCTCGTCTGAAGAGAACCCCCCAGAGAGTCCAAGTGAGTCTAGTCAGCGTCTGCTCTAGGTACAGTGAGATCTTTCCTTCACCATCACCTCAGGAAATAATCTTAATTTTTTGGACACTAAGGTTACCAACAGTAACAAATATAGCTGGGGGAACAGTCTACGATCCGATCCCACGCGCAAGGGTAGAGTAACAAAGCTCAATCCCCTTGAAGGTTCCTCGACATGGTTAATCTGAGGTTTACTGACAAGTGACCCTAGGCTCCTTGACAATGATTAATCCGAGGTTTACCGTTTGTAATGCGTACAAAATCTTGTATCTTCCCCAATGAAACAAAATTGATTGTCTCAAAGGTTCGGACATGATCTCGTGATTGACTTCTTTAAGAGAAGCTTCCCAGATTATACAAATTACAATTGGATTTATTTCCTACCGCAAGATTTGTCTACTTGTTTTTTTTAATATCTTGGCGAGTTAATTACTCCCTACTCAAAGATACTAGCCTAAGCTATGTTGGTGATAAGAGCCCTAGAAAATAAAAATATTAGTAGATAAATTTTAATTAAGCTTTAATTTTAGGAGTTGTTTCTTAAGTCAATGGGTGTGGAAATGAAACTCTGATGGTGTGAAGACTCGACTTCCAAAAACACTAAAAATGCACCTAAAAATGATAATCAGATCGTTTTCTTTCAATGAAATTCTAGTTAAGAAAGAGTTGGAGAATGCAATTCTTTTAATAAACAATTCCTTCTTTGAACATAAAGAATAATTGAAAGAAAATATTTTTGTCTTTCCAACAATAACTCAAAATGAGACAAATTATCAAAGCTCATAGGAAAAATCCTTTCACTTTCAAAAACTTGAAGCTACAAAACAAGTTTCCTTCAAAAGAAATCTACAAATTTTAAAAGCACTCAAAACTATGAAAATAATTCTGAGATCTACAAACTTTAACAATCTAATTGAATAAAAGCTTTAAGATTTTTTGAAGAACGTTTTACTTAGTTATTCAGCAAACTAAGGATCTATTCATCCATAATAACAAACAGATCAAAAACACTCAAATATGTTTTTATAAAAAATGAATTTCAAAAACCTATAACAAAGTTTCTTTTTGAAGATTTGCAAAGAAACAGGTAGCTCTATTTCTCAATAAAGGATGATTTCACAATCAGGTCAGATTCAGCAAAAAGACAAAAATACCAATGTAATCTGAGGTACTTCAAATAGTCAATGCTTCGAATCACTACAAAGACCAAGTGAAAAGCAATCCAAAACGAAAAACTTCTAGAAAATCATCAAAACACCAATACTGCTAAGATTCGTTCACAAAAGGCTTTTGACAGAAACAATCATCAATATGGGCAGAAACCAAAAAGTCTAAATCAAAATAAAGATAAACTGAAGAAATAAATCTAGAGTTTTTCAAAATTTTAACAGGGTCTGTAGGCTTCCAGAAGTAACAATTGCTGTACCGCAATGTTTACTCAAGGAAAAATGTGAAACTTCCCGCACTGTGCAAAGAAGGCAAAGTACGGCCCCAGGAAAAACTAGAGAAAAACATAAAAGATCTAAAATTTTTCAAAAAAAGAGAAAACCTAAGCTACCCACACAGATATCTATAAATCAAAAACCAGGAAAAACGTTTCCTCAAATCAAAATAAAAGAGAACCAAAAACAACAAGTTCTTTCCCCAACGGAGTCGCCAATTTGTTGTGTGGATTAATCCGTCTTGCGAACAAGACCAATCTCCCTAGTACTAAAATTATCTAGCAACAAACAGCCAAATAAAATAATCTTTCTCTAAGCATATATGATCTACGAAAAGCTCTATAAAGGTGTAAAAGACTTACCATATGTCCAGCGCTTGTTTGAAGTCGTTGTTGTCCCTCGTGCACTTGAAGGAGTTTTCCTCATAAAACTGCAGTCACAAACAAGAAAAATATTACATAGCACCTGTATAGAAATCATCATAAACCATGCTTATCATAGTGATCAAGGAATCTATGAAATAAACCATTAACTAACAACTTATTGAGGAAAATGAGTATATTTGTATTAATTTGAAAAGAAGGAAAACCTTACAACTTGAGCCTTGATGTTGCACAGGCCTTCCTGGGGTCCAAAGCAGGAGTCTCCTCTACTTTGACAAGCTCTGCACTCCTCCAACCAAGACGAATAGAAGTATGTGAGGGATACATGCACCTCATAAGAGCGGTTCTGCCACCGCAAGATTCTTTCTAGAGGCTTCTAGAATTTACTTTTATTGATATTTTTGGAATTTACTTGCACCTTTTTTATCTTACAGGGGTCCGCACCTTTAACACAGATAAAGTGTGTTCATGTACGCAAGAGAGATTAACATTAGGTGCAAGACCGCAGGCAAGATAGAGAGAAAGTGTGACACCAAAGGTTAGGAGATTTTTAGGAACTTTTCTCTGATTTTCAAGGCTTGACATGAGGAACTAATATGTTAGACTTGAAAAGGGAGAAGTGTGGGTAATAATGAGCTCATACACATAGCAGAATGTCAGGATGACAATTTTCAGTGTAACACAAGGGTAGTTTCTGTGCATGATTTGGAGAGTTATTTCTTCAGTTGAGGGATCAACCTTTCACCTGGAGACTATATTGGAGGGGAGCCACATATTTCTGTATTAGATTCAGCCATATCTCCCAGTTAATTTGCTGCAATGAATCCTTAGCCCTAGAGCTTTGGTTCACCATTTGTATTTTTGGGTGTATTGTCGGAAACCCTTTTAGGTTCGATAAGGAAAGTGATATAGAGCATTGTTATTTATGTATATTATCTCTTGAGGCATATATCAGTCACTTTATATCATTGTATGACCTCTTGTTGTCACTATGTTATTTATGACTGCGCTGTAGTAGCTCTCCAACATTTTGTATAGCAGCAACATCTCACTTTTGAGAGTGCTAGATCATTGGAGGCTTGTTTGTCTATATCATATGATTTTTGCCTCAGTTTATTGTGTTAGTCATCAATGATTTTTACCTGTTTAGATGACTAAATTCTTGTCGTAGATTTATAGAAACAACATTCATGAATCTTGTGAGTTCTGAGAAATCTCATTGCCTTCATTTCCCTTAGGATAATTTTTCACTGTTCTACTACTCTACCAAGGCATCGCCAATCTATCACTCCCAAAAGATCAAATCATAGAATTATGTCTCTCATTCTCACTATGTCTGCCACCTCTTAATTTACCACTCTGTTTTAGATTTCTTAAGCCTTCTACTTCTACACCTTGGTTTACCAAGTAGCCCAAAATGTTTCCCCTACTCACGAAGTGCCTCAAGCAATGGTGATTTTAAATTCCCTTTCTAGGCATTTTTATATAAATCAAAGATTTCAGTTTCTTGGATGGAAATTTATAAAGAGTTGTCAAAACCCTATTTAAATCTCCAAACCCTAATTCTAGTTTTTAGTCAAACACCTAATCCAAAAGATATCCCAATAGGTCATTATAGGGTCTCCTAGGTTATGCATTGTTTTGGTTTCCTAAAACTAACTATTTTTACATGTGCTCAAAAGTAAAATCAAATGAAAATAAGGTGAGATCATTAACGTCCAAAGGGTGTTAAAGGGTTTTCAAGGAAGGACCTCCTAGATCAGAGCATAGAGTCTGCAAAAGGACAGTTTTCCCATGTTAAAGCATTTTTGCAGGAATGCTTTACGATCATTATCAGCAGAACAAATGCAAAGTGAAAAACCTAACTCACTAATGACATCCAAAGTAGAATAGAAACAACATGCCTAGTTTTACAAAGAGTATCCGTAGTTTCATGACCAATTGGCTATAAGGTGCTACCTAGCAAAGAGCCCATAGAAAGGATCATGAAGAAAAAGGTACATAAGCACAACTGTGCATGGATTAAAGACTCATTGGAGCAAGAAATAAAAGTGAGAGGCCTCCTTGGTGGCAGCAGGTAGAGATTAAAAAATGATGCCAGGGAATGACTTATAGGTTTGTTAAGGCAACACTTTTTCCCTACACCAAAGGGATAAATTTTGAAGAGTATCAGTGGTTTTGTAACTAATTGGCACAATAGGTGTTGCCCAGTAAGGGATCCATGAAAGAGATCACAAAGACAAAGATGAAAAAACATCACATAACATAAATTGAAGATTTATTTTGACAGATCTCCTTAATTGTGGAAAGCATAGTTTTCGAGGATGATGTCAGATGGTCACCTCTATGGTTTGTCAAAAAAAAAAATTTCACTATAGAAAAGGACAAGTTGTAGAGAGTATCAGTGTGAAGGTTGCTTAAACTCGTCAAGCACAGTCACAGGTATACAAAATAATCACAAAAAGAGAGCAAGAAGCTAAAAGTCAAATAAGAAATCAAATATAGCCTAAGTGCTACTGCTAAGGGTTTTAAAGTGCCAAACCCCAAAGGAAGTGTACAGATCAAAAACACTGCTTTTATGACACCACAAGCAAGAAGAAATGGCCAAAAGAAAGTAATGATAAAATTAACTAAAAAGGCTAAGGTTGTTGTATAGGACAGATTCATCATGATTCTAAAAAATTAGTGAAAGAAAGAAAAAACCAGAAGTAAACCTTAGTCATAGTGGGTTTTTATTTTTCTTCAAAGGTATTAAAATCCACACAAGCAACATCTCTCAAATTCCATTTGGTTATTTGCAAAAGAAGTTAATGGTTTTTCGGGTTTTTAGGGTTTCTGGTAGAGTTTTTCGGGTGAAAAATTATTGTGTTGGGCTCCTAAGAGGCCGTGCTACACTCCTATGCACGTTGCCTGTGATTTTATCCAAAGAGAATTGCGCGCCTGTGTAACAATGCTCCACGCCTGTATAAAAAGCATCGTGTAGAGGCGATCCGACACACCTGCGTGCAGAGGCAACCGACCATTCACGTCTGCCAGACTAGACCAGGCTGCGTTCAAGCTTTGCCGCGCTACACACCTAACCATTCAAGCCTGACCAGCTCATGTTCAAGCTCACTAGTGCTACATGCTGGGACGCTCAAATAGGCATGGGAAGACCGAACACCTCGTGTAGAGGTGCTCGCACTGTGCTCCTGTGCATTCAGCGGCTGCCAAGAAGACACGACACCTCATGCATAGGTTGCCCAGTGCTACAATTGCTATGCTCCTGTGCATGCAGGTTTGCCAGAAGAACCCGACAGGTCATGAAGGAGGCACCCGACTATCCATTCAAGCCTTTCCCACATTACGCTCTTGTATTTTCTTTAGCTGTGAAATTTTGAGAGGTATCTAGAGTTTTTTCCTACCTTTTTCATGTTGTCTAAAGGTAAAAATATAGAGGAATATGAAGGGTAAACTTAAAGGGAATGTGGAAAAACCCTAAGGAAGGAGGAAAACACCTAATTCCATGTTAAAAACTCCCTTTCTCAAAACGCGCCCACCCATTTACATGCTAAGAGTAAAATTAGGCCCAAATTGTTTTCTTTCATTCTTCCTTCCCCTTCATTTGTAGTCACCACCTATCTCATTCTCATCTCAATTGCTTTCTCCATATCATCTCCCAAGCAGATCAAGGTTTGTTTTCAAAGACAAGGGTAAAAGACAAAATGCCTAGAGAAGGCAGTGTTGACAGTGGCGAGAGAGGCCAAAGGCCTAGATAACAACAGAGGAAGGATGGGAAAGTGAATAGGTTTGAGCTTGTAAACACTAAATAATTGACAACCTCTCCTACTATTGTTTCATATTTCCAAGAAGTAGGATGCTATGAATTCTGTGAGAAAGTGCAGAGAGTCCAAAGTCACCCTCGGTTGACCAAACCTTTTGTCCTTAATCTCCATGACCACCAAGCACATCTAGCTGGAGTGAATTTGGAGCTAACCACCAATGAAATATTTATGGCAACTGGAATACCTTGCATGGGAGAGAAATTGTTCAAACAGGTGTATCAAGACCTAGGCCATTTTCAGCCCTTCTTAAAACCAAGTTGCCAAGCTGATTGCAAGACCATTTTCCCCTTTTCTCATTTGTTGGACAAACATCCTCCTGTAATGAAAATCATTATGAAATACTTCACCTGTGAGGGTAGGTTTTCCAGAGTCTATTCCTACCACATAAGACTACTTATGCATTTCACTAGGGCCAAGCTACTACATTTTCCCTAATACCTTTATACAAGTATTGATAAAATGGCATCCATTGTGCAAAGCAAGCCTCCCTCACAACATATGTCAAGTCTTTTCTACCATTCCCTCATCAAAATGATTGTCTTACACCAATTAGAGCAACAAGGCATCCCATGGGAAGTTTTCATTGCTCATGATGTTTTCAAAAATCCACAACCTCTTCCTCTACAAAGTTTACCATCATCATCTCAAATTCCTCCTCCCAAACCTCCATCACCCTCCACTGACCATGATTCATCCTCTTCACATGAATCCTATCCCCAAAAAAATCTCCCTCTTTCACCTTCCCCTAAAACCTCAGAACATGAAGAAAGTAGTGACAAGAAGGAACATGACAGTCAAGAAGAAAATGATAGTCAAGGAGATGAAATAAGTGATGAAGAGGAGGAAAATGAAAGTGAAGAAAATGAAAATGATGGAGAAGATACCAAGGACACTGAAGAGGAGGAAGATGAAAGTATTAAAGAAGACAGTGACAAAAGCAGTGGGCTAAATGATGAAGAAGGTAACAATGAAGAAAGTGACGAGGAAGAAGACAAAGTAGAAAGTGTTTATGAAGAAGAAAGTAGTGAAAAAGGCAGTGAAAAAAAAAGTGAACAAGAAGGCAAAGGTAGTAAGCTAGATGAGGATGAGGAAATCAATGACAGCACAAGGACAAAGGCAGGTTTTGATGAGAAAAATGATGAAGGTAAAGAAGAGAAAAAATGAGCCCAATAACAGTGATAAAATGAGCAATGACAAAGATGAAGATAGACGTCAATAAGAGACAGAGTTTGAAGGTAATTGTAGTGGAAAAGACAAAGAAGACAGAAGGCAGAAAAGTGAAGAAAACTCACATAATGAGGAAGAAAGTGAAATTTGAAGTAAAGGAGAGACTAATGAAATTTCCTCTAATAGTGACCCCACAGAAAATGCAATCAGTGATAAAGAGGCAAAGTTTGAAAGTATGGACAGTGGGCCAAATCATTAAGAGGAGGACAACCATAACGATACATATGTAAAAATAAATGATGAAGACTCCTCTAATGTTGCAAATACAAGGGATGACAATCATGAAAATCTTGATAGTTATACTAGCATGAGAGAAAATGAAAATTCCTCTCAAGAAGGCAGTCAAGGGAAAAGTGAGGAAGACACACATACAAAGATCATCAATGAGAAGACAAGCAGCCCTAAGGTCACCAATGATCAAGGTATTCAAATGAAAATTTCTGCAACTTGTGCTCTCACTTACCAAAGAGGATCAAGGAAAGTGTTTGCTGCCTCTAAGAGGCAAGGGACCTTGCGATCTACTTCAGCTCAACCATTGTTCAAAGGTAAGCAAAAAGTGAAAGAAGAAGAGGAAGATCATGAAAAAGAAAGAGAGTTTGAACTCATTCACATAGACAGTGATGATGAGAATGAAAGAATAATTTCAAACTCCCTCCTCCAAGACAAGAATGCACAAATCAAGGACTTGGAGGCTAAATTAGAAAGAGAAAAAGATGTCATTCACTTCTATTAGATGCAAAACAAGCAAATGAGTGCCCAACAAGCCTTCCATGAAACAAGAACACTCAGGTACCGGAAAGAGTCTCACAGGGCACAAGTGAAGTTGGAAGAATTCATGGGCACTTATGAGGAAAGTAGTGATGAGGAAGTTCAAACTAGAAGGAGACCTAGAACTATGGGTCTAAGGAAAGCATTGGCAAAGCAGAGAGAAGAAGAATCAGCCCAAGCAGAAAAAATTTCTCTCCAAGAACTCCTTGCACTAGAAATTGAACATGATATGGAATCATGGCTTGAGAGGGCTAACATACACCTTGAAGCCAAGCCAGAGAAGGCCAATAAAGACTTGAATCTACAAAGAAAATGGCTAAGCATTATGCTCAAAGAGACCAGTTTGCAAGGCATGAACTCAAAAGGGCCAAAATGGAGATCCAAGCACTAAAGGAGTAAAAGGACCAATCTAGCCTTGGTATTTTGGCTCAAACTTCTCTACAAGTCTCCTAGGACCCATGAGGCACTTATCTACCAAATTTGGGAGAAATTGGACAAGTTTTTGGTTTTTGCAAATTTTGAGGCTAGGAGCACAACACACCTGGTGCTACGCTCTTTTTCAAGGCATATTCAAGAGGAAAGGATTGCATTTTTGAATTTATCATCATGATATGAACACGCTCACCAATTTTTAGATCAATTGGAGTTGTGTTGGTTCTCCAAAATGGTCAAAGACACCCAATTTTTCACCATTCTGACTGTTTTCTAGGACATGTGCTGCGCTCCTAAAAATATTGGAATTTTCACTTTTTGGATAGGTTTCAGAGGTCATATCAGAAAACCAAGGATATATATGGGAATTAGACTTCAAGGGCTTTCCAACAAGCCATCATGGAGCCTTATCGGACATCGGGAAGGCCTTCAAAACACTGCTGTAAGAAGACCCATTTTTTCTGTTCCTGTGCTATACTCCTGGCATGCAAATTAAATTTTGACACACAATTCTATGCTCCTATGATTGAAAATTCAAAATGTGCGTTTGGAAAGTTTTTGTAGGCATGTCAGAGCCTAAAGGTCAATTTAATTGTAAAAAAAACCGGAAAGATATTTATTTTAGATATTTTTGTGCCTTGGGCCTTGCAAGGCCTCAAGGACAATACAGGTACTTCTGATTAGCCAGTAGAATTCTAGATGCTCTATAAGGCTTTCCTTCTCCTTTATTGTTATATAATGCATCGGGATTCATTTTAATACTTGGCATTTGATGAGTTTTGATAGCAATACATGGTTCTTTGAAGTTGAAGAGCAATTTGGTGATGTGGAGCTTATGGATGATTTTCCTGGATTGATGATGATGAAGGCTTTCTTGCAGGATCCCTGAGTTTGGTTAATGGTGATGTGCCTCTTATTTTTCCATGTTTTCTTGTTTATCATTTTGTCAATCTTTCTATGTTGCAATAATTCAGAAAATCATAGGTTGAGAAATGTTGTTTGAGGCACCTCAGTCCTCCTGTTTGCTATTCTCTTTATGTTTTCATCTCCTAGGTTAGTTTAATGAATTATTAATTCCTCCTTAGGCCCACCTAAGCTTGTATATTTCATTATTGGATTAATATTATAGTTTACAAATATTATTCACAGTGAGCCCTGCTTGTTTGATGCTATCTAAACTCTGTCTTGAAATCTCTCTTTGATGTATTGATTGTTAGGTTAAGCCAAAGAGGTCTTGTTTCGATCTTTCCCTTTTTACATGCTTAACAGTTTTCCTCAAAGTTCTTTATAGTTTGATAAATGATGTCTAGGAGTTCCCTCTTCATTTATTAAAGCTATTTGTCTTCTTATATGTTTTCAAATCTTGAAAGTAGAATCATTGAAGTTAGATGAGTTTTCTTGCTTCCATTGTTCCACTGGATTGTTCATCTTGAATGTTTATTTGTTTAAATTATTTTCACCAAGTAAATGGCGTGCCATATCTCATGATTATCATTATTTAAGACCTTCTTATTCATAGTTATTTGACAGAGGATTCTTAACTGCCCTTTTCCCTACCTTGTTTCCCCAAACTTAATGTCCATCTCACCTCACACATAAACTTTAAAGATCCATTGACTACACTAGACTTGCCCTGTGATGTACCCCAATTCACTATTGAGATATCAATGACTTCATAGACTCCATATCCCAATGTTTGACAACCTCTCATTCCACCTATCCTACTCGATCATCTTACCTCAACCAAACAAACAAACCCTACACTTAACAACTAGCCTAAAATCAACCATCTAAATTGAACAAGTTTACATCCTTCACACATAATAGAGAGAGCCCTCTATGAGTCCAGGAAGGTTAGGTCCTAGGACTCCAAAGACTGGTCTGATGCTACCCTGTGCATTTGGTATACCAATCTACTAAATCACGAGACCCTAACATAATGGCGATCACAGTGGGAAAGAGTACATAGTAGCCTAAGAGATTTTATAGACTCTTTTAACCCTCAGTTAAACTTTGGAATCCTGTGATTTGTAATCACCTCGTTAATATCATTAACACAATGGTGATCATGATGCAACCTTTGATGTCAATGAAAATATAAATATCCCTTACGACTTCAGAAACCCTTGTCAAATCATAGAGAACTCAATTGATAGACAAGAGTAGAACTCGGTTGTTTCACCATCCTAGAAAAATGATGACTCAGCTGTAGGACATTGTTACAAACCTTAGGGCTACCTAATAGAACTCAGAAAACCCCAAAACATTCCTATATTGGATTTTTTTCAATATTGGTGGTTGACCATAGACACATATCTTCAAAACAACTAAAAATATCCACCTAACGACTCCACTAGCCTCTAGTAGGCCTTCTAACTTCACTAGTGTCCATAGAATCCTACAGGAGTGTGTCGAATCAAACCTAAGAAGTATAGAAGCCTAGTCACACACTGTGTGAGTTTAGTAAACACAAAAAGAGGTAAAATTCTTGAAAAGGTTCAAAAAATTTCAGTCTCTCTAAATTTTGAGTTTGAAAACTAGCCTCGCAAAGAATCAGTACCAAATCTCATCCGGACCCAAACCCTCCTACTATAGTTGATGACCCAGAAAAGATTTTGTGGAAAAATTCTGAAACTGGAAACTTAACTACTGTTAGGACCATTCATAAAACAAGCTCTGTACCTGAACATCTTATAGCCTTGTAAGACTCCCAATTTGACGTGCATCACACAAGAAACATTTTTAGAACCAAGTCATAAAGTAGGATTGACCATACCGACCTTGAGCCCATATACTTGCAGCGGATTCCTAGCAGAGAATCTTCTCCTTCCACACCACCTGATTTCCAACTTCTCCACCACTTTGGCTCTTTTCACCCCAAGTCTGCTCAGAATTAGTTTGCTGGTCCAAGTACTTTTACCAGACCCATTCACACCTCCACTGTGAAAACCACTCCATCTCATATCACAAACCTTCCGCTTGTAAATCCACTATTAGCTCCTATCATGGCAGCTTGATATGCCCCCCTGGTTTTACCGCAACCTTTGGTACCTTTTCATAATGAATATCAGTCCAGAATCCAACACTTTATTGGGGCTGAATCTACCACTATCCAACAACATGTAGATAGAATAAATGATGTTTTTGACTACATGGAATTAGAAGAGGAAACCATGAAGATGAGGATGTCCACCCAAATCCTAGGAGGAGAAGCTAAAAAATATTTAAGAACCTGACTCCCAATAACATACATGATCTCCCTTCCCTTTGCCAAAATTTCATAAACAAGTGGGAAATCAAGAAAAAACCCCTCCAAATCCTGTCTGCATATAACAATCTTAAGAGGAATACGAGAGAGTGTGTCCAATATTATTGCACCAGGTTTAATAATGCCTACAATTCCCTCCCACCTCATATGAAACCCCCAGTAGGCCTTGCCTTAGCTAAATTTTTGGAAGGTTTTGACCCAAACATGGCCTATCACCTAAGAGAAAGAGAGCCCCTAACTTTAGAAGACATGCAAAAGGGAGCTATAAGTGTAGAGGCCAACCTAATTGAAAAGAGAGCTAGGATGAGATAAGAAAAGAGGGTAACCTACAAATATGAAACCATGCCCTCAACCTCCTCATCTGATTCCAATATTGACAACCTTCTTAGAACCATGGAGAGAATGTTGTAGAGAATAAGCATAAATGAAAGAGCACCTCCTAGGGAGAATCAACTGAATCCCCAAAACAAAAACCAGAATCAAAACTTCAGAAGAGACCCACCCCAAATCAGAAAAAGGAAAAATGATCAAAAAATTAGGCCACGCTTCCAAGATAACTATGTAGATGAAGCGGAAAGAGATATTGAATAGCCAGATGAAAATCACCTAAACTTAATAAGCTCTGATAACGAGGGTGATGTTTCTCTCACAGAAGAAGAACACAATTTTTTCTCCTCAGATATAAATGAAACAAGCTATGAAGACTCTGAAGACTATGATTTGGGTTTGGAAAACACCATAATGGAAGTGCATAGGCAATATGATCTTAGGAGTAAGAAAAATCTAGACAACTCCAAGAAGAACAACTTAGACACTGTTGCTAGGAAAATCCCCGAAAACATTCCTAAACAAAAATTAGACAATACCAACACCATGCCTAAGAGAATTGATCCTAACAAAGACAAAACTAGCCAACCAAATGGGGACACAAGCTACCCTAGTAACTCTACTAGTTGTCCTAAAAAAACTTTAGTGTCTAAAGCCCCAAATCAAAATCAGCAAATTAAAAATGTAGAAAAATTTATGGCCAATAAAACTAATGTAAATATATCTAAAACCAAAGTACCTTTTAGTTTCGAAGGAGAGATTTCTAAAATTAATATAACCATACCTCTCACTGAACTAATTTCCCAAGGCACGTACAATTCTCATGTTCTAAAAGTTCTAAACATAGGAAACAATACCAATACTATGAATTTGATAGATAACAAACCAGAGCTTTTGTTTGGACCTAAAGTGGATGGAAAATACCAAAAAGGAGTTGTCCCTCCTTTCTATGTTACCCTAAACATACATTACAAAATACTACATAATGCCATGCTAGAATCTGATGCCTCTCGCAACCTCATGCTAAAGGTAGTGATGGAGAGATTAGGCTTAGAAATAACCAGGCCCTACAAAGATTTGTATTCCTTTGATTCAAGTAGAGTTAAGTGCTTGGGTATAATCAAGTATTTATGTGTCAATCTGACACAAATCCCTGATAAGAGCCCATTCATGGACATAGTGGCAGCTGACATTCCCCCCAAGTATGTCATAATTTTGTCTCGATCTTGGGGAGCCAAGCTTCTGGGGAACATCCAACTTGACATGTCTTATGCTACTATCCCAATTTTTAACCAAACAAGGAGACTGTACTGGGAGTCTCACATTAAGTATATGGTAAGTAGCCTAGATAGACCAAACAACTCCCCTATCTATTCCATTCATTCAGACTTAGACTCATTCATCTTGTATAATGAATATGACCTTGATGAAAAAGTGAATGAAAATGTCAAATATCTAGGCACACTACAACAGTGAAACCCACCTCTTGTAAATATTCCATTTACTCCCATCATGGAAGCATGGTATGCCCCCTTAGTGCTACCCCAACCTCTGGTTCCTATACCAAATGATTATCAATCCAGAATTCCCCACTTGACTAGAACTAAATCTACTACTGCCCAACAACATGTAGACAAAATGCTTGATGCTTTTGACCTCATGGAATTTGAAGAAGAAACCATAGAAATGAGGATCTTTGCCTGAATCTTAGGAGGAGAAGCCAAAAAATGGTTTAAAATCTTAGCTCCTAGCAGCATACATAATCTCCCTTCTCTATACCAAGCATTCATGAACGAGTGGGAAAATAATAAAAACCCTCCCCAACCCTCACAAAACTACAGCAGCCCTGAAAAACCACATAATGATAAAATTAAAATTGATTTTCTACTTTCTAAAAATGAAATTTCAGGAACAAAAGTCAGTTTAGAATATAATCAGGTTTCTCAAAGGGAGGACAAATCTCAAAAACACAATTGTTCCCTTTTCCCAAACCAGCTGAGCTGAAATACTCTCACATAATAGAAATCTTTGGGAATCTGAATAAAAAGAGTCTGATGTTTTTACCTTAAATGGGCACCTCATTTTCAGAAATATTTGTCCCCGTAGAAAAGTTGTTGACTCTCACAAATGTTGCTATGAATCCCAAAGGGATGTCTTCTGAAACTGATATAGAGAAATATGATGTAGGTAACCTAGGAAGATCCAAAATTATTTTGTCCAGAACCTTGTCATTACACACAGAACTGAAATACACAAGGTTATGCAAGAAGTTTTAGGACGCTCTTGTATATAGTAGTAAAATCTTAAAGCCTTATAACATAGACATTGTTCCTAAGGGGTTTTATTTCAAGAAAAACCATGAAAAACTTGGGAAAATTATGCCATTGACAAGGAAATCAAAGGGATGCAGGATGTCTATAGATTTTAGGTACCTAGGAAAAACTTCCATGAAATACAAAAAGCCTTCTCCCAAGATAAATCATACTATGACAAGGGTAAAAGTGTAATATTGCGAAATTTGCAAGCAGCAAATTGGAATATTAATTTTTTCTTACATCATCTAGGAGGTGAATAAAATGGGTAAAAGGCCCATGAGTAGGAATAAAATCCCTCATAGTGTGAAAGGGATCTATGGAGTAGCTTAATTTTTCACCTTCCAATGTGAAAAGGGTCAAATGCATGAGGATAAGGTCAAGTTTGACCAAGTCAACATCGCTGCCTAAGAGGGTGTGGCTTGCTTGGGAAGACAATGCAGTTTGAGAGGGAGAAAGATTCTTTGTAGAAGAAACCCTAATGTGTGGGGTTCAGGTCAAAGAGGCATTCACTTGCATAAAAAGAGGAAGAGGCAGCCATAGTGAGACATCTTTGAGTATTTGATTATTGGTCTGAAGACTATTTTTCATTCTCCAGTTGTTCAGCTGAGTTGTAGTGCTATTTAGCACGATGGATTCCTGTTTAGCATTTCCTCTCCTTCTTGAGAGGTATCTTGAAGGATTGCACTTCATTTATCCACATCTTGGCTCAAGTCCAAAGCCACTTCCTTTAATCACTGCGTTATTTCTGCTGAAGTATAACGTAGTATTGCTGGGTGTTGCAGTGGGGGGTTCCACAACACCATTCCTTGGCTCATCTTTTAGATGAGGGAGCTCCTATTCCTTGGGAAGTTTAGTGAGGGGGGGTTTCAAATCTGATTGCACATATTTTGCACTAGGCCAAGCATCTTCTATCTCATACAGCGCAGTCCAGCTCCTTGACTGCATTATTTCTTAGTACATTTGCGGTGGGGAATTGCTCCACTATTTTGGAGGGTGAGATCTTCAAGGATTGGATCAGCCTATCACCTTAGAGATCCATTGAATGGGATCTATGCATCATATGCAGCATCATCAGTTATATTCATCCATATCTATTTTTTTGAGTTGCAGCTGCTGCCCAACAACTCCGACATTTCTGCAGATTTTCTATTTGTACATATATTTTAGCCAATCCTCTTGAGGATTGTTGTATTGTTAGTTTCAGGGGTTGAGAGCTTGCTCCCCCACCTTTATTGAGCTGATATTACTATATCATTTTATTTTCATTTTATATGCTGCAGTGTCTCCTATAGACTGCGCTGTTATAGCCATGGCTTCCTTCATGTAGCAATATTTTCCATTTATCATGTATATGTTCTATTGAAAGAGGCATTGCCTTACTTGAGTGATTGTCTCCTTAAGAATTTGTATACATTATTGCTTCTATAACCTAATATGATGGCTATTTGTATCTTCAAGTGTTCATGGCTATAAAATAACGATGTTGTTCCATTATATGCTCATACATTGTTGCAGTCCCTCATCGGGCACTTTCTGAGGACAACTAGGTGTGGGAGATCTATTTAACCCACCTAGAAGGATTTCTTTGGAGCCTACTCTTGGATTTTGGACTTAGATACTCAGATATAAGGGATCCAGGTATTGGTTTCAAATCCTGTAGCAGCCGTTCTTGGGAAATGCATTTTCCAGTCATGCCTTGGTAGATGTTCTAGATTTGGAATATTACAGTGGTATCAGAGCAACTTTCTTGGCTCAGCTTGTGAGTCTCAACCAGAGGGATCAAAATATTGAAGAGGATTTGTTTTATCTCATAATATTTTAGATCCATGAAGAACCTCCCCAAGGAGGATAAGCAAATAGAAGAGGAAGGCCCCTGCACTTCCTATTCTCATCATGAAGGAGACATAGAAATAAGCAGGAAAAAGACTCCATTTTTTGAAGGAGAAAAAGGGGATAAGCTTACAAAGATTCTTCCTAAATCTGTACATAATATTCATGAAGAATTCAGGAAGATAAGCAAGGATATGCATTGAGAATCTCCACAAGAGTTTGAATCTAAATCAAACTATAGATTATCATATGAGAAGTGTGAGCAAGCAGCCACACACTCTAACACACAGCGCAGTCACATGCCGAGGATTGTCGAAAGAGAGATGGAAAGAGGAGAAGAGGTTGCTAGGAGGGAAACTCTTAGTGATTTCTTGAAGGATTATGAGTCTCAAACTCAGGAATTCTGAGATCATGTCAGTTTTTCAGAGTTTTGCAAGATCAAGGTGAAGGGAAGAGAGCAGCAGGATATATTTCTTCTATCTATCTTTGAAGGTTCACCTACATATTCAGCCAAATCTTGGGTGGAAGAGTTAGATACCTTCTTTTAGTAGCACCAAATTCCTGAATATGAAGCCATCAAAGTTTTAGCACTGCATATGAGAGGTAAGGCCTATGCCTGGTGGATCTTTGAATCCTTTTCTTTAAGAAATGTAAACATTACATCTTATGCTAGTTTTAGTAAGGCCTTAGTGAAAATATTTGATGGAAGGATTCATGAGACACACATGGTGGATCTAAACAAAAAATAAAACAAAACCCTTGCATGATAATGCAATTCCATTTCAGAAAACCGTGGAGGAGGCTGGAAACTTGCACCATACCTTGCCGGAAGAAAGTCTTTCATCCCACACCTTTGAGTAAGGGAGCATGGAGATCTCTTTTTCAAAAATGGATCCAATCATTGGGAGGTTGCCCATTCATGTTGCAAAGATTAAGAGAAACAAATATGTTTCATCTAGATATTATCTAGTGCCTCATGCAGAGGAAGGAGGAGCTCTTGCTCCAAGTAGAGGGATTATTGCATCTTTGCAAGGGAGTCCCCAAGATGTCATGTGTGGAGATCAAGGCATAACTCATGTTCCATCGTTGAGGAGGTGTGGAACCATGGAGACAAAAAGAGAAGGTAGGGAGTAGAACCAGTATCATGAAATGAGATGTAAACATCCCTATCCACTTTAGGAGGTTGATGCACCTGAGGAGAAGACTGGATTGTGTAGTGAGGGCATGGACATATTTTTTCATTCTTATATGAAGTAATATCTTGATGATGATGTCTCATTGCATGGAGACATTTTTCTGGGGAGACCACTGGATCAACAGAGGAGGAAGGATGATTCACCAGTTGAGGCATCATTCAGTGATTTCAGAGAAGTGGGGACCTTGGGAGAGCTTGATACATCATTGGGAGTCTTGGGTAGACTCAAGAAGAGAGGGAGCATTCTCTCAACATAATCATTACCCACCTCCATTTCATATTCTACGCTGTGGCAAAAGCAGCAGGGGAAGGATATCAGCCTTCCAACTTGCATATTTGCATGGGAGATGTCAAAGAGGAGGATGACCATATGACATATGCTCTTCATGATAGTTCATTAGCGTTGTCACTTTGGAGGATAGATCCATATTGGATCTCCCAGATGTTGGTGGAGTATTCCAAGGATATTCATGAGTGTAGGATATTGGATGGCCATTTGCATGAGGAGGAGTGTTCAGTCAGAAATGGGGTCATCTTTTATCATGATAGGATATTCTTATCTAGAGCTTCCAACCTCAAGGAGAAGTTGCTACAAGCAGCTTATGAGGATTTCCTTTTCAGCCATACTTGTTCTTTGTGAGCATACCACACCATCATGGAGGGGTATTTTTGGAAGGGGCTTGAGGAGGAGATATATCATCATATGAGAAGATGCATGGATCATGTGAAGAGGGAGGAGATACACAACTCTTTGGAAGAGTTATCACAACTACCTCTTTCCTCTTTGGGGATGAAAGGAGACTCATTTATGAGCCACTTCTTTTTTATGAGTAGAATATATGGTAAGGGTGTTGATTTTCTACATGATTATTTATATGATGTATGTATATATCCCTTAACCATATATGTGCAGGATTTTTCTCCGAGGAGGAGAATTCTTTCTCTTGGGGTTCATGGTCTACTTGAGTCCATGAGCATGATTGATGGCCATTCCCTAGGAGGACTTGGGGAAGAGGTGTACTATGGAGGACATGTTCACTTTACACTATGCATTATTCACTTCCTCCATACTTATGAGGAGATTCGAGCAGCAAGCAAGTGGTTGAGAAGCCACACATTTTATTAGTCTTTGCTGCAGTTGAGGGTCAAGCTGTGTTGGTTGCACTTGAGGGAAAAATTTCCTTCTCATTTTTTACATATGGCAGCAAGCATGATTCTTAATTTTTCTCCCTATGGTTCTATTGTTTCTGTCTTGATGAGGAGCATGTTGAGGAGAGAGACACATGGGATGAATGTGTCCTTTGAGGGAGAATCCTCCCACACTTTTTGCACTAGATGTTCTAAGGGGAACATGGGAGATGGTATGGCCACTAGAGCAACACATTTTTTTCTATATGAGGTGAGCCATATGATGGATATGATGCCATATGGTGATGACTTGCAACTCATCATGTATGGGGATGTTTGGGCCAACATGATTTGCAGCATTGGAGGAGAAGTCTTTGGAGATATAGTCCTCATCTTGCCACTTGAGGGCCACCTTATTGTAGCCCATGATTAGCAGACACTCTACACTTATCTTAAGTGGAGAGGAGGATAGTGTGGGGTAGACTATTTTTTCTGCCATGTGCATATTTTCATCCCGCCTACTTTGCCAGAGCCAAAGGTGGATGGCAGTTTTCAGGAGTTTCCTAGTTGGGAGGTGAATAATTTTGCATGGCTAATATCTTGGGGATGGAGGATCCATATGCAAAATATAGTTCCCATTATATTTTAGATCCCACTCCTTAAAGGGACCTCTAGACATCACTTTGCTATCCTCTTGAGTATTTCACCTTTACATGATGATGGCTTGATAGTTGACTTGCATGCTGAGGAGGAGCAATGTGGAGGCTTGATTGATGAGATAGCATCACTTCACTTAGAGGAGATCATCATACATGGATGCTATAGGGAGAGGAGGAGAAATAACTCAGTATATCCTTGCACTTGCTTGAGGACAAGAAATCTTTTGAGATGGGAGGATTGTAATATTCCAAAATTTGCAAGCAAAAAATTGGAATATTAATTTTTTCTTACATCATCTAGGAGGTGAATAAAATGGGTAAAAGGCCCATGAGTAGGAATAAAATCCCTCATAGTGTGAAAGGGATCTATGGAGTAGCTTAATTTTTCACCTTCCAGTGTGAAAAGGGGAAAATGCATGAGGACAAGGTCAAGTTTGATCAAGTCAACAACAGTGCCTAAGAGGGTGTGGCTTGCTTGGGAAGACAGTGCAGTTTGAGAGGGAGAAAGATTATTTGTGGAAGAAACCCTAATGTGTGGGGTCTAGGGAAAAGAGGAATTCACTTGAATAAAATGAGGAAGAGGCAGCCATAGTGAGACATCTTTAAGTATTTGATTGTTGGTCTGAAGACTATTTTGCATTCTCTAGTTTTTCAGTTGAGTTGCAGTGTTGTTTAGCACGGGGGATTCCTGTTTAGGATTTCCTCTCCATCTTGAGAGGCCTCTTGAAGGATTTCACTTCATTTCTCCACATCTTGGCTCAAGGCCAAAGCCACTTCCTTCAGTCACTATGTTATTTCTGCTGAAGTATAACGTAGTATTGTTGGGTGTTGCAGTGGAGGGTTCCACAACACCATTCCTTGGCTCATATTTTAGAGGAGGGAGCTCCTATTCCTCGGGAAGGTTAGTGAGGGGGGGTTTCAGAGCTGATTTCAAATCTTTGACACTAGGCCAAGCATGTCCTATCTCCTATAGCGCAGTCCATCTCCTTGACTGCGTTATTTCTGAGCACATTTGCAATGGGGACTTACTCCACTATTTTGGAGGGTGAGATATTCAGGGATTGGATCAACCTATCACTTGAGAGATCCATTGGATGTGATCTATGCATCATATGCAAAATCATTATTTATCTTCATACATCTCTATTTTCTAAGTTGCAGTTGCTGCCAAGCAACTTCGACATTTCTGCATATTTTCCATTTGTACATATATTTCAGCCAATCCTCTTGAGGATTGTTGTATTATTATTTTCACAGGTTGAGATCTTTCTCCCCCACCTTTATTGAGCTTATATTAATATATCATTGTATTTTTATTTTATATGTTGCAGTGTCTCCTATATATTGCGCTGTTATAGCCATGGCTTCCTTCATGTAGCAGTATTTTCCATTTATCATGTATATGTTCTATTGAGAGAGGCATTGCCTTACTTGAGTGATTGTTTCCTCAAGAATTTGTATACATTATTTCTTTTGTGACCTAATATGATGGCTATTTATATCTTCAAGTGTTCATGGCTATATAATAACACCGTTTTTCCATTGTATGCTCATACATTGTTGCAGTCCCTCATCGGGAACTTTCTAAGGACAACTAGGTGTGGGAGATCTGTTTAACCCACCTAGAAGGATTTTTTTGGAGTCTCCTCTTGGATTTTTTACTTAGATACTCAGATATAAGGGATCCAGGTCCTGGTTTCAAATCCTATAGCAGCCATTCCTGGAAAATGTGTTTTCCAATCATGCCTTGCTAGTTGTTCTAGATTTGGAATATTACAAAAAGCTTCTAACTAGATAACATTGTATGGTAGTGTTTCAGGTCACCATCAGATGATACCACTGCAGATCAATAAAAATAAAGATATTTTCAAAATTACTTGGAATAACTACTTATTTGACCAAATGCTTCCTAGGTTATGGAGCGCTGAAGATACCTTCCAAAGAGCCATGTCCCCTATTTTCAATTTTTTCTCCCTGATATACATTGATTACATCATAATTTGTTTCAAAGCTGATAAAAAAAACCTTTTATACCTAAGGAGGACCTTTAACATAATTTTTTTTTGGAATAAATAATCAAAGGAGAAATACCAAGAAGAACATGGATTGTTTGAAAATGTTTGGAAAATCCTAGTACAATGTTTTCAAATGGAGATAGCCATGTTTTCCATCTACAAGGGCTAAATGAAAAAGGGCTGTTGGGTGATCCTGTTGATGACAAGGTGATAAAATACCATGGCTATTTAGAATTCTAGTTTTAATTTCTCACTCATTGTACATACCATTGTTTTATGAAAGGTCATATAGAGAAAAACACAAAAATAGAAAAATAGAAAAAGAGGGCAAATTTAAAGAGAAGGTATAGCCCCATACCCCAAAAATAGTAGTACTGAAAGTGTGCAAGCCTAAATGCCACTACTGGTACAAAAATAATGTCTTGTTTAGTCATCTAACCTAGTCATGGCTGAACATGTTTTAAAACTATTGTTGATAAGTTAGTGAAAGAATGCTGGTCAAATCATTTGAGCTTGACTTGTCAAAAGATAATAGATTAGGAATGAAAGATACTGGTTCCACATGATTGAATCAGAACCAAAGAGAAGCATAGGGATGATTAAATAATGATGAAACCTAGCCCTTGACACCTTCTAGTTTTGTTTCCTTATGAAAATAATGTTTGTGTGCAGCTTGTCTTGATGCCACACTCATGATGAATCAAATTGTCTAATCCTGGTTCGAATCATGTTTTAAATTTATTGTCAGTAGCTTAGAGAATGAAGTATATCATATTGCTTAATCTTGACAGTCAAATAGTCTAGGTAGAGAATAAGGAGAGTTCACTAGCATAATCTTAACTCTTGGAAGAAATAAGTGTAGAAGTAGATAGTTTTCTTTTGTTTTCAAAAACAAAGGATGCCAATGGGTTTTCCAGTTCAAGTCCACCCAAGGAAGATAAAATTTTAGGAAAATAGGTTGGGTAGGTAAATATGAAGTTGAGCTAATCATGCTTTCATATTATCAAAATCACTCCTTCAAGGAAGCAGTAGTAAAAGAAAAGAAGAAAAATCTGCCCAATGGATGAGGCACTGGTCTTCATAAACCAAGAGATCTGAAATTCTGGACACCTCCTGAAAAGAAGTTGCCCTCCACAAGTGGAGCCACTGTTAGTCATCAATAATTTTTACCTGCTTAGATGACTAAATGCTTGTCCTATATTTATAGAAACAAAATTCATGAATCTTGTGAGTTCTGAGAAATCTCACTGCCTTCATTTCCCTTAGGATAATTTTTCACTGTTCTACTACTCTACCAAGGCATGGCCAATCTATCACTCCCAGAAGACCAAATCATAGACTTATGTATCTCATTCTCACTATGTCTACCACCTCTAAATCTACCACTCTGTTTCTAATTTCCTAAGCCTTCTACTTCTACACCTTGGTTTACCAGGTGGCCAAAACCTTTTCCCCTACTCACCAAGTGCCTCAAGCAATGGTGATTTTAAATTCCCTTTCTAGGCATTTTAGATAAATCAAATATTTTAGTTTCTTCAATGGAAATGCATAAAGAGTTTTCAAAACCCTGTTTACATCTCCAAACCTTGATTCCAATTTTCAGTCAAACAACTAATCCAAAAGATATCCCAATAGGTCATTATAGGGCCTCCTAGGTTATGCATTGTTTAAGTTTCGTAAAACTCACTATTTTTACATGTATTCAATGGTAAAATTAAATGAAAATAAGGTGAGCTCATGCGTGTCCAAAGGGTGTCAAAGGGATTTCAATGAAGGCCCTCCTAGATCAGAGCATAGAGTCTACAAAAGGACAATTTTCCTATGTTAAAGCATTTGTGTAGGAATGCTTTATGATGGTTATCAATAGAACAGATGCAAAGTGAAAATCCTAACTCACTAATGACATCCACACGAGAAGAGAAACAACATGCCTGAGTTTACAAAGAGTATCTGTGGTTTCATGACCAATTGGCTATAAGATGCTGCCCAGCAAAGAGCCCATACAAAGCATCATGAATACAAATGTACATAAGCACAATTGTGCATGGATTAAAGATTCATTGGAGCAAGAAATCATAGTGAGAGGCCTCCTTGGTGACAATAGGAAGAGATTAAAAAATGATGTCAGGGAATGACTTATAGGTTTGTTAAGGTAACACTTTTTCACTTCACCAAAGGGATAAAGTTTTAAGAGTATCAGTGGTTTTGTAACTAATTGGCACAATAGGTGTTGCCCAGTAAGCGATCCATGCAAGAGATCACAAAGACAAAGATGCAACAACATCACATAACATAAATTGAAGATTTATTTTGAGAGACCTTCTTAATTATGGAAAGCACAGTTTTCGAGGATGATGTTAGATGGTCACCTCTATGGCTTTTCAGAACAATAGTTTTCACTATAGCAAAGGAAAAGTTGTAAATATTATTAGTGTGAAGGTTTCTTAAAATACTCAAGCACAGTCACAGGTCTACAAAATAATCAAAAAAAGAGAGAGCAAGAAGCTAACAGTCAAATAAGAAATAAAATAGAGCCTAAGTGCTAATTCTGAGGTTTTAAAAGTGCCAAACTCCAAAGGAAGTGTAAGGATAAAAAACACTGCTTTTATGACACCACCAACAAGAAGAAATGGCCAAAATAAGGTAATGATAAAATTAACCAAAAAGGCTAAGGTTGTTGTACACGATAGATTCATCATGCTTCTGAAAAATCAGTTTCCAAGGAGAGAATTAAATCACTTAAAAAAAAACACAAACAAAGACCATTTATATGTTTAAAGTCACCTCCTGCACAAGAGAAAAGAAATATCAGTGAAACAAAAAGAAAACCAAAAGTAAAGCTTAGTCATAGTGGGTTTTTATTTTTCTTCAAAGGTATAAAAAGCAACACAAGCAGCATCTCTCAAATGCCATTTGGTTATTTGCAAAAGAAGTTAAGGGGTTTTTGGGTTTTTAGGGTTTCTGGCAGAGTTTTCAGGAAAAAAATTGTTGTGCTGCACTCCTGAGAGGCCACGTTATGCTGCTGTGCACGCTACCCTTGATTTTCTCCAAAGAGCGTTGCATGCTTGTGTAACAACGCTACGCACCTTTATAAATAACATCATGCAGAGACCGCCTGACCCACCTATGTGCAGAGGCAACCTACCATTCATGTCTGCCCAACTAGACCAGGCTGCGTGCAGGCTCTGCCGCGCTATGTGCCCGGCCATTCAAGCCTGACCAGCCTGTGATCAGGATCACCCACGTTATGCACTGGGACGTTCAACTGGGCTTGAGAAGACCCAGAACCTCATGCAGAGGTGCCCGCGTTGTGCTCCTGTGCATTCTGAGAATGCCAAGAAGACACTGCACCTCATGCAGAGGCTGCCCAGTGCTACAATTGTTGTGCTCCTGTGCATGCAGGGCTACCAAGAAAACCCGATAGGTCCTGTAGGAGGCACCCGACTTTCCGTTCAGGCCTTGCCCACATTGCACTCTTGTATTTTCTTCAGCTGTGAAATTTTTAGAGGTATTTAGAGTTTTTCCCTACCTTTTGCATGTTGTCTAAAGGAAAAAATATAGAGGAATATGAAGGGTAAAATTAAAGGGAATGTGGAAAAACCCTAAGGAAGGAGGAAAACACTTGATTCCCTACTAATAACTCCCTTGTTCAAAAGGCACCCACCCATTTACATGCTAAGAGCACACCGAGGCCCAAATTGTTTTCTTTCATTGTTCCTTCCCCTTCATTTGCAGTCACTACCTATCTCATTCTCATATAAATTTCTCTCTCCATATCATCTCCCAAGCAGATCAGGGTTTGTTCTCAAAGACAAGGGTAAAAGACAAAATTCCTAGAGAAGGTACTGTTGACAGTGGCAAGAGAGGCCAAAGGCCTAAAGAACAACAAATAAAGGGTGGGAAAGAAAATAGGTTTGAGCCTGTAAACACTAAATAATTCGCAACCTCTCCTACTATAGTTTCATATTTCCAAGAAGTAGGATGCTATGAATTCTGTGAGAAAGTGTAGAGAGTCCAAAGTCACCCTTAGTTGACAAATTTTTTTGTCCTTAATCTCCATGACCAGCAAGCACATCTAGCTGGAGTGAATTTTGAGCTAACCACCAATGCAATCTCTATGGCCACTTGAATACCTTGCATGGGAGAGAAATGGTTCAAACATGTGTTTTTGGACCTAAGCCATTATTAGCCCTTCTTAAAACGAAGTTGCCAAGCTGATTGCAAGACCATTTTCCCATTTTCTCATTTGCTGGAAAGATATGCTCCTTTAATGAAAATCATTATGGAATACTTCATCTGTGAGGGTAGGTTTTCTAGAGTCTATTCCTACCACATAAGACTACTTATTCATTTCACTAGGGCCAAGCTACTACATTTTCCCTACTACCTTTGTAAAAGTATTGATAAAATGGCATCCATTGTGAAAAATAGGCCTCCCTCACAAAAGATGTCAAGTATTTTTAGCCATTCCCTCATAAAAATGATTGTCTTACACCAATTATAGCAACAAGGAATCCCATGGGAAGTTTTCATCTCCCATGATGTTTTCACAAACCCACAACCTCTTCCTCTGCAAATTTTACCATCATCATCTAAAATTTCTCCTCCCACACCTCCATCACCCTCCACAGACCATGATTCATCCTCTTCACATGAATCCTATCCCCAAACAAACCTCCCTCTTTCACCTTCCCCTCAAACCTCAGAACATGAAGAAAGCAGTGACAAGGAGGAAAATGATAGTCAAGAAGAAAATGAAAGTCAAGGATAACAAACAAGTTATGAAGAAGAGGAAAATTAAAGTGAAGAAAGTGAAAATGATGGAGAAGATACCAAGGACAGTGAAGAGGAGGTAGATGAAAGTAGTAAAGAAGAAAATGACAAAAGCAGTGGGCTAAATGATGAAAAAGGTAACAATGAAGAAAGTGACGAGGAAGAAGACAAAGAAGAAAGTGTTGATGAGGAAGAAAGTAGAGGTAAAGGCAGTGAAACAAAAAGTGAACAAGAAGGCAAAGGCAGTGGGCTAGATGGGGATGAGAAAATCAATGACAGCCCAGGGAAAGAGGCAGGTTTTGATTAGAAAAATGATGAAGGTAAAGAAGAAAACAGTGAGCCCAATAGCAGTGATAAAAGAAGCAGTGAAAAAGATGAAGATAGCAGTCAAGAAGAGACAGAGTTTGAAGGTAATTGTAGTGGACAGGACAAAGAAGATAGTGGACAAAAAAGTGAAGAAAAATCACATAATGAGGAAGAAAGTGAAAAATGAAAGTGGAGAAGAGACTAATGAAAGTGCCTCTAATAGTGACCCCACATAAAATGCAAGTAGTGATAAAGAGGTGGAGTTTGAAAGTAAGGACAGTGAGCCAAATCATGAAGAGGAGGAGTTTGAAAGTAAGGACAGTGAGACAAATCAGGAAGAGGAGGACATTCATGAAGGTACAGATGTATAAAGCAATGATGAAGACTCCTCTAATGTTGCAAATACAGGGGATGATAATGATGCAAATCTTGACAGTGATACTAGCATGAGAGAAAATGAAAATGCCTCTCAAGAAGGAAGTCAAGGGAAAAGTGAGGAAGACACATATACAAAGATCATCAATGAGAAGACAAATAGCCCTAAGGTCCCCAATGATCAATATATTCAAATGAAACTTGTTGCAACTTGTACTCTCACTTACCAAAGAGGATCAAGGCAAGTGTTTACTTCCTCTAAGAGGCAAGGGACCTTGCCATCTACTTCAGCTCAACCATTGGACAAAGATAAGAAAAAAGTGAAAGAAGAAGAGGAAGATCATGAAAAATAAGAGAGTTTTCACTCATTCACATAAACAGTGATGATGAGAATGAAACAAGAATTTCAAACTCCCTCCTCCAAGACAGGAATGCACAAATCAAGGACTTGGAGGCTGAATTAGAAAGATAAAAAGATGCCATTCACTTCTATCAGATGCAAAACAAGCAAATGAGCGCCCAACAAGCCATCTATGAAACAAGAACACTCAAGTACCGGAAAGAGGCTCAAAGGGCACAGGTGAAGTTTGCATAACTCATGGGAAATTATAAGGAAAGTAGTGATGAGGAAGGTAAAACTAGAAGGAGACCTAGAACTATGGGTCTAAGGAAAGCATTAGCAAAGAAGAGAGAAGAAGAATCAACCCAAGCGGAACAACTTTCTCTCCAAGAACTCCTTGCACTAGAAATTGAACATGATAGGGAATCATGGCTTGAGAGGGCTAACCTATACCTTCAAGCCAAGCTCAAGAAGGCCAATAGAGACTTGAATCTACAAAGAAGAATGACTAAGCATTATGCTTAAAGAGACCAGTTTGCAAGGCAAGAACTCAAAAGGGCCAAAATTGGGATCCAAGCACTAAAGGAGGAAAAGGACCAAGCTAGCCTTGGTATTTTTTCTCAATCTTCTCTACAGGCCTCCCAGGACCCATGAGGCACTTATCTACCAAATTTTGGGGAAATTGGACAAGTTTTTGATTTTTGCAAATTTTGAGGCTAGGAGCACAGCACACCTGGTGCTACACTCTTTTTTAGGGCATCTTCAGGAGGAAAGGCTTGCATTTTTGGATTCCTCATCATGAGAGGAGAATTTGCACCAATTTTTAGATCAATTGGATTGTTTTAGTCCTCCAAAAGGATCACAAACACCCAATTTTTCACCATTATGCCTGCTTTTCAGGACATGTGTTGCGCTCCTACCAGTCTTGGAATTTTAACTTTTTGGATAGGTTTTAGAAGTTAGATGTTAAGTCCCTATATCAATAGTATAACCCCTTATTATGTTAGTGTAGCCCCCCTTATTGTTATTATTGTACCCCTGTAACCCCCATATTGTTATTATTGTGCCCTTACATTATTATTGTTAGGTGGGCTAGGATTACATTGTGGCCCACTAGGATTATATTGTGGCCCCATGGACTCCTATATATAGAAGGAGGTTTTGTTCATTTGTATCATCCAAGAATTGTGCATTTATGTAATGTATTAGAGGTTTCCCCCTCTAAGTGGCTTATTTCTAAGGCGTTGATATCTCTTTTCTTCTATTTTTGAAGCTGGTTACACAACATTTGGTATCAGAGCTTTGGATTCTAGGGTTTCGCTGCTCCAAACAGGTCATCGTGGCATTTTCGCTTATAAATTTTTTCACGAAGCTCGTGCTTTCGGGAAATTTTTAGGTGCGAAGCCGAAATTGAGAGGGTTCAGACAACACTTCGCAGCTTGGTTCGTAATATTGTCTTAGATATGATCCTGTTTTTTTTTCCCAAACAAAGTCATCGTGAATTTGCGATATAAAATTTTTTCTTACGAAGGTTCAAAATCTGAAATTCATATGTGGTGAGAAGCTGAATTGGAAGAAAATGTCAAAAAATTTCAGAGCTTGGTGCGCAATATTTTTGGAGATATGATCTGTGGAAGGTAGTGCTTTTTCAGGCTCCTGAATTTCATCTCAAAGAGGTGATCGTGGGAAAACTTCAATAACTCTCTCTCTGGGCATTGGATTGAGTGCCGTAAAAAGTGGTCGCAAGTACAATAACATTCAGTTTTAAGTTATCAATTTCTAGAGACGAAGAACAAAACAGTGACACAAAGCCACTGGCCGACCAACCATCTACTGAACCAGTCCAAAGTTGGGTCATTGTGGGAGATTGGAAATAACTTTGTCTTGAAGAATCCAAATCAGATCATATCTGTGGCATTTGAAAGACAGTTCAGAAGGCTACTACAACAGTGAATTTCAGATATTGAAGATTCTTAATTACAGATATAATTCAATTTCAATACAGAGCTCCTAAAAAGCAAGTAAAAGGTGTGTATTTTTTTCCAATTGCATAAGTCTTGTTTGAAGAATCAAGTTGAATTGATTCCAAGGGAATATTGTAGAATATATATCAGTATTGGATTCTAAAATGGCCCCTAAAAAGAATTCAACTCCCATTAAGCCTTTAGAAGGCTCTACTGTGACTCATGAAGACGAAGAATGGCAACATGGCATATCAAAATTACAAGAGCAAGTGCAACAAATTTCGCTCTCGCAAAGAACAACAAAAAATGAAATGGAAGTTTTGAAGAAAGGCATGGAAACTAAGATGGATGGTTTGATGAAAGGCGTGGAAGCTAAGATGAATGGTTTGGAATCTAAGATGGATGGCATGGAAGTGGGCATGGAAGCTAAGATTGATGACATGGAAGCTAAGATCGATGAAAACATGAAAGACAACATGGAAAACATGAAGAATGATCTAAAAGCATAGATGGAAGGCTTGATGACAAGCTTAAAACAAGAAACGATTCCTAATGGCGGAAATATAGTAGAAGAACCTCATGATGAGAACAAAATAAATGTTAATCGTGATTTCATAACCTCTAATGTTGGCGGGAAGAACCACCATATTCCAAAAATGGATATGAGGAAGTTTGATGGAAAGGATCCTGTAACATGGATACTACAGATGGAGCAATATTTTGATCTCCATAACGTGCAAAACACACAAAGGTACGCATTGCAACTTTACATTTAGAACAAAATACATTTGTATGGTATCGATGGCTTTGCTCCCGTAAAAAAATTGTCACTTGGTCAATTTTTACAGAGGAAATGATAGCACATTATGAGGATACAAAGAGCAACACCTCCTTTAGCCAATTGATAAATCTCAAACAAAAGGGTTTAGTGGGGCAGCACATTGAGGACTTCCAAAAATTGAATATAAGGGTAACTGATATTCTAGAGGAACACGGGATTGATCTCTTCATAGGCACTTTAAAGGATAACATCCAACATGAAGTTCGCGTTCTGGAACCTGATTCATTGGAGAAGGCATTCAGGTTGGCAAGAAAAGTTGAATGTAAAGTTATGGCGACAAGGAAGCCTACCGCTCAATTCTATAAAGAAGGAAGTGTTGCTACATCTAGATTTCCACAACCTACAAGGTTGACACCACAAAAATTGGAAGAAAAAAGAGCAAAAGGGCTTTGCTACAGTTGTGATAGCAAATACACTAAAGGTCATAAGTGTGCTAAAAAGAAATTATTTTACATCGATTGTGAAGAAGAAGAAGAAAATGAAAAAGAAGAGGATATACACCAGGAACCAGCCATAGAAGAGGAAGAAATGAATCCGACCATATCATGTAATGCACTGGCCGGAATTACCACTCCTCAAACTCTCAAGATAGTAGGACAGATCAAGAAGAAAAGGGTAATAGTGTTGATTGATTCGGGTAGCACCCATAATTTTATTCATTGTAAGGTAGCCAAGGAATTAAATTGTTTCCTATACCCAGCACCAGAATGTCAAGTGATGGTTGCAAATGGAGGAACTATAAATTGCTCTGAAAAATGCCATAACATCAAGCTAACCATGGGGGAATATGTGTTGACTAGTCCAATGCTTTCCATTCCTATGGGAGGTGCTGATGTTGTACTAGGAGTACAATGGTTACAATCTTTGGGGACGGTAGCTTTTAATTTTCAAGAACTTTTCTTGAAATTTTTTTCAGAAGGAAAAGAAGTCGAATTGCGAGGTATCGAAGGGAAGCCGGGAAGGATAATAAGCTCTAATGTCATGACAAAGCTTCTAAAGAAACAACAACGAGGTGTAATTGCACAATTATGCTCACTAGAAGTTCCGACATCAAAATCATCTATTTCTGCAGATCTCCAACAAGTCTTGGACAATCATTCCAAGGTGTTTGAAACTCCCAAAGGACTCCCACCTATTCGTGATCATGATCATGCTATTCATTTGATTCCGGGAAGTGTTCCTCCAAACATCAGGCCTTATAGATATCCTTACTTCCAAAAGAGCGAAATTGAACGTATGATTGCAGAAATGTTAGAGGCAGGTATAATTCAACCTAGTCGAAGTTCTTTCTCTGCTCCTGTAGTATTGGTACACAAGAAGGATGGATCATGGCGAATGTGTCCAGATTATAGGGAGCTCAATAAGCTCACCATTAAAGACAAATTTCCCATTTCTGTGATTGATGAATTATTGGATGAATTACATGGAGCAATTTATTTTACCAAGTTGGATCTTCGTTTAGGATATCATCAAATTAGAATGAAGACTGAAGATATTCCAAAAACGGCATTTCGAACTCATGAGGGTCATTATGAATTTTTGGTCATGCCTTTTGGCCTTACCAATGCACCTTCTACATTTCAAGGGTTGATGAATTCCATTTTCAAGCCCTTCCTTAGAAAATTTGTGCTAGTATTTTTTGATGATATACTAATCTACAGCAGGTCTTGGAAGGATCATGTTGAACATGTTGACAGGGTGCTCAAACTATTGCAGGAGAAACAATTATATGCAAAAAAATCCAAATGTTTCTTTGGAGTACAAGAGGTGGAATATTTGGGTCACATTGTATTTCACGAGGGTGTTAAAGTAGACCCTAACAAAATTAAAGCCATTAAGGAATGGAAAGTCCCCACAACCATAAAGAAGTTGCGAGGATTTCTTGGGTTAACAAGGTATTATCGCAAGTTTGTTAAGAATTATGGGAGAATAGCAGCACCTCTAACAGCATTATTGAAGAAAGATGCATTTTCATGGACTCCTGAAGCAACTAAGGCCTTTGAACATCTTAAAGAGGCAATGTGCCTAGCACCAGTCTTAGCTACGCCAGACTTCACAAAAAACTTTATTGTGGAATGTGATGCCTCAGGAAATGGAATTGGTGCAGTTTTAATGCAGGAAGGAAGACCCATTGCTTTTGAAAGTCGTCCAATCCAAGGAAAGTATTTACAGAAACCTATTTATGAGAAGGAAATGTTAGCAATACTGCATGCACTAAAGAAATGGAGAACTTACCTAATGGGAAGACACTTCAAGGTAAAAACTGATCATGATAGTCTTAAACACTTTTGGAACAAAGACTATCTTCAGAAGAGCAGCAAAAATGGGTCACAAAGATGTTGGGTTATGACTTTGAAATAATCTACAAAAAAGGAAAGCTTAATGTTGTTGGAGATGCACTCTCAAGAAAGAATGAAGAGGTGGAAGCATTGCTTTGTGCCATTTCTATTATCCAACCAGATTGGATAACTGAAGCAAGAGATGAATGGAAGAAGAAAAAAGATGTATGGACACTCATTCAAAATTTGCAGCAAGATCCTAGTACATCTGATACATTTAGTTGGAAAAATGATTCCTTATGGTACAAAGATCGCTTATATCTTTGCAAGAATTCCCAACTAAAACAAAAGATTCTTCTGGAATTGCACACTTCTCCTTTAGGAGGACACTCAGGATTTTTAAAAACTTATCACGGGGTGAAGAAAGAATTTTTTTGGGATGGCCTTAAATCTGATATTCAAAAGTTTGTGGCGGAATGTTTGGTTTGCCAGCAGAATAAAGTTGAGACAATTAAGACCCCGGGACTTCTACAACCTTTATCCATTCCAAGTCAACGTTGGAGGAGATTTCAATGGATTTTATCACAGGTTTACCTAAGTCCGAAGGAAAGAGTGTCATCATGGTGGTAGTTGATAGACTTACCAAGTATGCACACTTTTGTGCATTATCTCATCCATTTAAAGCAAGTACAGTTGCTACTACATTTATGGATAGAATTCAAAAACCACATGGAAGCCCAAGGGTTATTGTGAGTGACAGAGATCCCATTTTTACTGGAAATTTTTGGACAGAGTTATTTTCTTGTTTGGGTACTCAATTAGCTCATAGCTCATCTTATCATCCTCAATCTGATGGTCAAATTGAGATTGTAAATAAATGTTTGGAAGGATATCTTCGTTGTTTTGTATCTGATAAACAAACACAATGGGTCAAGTGGTTACCTCTTGCTGAATGGTGGTATAACACTTCCTTCCATACTGCAGCAAAAATGACCCCATTTATGGCACTTCATGGATATCATCCACCATCCATCACATCATATTTAAGAGAAAATTCGAAGGTTCAAGCAGTGGAAGATCACATCGAGCATCAGCAAGAAGTTCTCCAACTCTTAAAGGATAACCTAAATTTGGCACAAAATCGAATGAAACAACAGGCAGATCAACATCGCAGCGAGAGAAGTTTTGATGTAGGAGATTGGGTATTTTTACGGCTACAACCATACAAACAAATGTCCCTCAAGCAAGCTAAGAAAGATAATAAATTATCACCAAAGTACTATGGTCCTTACAAGGTGTTGCAAAAGATTGGTACTATAAGCAATTGGAGCTCTCAGTTTTCTTCATTTACATACCTGGAAGCCCACAGCCCATGCTTAAAGAAGGTTATAGGTGAAATTCTTCCAGCTTCAAAACAATGTTGTTTAACTAACATGAGGAAGGAAAAATAATATTGGAACCCCATGGTCATGGAAACAAGAACCCTACGTGCCAACTTAATCGGTCAATTTCAAGACAATCCTACCAAGTGGGAAGAACTCACTCCACCGAAGATTCTACATAGGAGGATGAGAATTTTATACAGAAGAATTAGGTTACCCAAGTGTTGAGGACAACATTTTTTTCAACAGAGGCATGCTGTCTCTATAAGCTATGAAAGATAAACTTTGTTAAAAACAAAGGTGTTCTCTATTGTTATTAGCTTAGACTTCGTAACTCCATATTGTTATTATCGTGTTTTATTATTTATTGTTAGGTTTGCCTGATTTTAATATCAGGTCACTTAGGATTACATTATGGCCCCATGGACTCCTATATATAGAAGGAGGTTTTGTTCATTTGTATCATCCAAGAATTGTGCATTTATGTAATGTATTGGAGGTTGCCCCCTCGAAGTGGCTTATTTCTAAGGCGTTGATATCTCTTTTCTTCTAAGGCATGGAAACATACTAGGTGGGTTCAACAGATCTCCCACAAACTAGTCTAGCTGAAAATCACCCAAAGAGAGGGGCTGCAACTATAGGAAAAGGACTGCTTTAGAAATAATGCAGATCAACTGAAGAAAAGTACGAGGCCAATATGGAGGTTTATAAATTATATGTATAACATAAAATCAGATGTACATTATAGTCCATACATTGTACAAGAGAAAAAATGAGACAATACAGGAAAAATCCTCAGAAATGAGGTGCTACAACCATAAGAAAATACTGCATAAGCATGAAAACGTTATTTTTAGGGGCTGAAGAATAATTTTATTAATCCTGAGATCTAGAGCAGATATGTACATAAAAATTTAGATCTAATATAGATCGGTGTACAAGAAATGCTCATCTATATATTCCCCTTGGGGTTTTGTGCAAAACATGAAGCACAGAGAGTAGATCTGAGATCTAAGGTTGCAAATCTGCAGAATGATTTGGAAATTTCAGAATAATAAAATGGGACAACAGATTAGATCTGAAAGAAACATTGATTAGATGGCCAATCCATGGATCACCACAGTGAGAGGAAGAATCCTAACACCAAAGATCTCTCCAAAATGTAGACAAAACACCCTGTAACTTCTTCTTTGAAAATAATGTAGTCCAGAGAGAGAAACTACGATATAGGCTCTGAGAATGCTTTGGCATGATGCCAAGGTCTAGATCTGAAGCTCAATCAGCTAATGCACTCTTCCAGGAGGTTAAAAGACACACTCACTGAGAAGAGAAACTAGCATAGACTAGATCTCAGCAGATCTAGTGTCTTTCACTACAGAAACTCACAAGGACAACCCAACTCTCAACAGGATCAGCGTTGTAGGTGTAAGGTGAAGCTTGGCCCAAGCCTGATAGTGGGCAAGATAGCACAAGTCTCCTCCAAGAGCTGCTTAAGGAAGGAGGTGGTATTCCTGAACAAGAAGACCCAACAAGGGATGTCTGAGCAGAAAATACCTTTAGAAAATAATATCTTCAACAACCCTCTCTTGTTTCTCTCCTCCTCCTTTTATAATATTGAAGTCTTGTCAAAACCCTAAACCATTTCATTATTTTAGCCTCTTTTAGATGTAAAACCTCCTTCTAGAACTGTGCTGTCCCTCCAAGAGGTTCAATGCATCTAGACTGTTCTATAGATATGGTCATGGTTGACTTGGTCAAGTGATCAACCTCTTCCACACTCAAGGTGTCTTTATTTTAAATGGCTAGCTTGATTTCCATTCACATTGAGCTGTCTTTATTTAGGATCCACTCTTTGAGAATAAATGTTGTTGACTTGCTCAAAATTGACCTTGTCCACATAGTTTAGACATGGTTCACACATGTGGATGGTTGATCTAGTTATTTCATGATCCCTTTTCACACTATGAGGGATTTTTATTCATACTTGAGCAAATTATGAGCCTCCTTGCCCAATTATTCATCCATCTAGATTTCTAAAGAAAAATTAATATTCCAATTAGCTGTAAGCTAATTTGGGAATATTATAGTCTCCCCATCCCAATTGTTTATTGTCCTCAAGAAGCTGCAAGGGTGCTGAAAAATATCCCCTTATTCTCTTGTGACCTCCTCATCCAATAGTCTCCACCATTGCTCTGAATTTTCTGCAATAGTTCTGTCTTCCAATGGTCCCTCCTCAATGTGCAAGTTCGCCCTTGGCGAGTAAACCCAATGGCTCTCATCATAAAATAATGGAAGGTCTATGTGGAAACCCTCTTGCTGATCCATGGCCTCCTCAAGATAGAAGTGATGACAATCATGGGGAATTTCATGATTCATGAAAGACTCCCATCTCCATGCTATCATCCAAATGAAGTGGATCACCTTCAAGCTTGGAAATCCATAGAAAAACTCCTCCCTGATACATATGAGAGGAATTTTCCCAACAAACATATGACTCACTCTACAAAGAGACAGGTGATCTATCATAGTGGCCATACAATATCTCATGCTCCCATTGAAGCATGCAGTGCAAAAAGAGTGGGGAGCTCCTTCCCCCACGGACACATCCCACCAATATGCCTCTCCTCCAACCATGTTCCTAAGAGCAAGAACATTTCAAATACATGGAATCATGATTAGAAGCATGCTGGCTACCATGTATGATAAAGGAGAAGGAAGAAGTTCCCTCAGGTGCAACCAATGCAGTTTTACCCTTAACTGCCATAGAACAAGAGATGACAAGTTCCTCCCCCAACACTTGCTTGCTACCCCATCCCTTATGAATTTTTGGAAAAGGTGCATCATAGTTTGTGTAAAATAATCACACCATGAAGAATATTGTATCTTTCCAAGATCCTCCAAGGAATGACCTGCATTAACATAGTTCATGGCCTTGAGTGGCCCATGAAACCCATCATAAATGGTGCCCCCTCTTGGCACAATGTTCTGCAAATGAGTGTTAGAAAAATATAAGCATATAGGAGAGACATCATAATATTCAGAAAGACAAGTCCCTCTATATAATTGTTTTATACTAGTATGGTAACTCATGGATGATTCCCCTCTCAAACTCAATGAGGAAGGAGGTATGAGTGATGGTTGTTCCTAAGAGCTATGTTCCTCCTTCTCCAACAAATAGTTCATGCACTTATCCATATGAGAGTGCACCTCTTCCTTGAAACCTTCCCATATGAATCCACCCAAGAGAGTATGATATGCTCTAATGAAACCAGTGGGTTTGGAAATCAGGGTCTCATAGGCTGCATCTAGTAGTCTCTCCTTGAGATTGGAGTCTCTAACCAAAAGGATAAGATTATAGAAATAGATTAATCCATCTACTACCTTAAACCTTTCATCCACTACTTCCCCATCAAGAACCCCCCATGTGAAAAGGTCCTTGGAGTATTCCATCATGAGTTGGGAATCCCATTAAGGATCTAGGCTTCCCAATAATGACAGTGTTGTAGAGGTCTGAAATGTAGCCCCTGTCATGTTATGGCCCTCCTCTTTGACATGTTTGATGTCAAAATCACATGTTGCAGCAACATAATCTTCCTTCTACTACCTCCTTTGCAGCTGATCTTGCCTAAGACAAGATTGAAGAAAATGGAAATCAACCTCCCCTCAGAAAGTCCTTGTCTTCCAATACTTCCTCATTTTGGCCCATGCATGCAAGGGGTTAACATCTCCTTACCATGTTCAGAAATATTCCTTGTGAATGAAGATATCATGGGCTGCCCCAAAGTTATGGATATGCGATGTATTCCCATGCTCATTCCATCATAGACTTCTAATTCCTCCTCTCTCAACGCAGATAACTAAGTGGGAGATAGCATTGCCCCTTTTAGGAAATTTATCACCTCTCTTCTGAATTAATGAGAAATTCTCTGTACTGTGATGGCTTCTCCCAAGGCTCCCTCCTAATCCAAGTATGAAAATTCTGCCCATAGTTGATAGAACACTTTAGTTTCCCTCCAATCAAGAGGTCCTCCTAGTGAAATTCCTTCTTGCGAAGAGGCATCAAGGCATAGAGTAGAATGTGGATGTAGGTGGACAAATTTTCCCCTACCTTTATTGCATATCTCCTCTTGCCTTCTTTGTTCTTCCAAAATTTGAAACAGAGAAGGGTTCATGCTCTCCATCTTGTGATGCCCTTTCTCCTCTTTTCCTCCTTCTATCCTCTAGATCTCATCATTTGAAAATGATGGTACATGCTGCTCATGTGTTATGCCAAGAGCTTTATGTGTGAGACCCTTTGGAACTCCTTGAAAGAGTGCAATAGTTTCTTTCCTTGGAGCAAGTGCTCCATCATCCTCTCCATGAAGTTCTTGAGGTGCCTTTGTTGTGACTGCATTACCATCTCCTGCCTTCCCCTCTTCCTCTTCAATAACTAAAATTGTCTCATCATCAACAAGAGACCTTAGATCTTGGTCATCTATTGAAGGAGAAACCTTCATTCTTTCCTCTTGAGAAGAGAACTCCTCATCCAATGGAGACCTTGCCCTTGGCAAGGTACCAGACAAACTTACAACTTCTTCCATGGTTTTCAAAAATGGAGTTGGATTCATAGAACCTTCCAACTTATGCAAAATATTTGTTTGATATGGTTTGATAGTGTTAACAGAAGATGTTACACATGGAGCTCCATCAAACCTTTCCACTAATATTTCAATAAACCTTGCATAAGTAGGTGTATTTGCATTTCTTAAGGAAAAGGACTCAAACAACCACCAAGCATATGATTTACCTTCAAAATGCAACGCTTCTACTTTGATGGCTTCAATTTCTAAAACTTAGTGTTGCTGCACAAAGTTATCTAGCACCTCCACCCAAACCCTAACTGGACATTTAGATGATCCATCAAAAGTAGATAGAAATAATCTACCCACATCATGATGTTTCCCCTTTGTGTTTCTATCCTCCTTGAACTTGCCGAATCCTTGGAAGTTCAAGTCATCTTTGAACTTCTTAGATTGACCTTCATACTCCTGCAAATACTCTCCAAGAGTCTCCTTCTCAGATACACCATCCTTTCTTCCTCTTCATGAAGAAATAACTAACATAACGTTGAATATTTGGTGATATGGCTGAGTGCACATATCAATGAGATGAGGATTCAGAATTACACAAATCCCGTTGTGGAAACAACCCATGATTTGCAATTTTGAAGCAGTATTTCAGGCACGATAGCAACAGGAAAGATAAGTAAGGAAGTTTTTACACTGGCCATAACAACTGCACCTTGAAGCTAGTACTATCATAACCATTGTAACAAAAATTTGCTATGGAAGAATAGAAAGGTCCTATTTCAGCATAGAAGATCAGATTGGGTTAAAAATAGGATTTCTATAATGTAATCAATTGTAATAGATGTCTCCTCTTTAAAAAGAGGAGACATCAGCATTAGGGAACAATTGGAGACTACGAGAGGTTTATTTTGAAATAGAGAAGGAACGTGAATCCTTTGTAATATGTTACTTTCGACAGATGAATAAAAGATTTTTTTGAGCATTTCATTTTAATTCCTTCTTCTAGGGAATCTTGTGAGAAGGAAAGGGCCCACCTTCTTCACAAGATTCACCCATTTATTTCTGTAGTTTGTTAACTTTTATTTTTCATTTATGCCTTATTAAAATCTATTTGCTGAAATCATTTATGTAGTATTCGAACTCTGTTATCTATTTCTGAAACTCTGTTTCCATTACTTGTTGCATTGTTTTCATACAATTCATTCCTAGGTAATTGTGGATTATTTTAATTGGTAATATTGTTTACAGAATGAGTTTGTAAAATATTGGTAATTAGAAATAGGTGTTGGAGATTCTTACTTGGGGAATAGGGTCCTATTCTCTGTTATAGCATAATTGGTCTTTCCTTCTGTAGATTGGTTTCCTTTCCTAGATTGTTGTCTTTTTAATGTAATCCAGGATTCTTTTGGTGATTTTCTACAATAGAAAGATTGCCTTTGTTGTAACTCAAGTAGACTTCAGTTTGTTGAAGAAAGGTGTGATTACTGTAATTTTTACTACAACATTTCATTGCTTTTGAGATTGAGCATATACAGTGTGTGATTTCCTTTGAAATAAACGACTTCCCTGGGTTGACAATTTATGTAGCACTTGGTTGTTTAAATTAATAAGAAATTAAAGTGACCAACATTTTGGCGCCATTTCCGGGGAAGGAAATTATAGATTTCAAAAGCATTGATGTTTTTCTTTCAGATGTACAAATTGCATGAAAGGATGCGGAGCCCCCAAGAAAACTAACCCTACGAGTGGCAAGGGAAAAGGAAGGGGAGGAAGAAAGACCTTTATTAACGAGATCGTATCAAAAGCAGAATCTTCTCAGAGGCTAAGCTCTCGAAGGCCCAAGCCTCAATATTATCCCCAATCGAACTACGAAACAAAAGAAATTGTGAGCCTTGAAAACGTTGAAGAGCTAGCAGAAAGCATTGAAGAACCAGTAGAAAGTGTTGAAGAGCTAGTAGAAATCATTGAAGATCCAGCAGAAAACATTGAGGAACCAGCAGAAAACATTAAGGAGCCAGTAGAAAACATTGAGGATCGAGCAAGTGCATTAGGAGATCAAGCAATGGAAGGGAACAATGACGAATTCTTCGGAGGAGGACCAGTAGATCCTGAAGGAGGAAAAGATGAGAACTCTCTCTCTACCTTGGGGTTTCCTATTGGTGATATCCCTAGAGGAGCAACCCCCATGAAGAATATCCTACTTTCATCTTTACTTAACTTTCATGGTTTATCTTCTGAAGATCCTGATGAGTTTCTTTTCGAGTTTGATATATTATGTAGAAGTTATGATTATGTTACTAATGCTAAAAAACTAAAGCTATTTCCAGCAACATTAAAAGGAAATGCATTAAGGTGGTTCATGAGTCTTGGAGGCCATGTAATCACAACATGGGAACAGATGAAACAAAATTTTCTGCTTAAATATCAAGACTACTTCCGGACGAGAGAGAAAAGAGAGGAACTATTTAAGATGGTACAAAAGGAGGACGAGAATCTGGAGGACTTTGTGGAAAGAATACAATAAAACCTGCAGAGATCCAATCATCCTGATGTAAGTAAGGATATTCTTAAAACAATATTACTGAAAGGGGTGAGGGATGATTGTTTAGATATGCTAAATATGCTTGGTAAAGGGGACATATCTAAAGAATCATATGATGAAATCTTTAACCTTTGTAAAAGATGTTGAAGAGGAGCTGCAAGGAATAGGTCAAACAACAGGGATACCACATATTCAAGAGTTCAAAAATTAGCCAGTGGAGGAGCAACAAAAGCTGAAATAGGTAATTTAATTGAGGAATTTAAAACTAAAATGTTAAGTTGTTTTGCTTCACAGATTGACACCTTGTAGGTTAAGAAGAAACAAGCCGAATTAGAAGCAGTTTTGGCTATCTTTTGCCCCAAATGTAGAGGTAAAAACCCACCAAGGGAATTCCCATTGGACAAGGTGCCAATTTACACCCTTTGTGAGAAAGACCATGAAACACAACAATTCCCTTCTTTACCAGGAATAAAAGCAGCATTGAAACCAACCAATGAAGAAGCTGAAGTAGTCTATCTGCTGACACAGAGAAGGAAATGGCAACCACGAGGACAAGGTATGAACTCTAATATGCCATTTACATCTTCTAATCATTGGAACAATTATCCTTATTTTAGTCAAGAAAATTACCCTCCCTTTAACCAAATGTAATACCCGCCCTTCAATCAAATGAATTACCCACCCATGTAACAAACAAACCCTCCCTTTGTAGATCCAGCAATGTGGACTCCTTGGCCTCCACAACAAAAATCTTACTTTAACCAATGGAATATGAATTGGAGGGGTCAACAACTCCCATTTCCAAATCAATTCCCTCAATTTCAGCAACCACTTCCTCTACCATCAGGTGCTCCACCGAATAATCAAATGATAAGACCCAAGCTACCTATACAACCAAATCGTAACCCCAATAATAAAGCTATACAAGTTATTGATATTCAGAACCAGCCTATATTTCCTGTTTTCCCTGCACAACGTAATGACATTCATTTACGATCTGGGAAAATAGTTGAACCCATTATTGATGATGTTACCTCTTATGATTCTGATAAAGAAGAAACTGAAAAACGTGATTCACATAAAGAGGTATAACCACCCTATAATAAGGTTTCTGAAACAGCAGAACCACCATTCCCTGAGCATTTAGTTTTAACTAGAATGCCTGAGCCACCTGCTTTTAATCTTCTAGGGGAATTGCAGAATCTGTATGTTAAAATTCCACTTTTACAGGAACTAAGAGATGCACCCATTTATGCCAGAATGATGAGAGATATTTTTGTTAAGAAACCTGGTAGGAAAGCTAAATATCCCCTTACAGTCCATGTTATGGGTGATCTATCTGTATTAATGTCCGGTAAAGCTCCTCCAGTTAAATATGGTGACCCTGGACATCCTACTGTGACAGTCCAAACCGGTAAAACAATAATCCCTCAAGTTCTGGTAGATTTAGGTGCTGCTATAAACATTATGACTCTTGAAACTTCACAACTATTACAGCTAAAGAACGTAATCAGAGATACACCAACCATTCTAGAGTTAGTTGACCACTCTATAATCAAACCTGAAGGAGTTATTGAAGACCTAGTCATCTCAGTTGAGTCCAGGAATTACCCAGCTGACTTTGTGGTGTTATAGACTAAAACAAAGTTGGGGGGACATCCTTTAATTCTGGGAAGGCCCTGGTTAGCTACATCCAATGCCTTTATCAGCTGCAGATCTAGTTCAATGACAATTTCCAATGGATATGAAACTAAGCAACTTACTCTTTACCCTCACGCTACACCCATGAATAATAATGATAATTCTGTATGGATGGACTATGATGATCATGCTATTCAACCTATTTTGACTATCGGACAAGCTTTAAGCCTTAAAGATACCACTGAGGATGATTTAATTAATAATTTTATTGGTGAACCCTCCTCGGTGATTCTAGAAACACATAATCAGCTGGCTACACTTTTGAAATCAGATACCCAGGAAAAGCTTAAATTTGAAGATCTACCTCAAACATCAACCACCATCTCTTCTAAAAGTATAACAGTAGAAATCGAACTTGGAAAAACAAGGAACATAAATCTCAACTTGACAGTTGCTGAAACACAACAATTAATGAAGTTACTGCTTGAAAATAAGGAAGCATTCGCATGGGACTATACAGACATGAAGGGAATCTCTCCTGAATTATGCACTCACCGTATCTATATCAAGGAATATTTTCAACCAGTTTGTCAACCCCAACGACGAATGAACCCTAATTTAAGAGAAATTGTCAAAGAGGAACTTCAAAAATTGCTTAATGCGGGGTTTATATATCCTATCTCTGACAGTGAATGGGTTTCCCCATTGGTAATAGTTCCTAAGAAAAATGGGAAATGGAGAGTGTGTGTAGATTATAGAGCGTTAAATAAATCCATTCAAAAGGATCACTTTCCTTTACCATTCTTTGATCAGGTGTTGGATAGTTTGTCAGGGAAGAAATTCTTCTCCTTTTTATATGGGTTTAGTGGGTATAACCAAATCAGAATTGCACCCCAAGACCAAGATAAGACCACTTTTACTAGTCCTTGGGGAACTTTTTTCTATAGAGTTCTCCCATTTGGACTATGTAATGCACCAACAACCTTTCAAAGAGCAGTTATAGGAATATTTTCTGATATGCTTAATGACTCTATGGAAATATTGATGGATGACTTTACTCCTTATGGTTTGTCTTTTGAAGATGCATTACAGAAACTTGAGAAAGTACTTAAACGATGTATACAAGCTCACCTCTCCTTAAGCACCGAAAAATGTCATATGATGATGAGTGAAGGAGTAGTGCTTGGACATTTTATTTCATCTCAAGGAATTCAGGTGGATCCATCCAAAATACAAGTCATTCAGAACATTCCTATTCCTAAAACACAAACATATGTGAGAAGTTTCTTAGGACATGCAATATATTACAGGAGATTTATTAAAAAAAATTCCGAAATAGCCTCTCCTTTCTTTGTGTTACTTATGAAAAATGCTGAATTCAAGTGGACTAATCTTTGCTAGGAGGCCTTTGTAGAACTCAAGCATCAGTTATCCACAACTCCTATTTTGAGAGGACCTGATTGGGAATTTCGCTTTAATATATCTTTTGATGCTTCAAATACTGCAATTGGAGTTGTCTTGGGACAAGAGGAAAACCATATTCCTTAAGCTATCTACTTTATTAGTAAAAAAGTGACTCCTACTGAACTTAATTATACAGTTACCGAAAAGGAATTTTTAGCAGTCATTTATGCTATTAATAAATTTTGACATTACATTACTAGTTACTCTACTTTTTTCCATACTGACCACTCAGCTATCAAGTATTTAATGAACAAATCTGTCACAAATGCTCGAGTCACCAGATGGTTATTTTTATTACAAGAGTTTGATATTACAATTGTAGATCGACCAAGTAAAGAAAATTTTGTTGCTGATTTCCTTTCTCGGTTAAAAGCTGATGATAATACTCCAGTAGATGATTCCTTTCCTGGTGAGTATTTATTTGTATTTTCTCCTCACTCACCATGGTATGCAGACATTGTTAATTATCTGGTTACAGGGAAGTTACCATCACACCTATCACATCGAGAGAAAAGAAAAATCATTGAACAAAGTGCTCGGTATAGCTGGATAAGTGGGTGTCTTTTCTATACAGGACTTGATCATGAAATCCGAAGATGCATTAGAGAAGATTAGCTGTATAATATATTAAAAGCTTGTCATGATGGCCCTCGCAGAGGGAATTTTGCTGATAAGAGAACGACACATAAAATTCTTAGGATGGGTGATTATTGGCCCTCACTCTTTAAGGATGCAAAGAAATATGTTCAGGCTTGTGATAGCTGTCAGAGAATGGGTCAACCTAATCATAGAGATGAAATGCCATTAAACCCCCAGGTAATACTTGAATGATTTGAAAGATGGGCCTTAGATTTTATAGGACCCATTAATCCTCCATCCAATCAAAGAGTTTATATATTAGTATGCACAGATTATATGACTAAATGGGTGGAGGCTAAAGCACTCCTTAAAGCTAATGAAGAAGTTGTCCTAGCTTTCCTATTTGAAGAAATCTTTGTTAGATTTGGAGTCCCTAGAGAGCTAGTTACAGATGGGGGACCTCGTTTCACTTCTCATGGTTTCAAAGCCACCCTTTAGAAATATCACATTCATCATAGAATGACTACACCATACTACCCCCAAGACAATGGGAAGGTGGAGAGTACAAACAAAGTAATAGAAGCCATTATAACAAAAACAGTGAAGGACAACTGGAAGGATTGGTCTCAAAGGCTCCCTGAAGTGCTATGGGCTTATAGAACTACCTGGAGAAATAATACAGGATTTTCTCCCTATGAATTGGTTTATGGTAAAAGTGTTGTTTTTCCTGTGGAATTTGAAATTAAAACCTTAAGGACTGTTGTAGCTGTTAACCTTGATTTGACTGATGCATAGGCACTAGGTTGCAGTAGCTTCATGAATTGGATGAAAAAATATTAGATGCCATTCATCAGACAACTATGATCCAACAACAAAGAACAAAGCGGCATAATAAACTCATCAAGAATAAGCATTTCCAAAAAGGTAATTGGGCTTTATTGTATGATTCTCGGTTTGAAATTTTTCAGGGGAAACTATGTACAAGATGGCTGGGACCTTACGAAATAGATATTTTTTTTCCCAATGGAACAATAAGGCTCTTAAAAATTGATGACTCTAAAACATCACTATTAGTAAATGGTCATTGGCTTCGTCTGTACCATCACCCTATTTCCAAAGAAGATTTCAAGGCCACTTGCATGGCATATGCACATTATCTCTTTTTAGGGGAGCCTTCTGCTCCTCATTGCATTTGATTTTTCTGCATTGTATTTTTAGTATTAGAATAGATTTCTTAAACTAATAATCCCTATCAAGGGTTGTCATGTTACAATTGATTATTTTGTAGATTCTTGATTAAGCAAAGGCTTACCAAGGAAGGAAAATTTCACCACAAGCAGATCCAAGCTTTATTTTGAGAAGCATTTCTTTCCTCACTTCAACCCATTGACAGCTCATTTCCTATCCCCCAGTAACATTTCATCATTCATTCCCTTCATTTATTTTTCCTTTTCATGTCATTTTCCCTATTTTTCCCATTGCTGAAACACCATTTTTCAGCAAATAGTTTCTCCATTTTCACATTGCTGAAACACTATTCTTCAGCAAACATTTTCCCCATTTTCCCACTGTTAAAACACCACTCCTTAGCAATACTTTGCCTATTTTCCTATTTCTGAAACACCACTTTTCAACAACATTTCATCCATTTTTCTCGTTGCTGAAACACCATTTCTTTCTCCAAATACATGACTATGCAACATTCTCTATCATGGAATCATCTTCTTCTGTTCATTAATTTCCACTTCTCCTCTTTCTTATGCTACTCCTGTCCTTTCATTGCCTTCTCCTATGATTAAAAACAGACCTCTAATATAATCTCCCTTATGTTTCAAAAAGCTTCTCAAAGTTCTTCCATGACTATTGAGCCATTATAAGCAAGCATTATATTTTTCAAACTACAAATCAAAGGTAACATGAGGTATGTAAATTTTATATGTAAGTACAATTAAACTATGGTTAAATGAGAAAATTTCACAAATCCCCATAAATTTAATGTCATCATTTCAGCCGTAGTTGGCGGGGAATATCAAAATTATATGCCATCATTTCACCACATGCCAATAACCGTCATATTTCTTACCCATTACCTCACTCCTTCACCGTTATTCCATGTTATCATTTGCAAAATTTACTCTGTTCAAAGTGCGATAACTTGCCTTTTGACTGTGAATTTTACCAAAGCTGGTTAACTATGGGAGGACCTGCTATTTGACACGAGCTCGACTCGATAGCTCTGCTTGAATTATACCTAGAGGTGTATCAGATTTTTTAGTAGCCAGGCTGGGTAGGATATTTTCAGAGGCTTCAAGAGTTTGATCCACAACAGGTCCTTGAATTTGCACAAAATCTTCAGGAAGATCATTCTACTGTCCAGGGAGTTCAAATACCAGTCTCAGAGGGTGACATAGCATAGGTTTCAAGTTTTCCGGTCACTGGAACTCGATGGTTTAGTCGAAAGAACATAATTTTGAATGCACAACAATATTTTGTTCTACCAGGAGAAGAAGTCGAGCCAAAAGGCTAGGGTGTCTGACTTCATTCATTATCGCCTCCTTGGCCGAAAGTTGCTGAATTCATCAAACATTACCTCACTTGTGAAGGTCGCTAACAGGTAGTCTACCAGCATGATTTTGTCTTGTTGAATCATTTACAACATGGTCAACTACTAAATATTCCTTATTATTTACTTGGGTGTATTAGAAATATGTCACATTATTGCAGACAGGTAAAATTCCCACTCCTTTCCCTCACCCATCACCACCTTGTTTAGCTACAGATTCAGAGGGGGTTTTCTCGAAAAAACCCTCCTCTAAACAATCCACCCATAGACCCTGAGCAAGCTACTGAAATTCCTCAAGAAGTTGCTGAAAATCCTCAAGAAATTCATGAAAGTCCCCACGAGCAGCAACCAAAGAATATCCCTAACCCCCCACCAATTCCATCCACAAAACCAACTAATGCAATTAAACTTTTTTCAAGTCCATCCCACCACTTAGCAGAATCATCTGATCCTACTGTCCATATTCCCAGTGATGACTCTGAGGCCGATACACCACCATCCTCCTCTATTCGTAAAAGGAAAAGGCGAATCACAACCGCCTCCCTACCAAAAATACAAACAAGGGCCACAACTAAAGTAGCTACCTCCTCTGATAGCCCTTCTCCTCGGAAAAAAATCTCTCATAAAAGGAAAAATCAAACTACTGCTTTTTCTGCCTTCTTACCTAGGAGGCGAATGAGGACATCTATTGAAGTAGCAACCATTTTGTTAGAAGTCCACACATCACCACCCTTCCAAACCCGAGAATTATTACCTGTCTCACCCAGTGGCACTGAAACACAAGAACTAGATGCCCAGGGTAATGTGACATTATTTTCTACATTACAAGTAGCTGTCACACAAGAACCAACTACTCAGTCAGTATTTGTCCCACAAGAACAAGCTACTCAGTCAATAGCTGAAACACAAGAACCAATTGCCGATGTACAAGAAATAGACACCCAGGATGCTACTTATTCAATATCTACCACAAAGGAACCAGCTCTAGCTATCACACAAGAACCAGCTATAGCTGAAACACAGCAATCAATTCCTGAGAATGCAACTGATACACAAAGCCCAGTCACTTTGGCTTCCCTTTTATAGGAAAATGAGTTTCTAAGATCAGAATTGGAAACATATAAGCAAGCATTGGTGACAGCAAAGGAAGCCTATGATAGGGAGCTCAATTTTTATACCCTGGCCCATACATCATCCATGGCAGAAAAACATACAGAAAATGATCCATATAAGGAATATATGTGCAGCCAATGTGGAAACATTTATCAGCAAGCATGATATAAGATATTTCAAGTCCCAATGCCAGGAGCATCTACATATTCTGCAGTCAAAGAGGAACACCCTGCTATTACATAAGAACCAGTAGGGCCTTCCAAAATTTCAAAAAAATAAGTTAATTTACAAGTACCCCAGCCTATTGTAACTGTTAAATATGAAGTTCTTGTTCTCATTTATACTCCGACTATACCTCGGCCTACCACTTGCAATACTGAAACACAAAATGAACCATGGAAGGAGCAGAAAATAATGAATAAATGTAAGAAAGAATATGCCATTTTGCAAGATAAAATCTTGCAGCAACACAAACTAGTATGGCAGAATCATATATATTCAAACTGGGAGATATTGGAGAAAACACTCCAGGAATCTAAGGCTCATAAGAAGTAGAATAAAGAGCTAAAAGGAAAACTGCTCCTAATGTTTGAGCTGGTACAAAAATTAATGGCTACTAGGAAACCATCTCTAAATTACTCTCTATTCCTCTTAGAACGCCTTGTTTACTTTTAGTTGAAAGCAATCAAAGATGGAAGACCCCATGAGGTTCTTACATCCGAACAGTTTGTGAGAACATTTGCAGAAGCCTCCACCAGTGATGAACACTTATTATGTGAGTTGTACCTTCATAATGAAGCCATCCCTAAAAACAGAAGGTTTAATCTTAATCCTCTTGTTGACGACATTCAGATCAGGGCATTTGCCTCTTTCCTTGCTAATCATATTACATGGATGACTGCTTTTCTTACAACCAGGCATAATGAAGACAACCATCTTCTCTAGATAAGGCCAGAATTAGAGAATCCTGCCATCTTTGTGGTAGAATATTATCAATTTTTGAAGAAGCCAGGGATGACTGAACACATACGACAATTACAAGCTTCAGTGCTCCAGGACTACCAACATTTTATTTAGACCAAAGAAACTGCCACTTTAAGAGAAAATAATATGTTTTGGCAACAATATTCTAAGGAAAAGAAGGAGTACAATCCTTTCAGTCCTACTAATCTCGATACCGCATTCTCTAGAGTACCCAATTACACCAGATGTGTTCAGCATTGTGCTGAAAAGTGGATAGGGTACCACTTTCATTTTCCTATTTTATGGATGCCAGCAGAAGAATATCATGCTCATCATAGGTTGGCCAACAAGGATGAAGCAGCAACTCGGAAAAGATTGCAAAATTTGCAAGGGTTCAGAACCTTAACAGACAATACCTTCCATAGTTACTGCCTAAGTAACTTTCATGCCAAAAGCCAGTATCCAGACTCTGATTCAGATTAAAGTTTCCTGAGGACATGCAACCTTTTTAGTTGGGGGGGATGTTAGGACTCTATAATGTAACTTTTTGACCATACATTTTTCTATCATTCGACTCTTTTCCAGTCCATATTTAAAGCCTATACTATCACTTTCATCCATTCTTCCAAAGTTATATAACATTCTTCTCTTTACTATATGTTTAACTTGTTTTACATGTAATTTTACATTACTTTCATATTTAACCATTGATCGAAAATGTATAGTTTCTGAAACAGTTTGAAGACTGCAATTAATTCACCATAACTGTTTGAACCACGTTGTTGAAACCGTTTGAAGACTAAATTTAATCCATCATGGCTGTCTGAAGAGCACATTGCTGAAACAGTCAGGATAGTACACAAATCCCGTTGCTAAAACAACCCGTGATTTGAAATTTTGAAGTAGTATTTCAGGCACGACGGCAACAAGAAAGATAAGTAAGGAAGATTTTACACTGGCTGTAACAACTACACCTTGAATCCAGTACTATCGTAACCATTGTAACAGAATTTTGCTATGGAAGAACATAAAGGTCCTATTTCAGCATAGAAGATTAGATTAGGTTAAAAATAGGATTTCTATAATGTAATAAATTATAATAGATGTCTCCTCTTTAAAAAGAGGAGACATCAGCATTAGGGAACAATTGGAGACTACAGGAGGTTTATTTTGAAACAAAGAAGGAATGTGAATCCTTTGTAATATATTACTTTCGATAGATGAATAAAAGCTTGTTTTGGGCATTTCATTTTAATTCCTTCTTCTGGGGAATCTTGTGAGAAGGAAAGGGCCCGCCTTCTTCACAAGATTCACCCATTTATTTCTTTAGTTTGTTAACTGTTATTTTTCATTTATGCCTTGTTAAACCCTATTTTCTAAATTCATTTATGCAGTATTGGAACTCTGTTATCTATTGCTGAAACTCTGTTTCCATTACTTGTTGCACTGTTTTCATACAATTCATTCCTAGGTAATTGTCGATTATTTTAATTGGTAATTTTGTTTACAAAATGATTTTTTGAAAGCTTGGTAATCAGAAACAGGTGCTAAAGATTCCTACTTGGAGAATAGGGTCCTATTCTCTATTCTAGCATAATTTTTCTTTCCTTCTACAGATTGGTTTCCTTTCCTAGTTTTTTGTGCTTTTAATGTAATCTAGGATTCTTTTGGTGATTGTCTGCAATAGAAAGATTTCCTTTGCTATAATTCAAGTAGAATTCAGTTTGTTGAAGCAAGGTGTGATTGGTGTAATTTTTACTAAAAAAAATCATTTATTTTGAGATTGATCATATACAGTGTGTGATTTCCTTTGAAATAAACAGACTTCCCTAGGTTGAGAATTTATGTAGCACTTGGTTGTTTAAATTAATAAGAAATTGAAGTGACCAACAGAGAGGTTCTTACTGGATCTGGAAAGGGATGAGAGTAAGCTCATCCTCTTCATAATTCTAACCTTGCTCTTTTTTTTTATAGTATTTTGGATTGAAGCCCACAGGCTGAGCCAAAGATCTTGCTCTGATACCACTGTAATATTCCAAATCTGGAATAGCTCAGCAAGTCTGCTGAAATAACGCACTTCTGAGAATTTTGTGGACAGAAATGAGTTTTCAGCTCCTGGATCCCTTAGATCAGCTCATCTAAGATCTAAATCCAAAAGGAGGGGAAAAAAAATTAGACTAGGTGGGTTAAATAGATCTCCCACAAACTAGTCTAGTTGAAAATCACCTAAAGGGAGGGGCTGCAGCTATATGAAAAGGACTGCTTCAGAAATAACGCAAATCCACTAAAGCACTATAGGAGGCTGATGTGGAGGTTCAGAAATCAGATTTATAACAACAAGTCAGAGGTAAATTATAGCCCATACATTGTACAAGAGAAAGAATGAGACAATACAGGAAAAATCCTTAGAAATGAGGTGCTACAACCATAAGAAAAGACTGCATATGCATGACAATGTTATTTTTAGGGGATAAAGTAGAAATTTATTAATCCTCATATCTAGAGAAGATATGCACATAGAAATTTAGATCTAATACATATCGGTGTACAATAAATGTTCATCTATACATTCCCCTTGGGGTTTTGTGCAAAACATGAAGCACAGAGAGTAGATATAAGATCTAAGGTTGAAAATTTGCAAAATGATTCAGAAATTTCTGAATAATACAATGGGACAAAAGATCAGATCTGAAACAAACATGGATTGGATGGCCAATCCTTGGATCACCAAAGTGAGAGGAAGAATCCTAACATTGGAGATCTCTCCTCCAAAATGCAAACAAAACACCCTGCAAATTCTCCTTTGAAAATAACGTAGTCCAGGGAGAGAAACTATGATGTAGGCTTTAAAAATTATTTGGCCTGATGCCAAGGTCTGGATCTGAATCTTAATCATCTAATGCACTCTTCCAAAAGGTTAAAAGACACACTAACTTAGAAGAGCCACTACTATAGACTAGATCTAAGCAGATATAGTGTCTTCCACTGCTACAACTCACAAGGGAAACCCAAACCTCAACGGGATCACTACTATAGGTGTAAGGTGAAGCTTGGCCCAAGCCTAATAGTGGAAAAGATAGCACAAGTCCCCTCCAAGAGCTCCTCAAGGAAGGAGGTGGGATTCCTGAATAGGAAGACCCAACAAGGGATGTCTGAGCAGAAAATACTTTCAGAAAATAATATCTTCAAGAACCCTCTCTTGTAACTCTCCTCCTCCTTTTATAAGATTGGAGTCTTGTCAAAACCCTAAACCGCTTCATTAGTTTAGCTTGTTTCACATGTAAAACCTTCTTCTAGAACTGCGTTGTCCCTCCAAGAGGTTCATTGAATCTAGACTGCGCTGTAGATATGGTCATGGTTGACGTGGTCAAGTGATCAACCTCTTCCACACTCAAGGTGTCTTCATTTTAACTGGCTAGCTTGATTTTGTAATGTTCCCAATTTTTAGCCTCAAGCTAAAAGGAACATTATAGTTAGCAGTATTTTATTTAATTAAATAAAATGGGTAAGAAAGCCCTGTAACCCTTGAGAAGGAAGAATAAACACTCCTCATGTGGAAGGAGGAAGAATAAAGAAGCTAAATTGAGCACCACATGGTGTGAACAGGGTTGGATCATGCTTGATCTAGAAATTTTGACCAAGTCCACATGCACTGTCTAGATACAATGTATCTCCTTGATGGACTGCGTAGTTTTAGAGGAGGATCACATGAATGAGTTGGAAGGCACATGTGGATGGGACCCATGGTGGAGAGGAGCACTTGCTATATAAGAAGAGGAGGAGAGCCATCTATCTTGATGCTTGATTATTATTTTTCTTAGTTTTTTGAGACTTCGCTCCTCTTGTTGTTTAGCAAGGGTGTAGTGCTGCATAGCACTAGGGTGTTCTCGGTCAGGAATTCCTACCTCATCCTCAGGGAAGGAGAGGTTCTAGAGCTACATTTCCTCATTCCATAATTTTTCCAAAGATATCTCCTTCAGTCACAACATTATTCCTGGAGCTAGATAATTTTGTGCTACAGGGTCCAGCAACAAAGGATCTCTTGAGTTGCTCCTTGGCTTGTTTTTTAGTGGAAGGCTCAGCTATTGATTGGAGAATCAGTGAGGAGGAATCCCAGGCTTATTTTCTTATCATTGGCATCAGGCCAACTATCCATCTTCCCTCGCAACGCATTTTCCAGCTTGATCTGTGTTATTTTGGCTAGCAGTTGCTGGGAGGGTTGTTTGAGCTCATCAAGAGGAGTGTTTCTGAGTAGAGGGATCAACATTTTGATTAGATACAATATCAGAGGAGGGCATCATTATTTCTAATCTGCTACAGCATCATTTTATATTTTGATTCAGTTTCAATGACAAGTCAAATTGTCACATTGTATATTCTCTGACATTTCTAGCAATCTCTTCTAGATTGTCTAGAAATATTGTATTGGAGCCCATTCTTCTATCCTTGGTCATTTATTGTATATTTCAGCCATATTTCATGTTTATGCATCAATATCAGTAGCTACTCTAATATAGGAAGCACTATCATTTCCCCCCAACATTTTGTGCAGTAGCAGCAACTCATGTATTTCATAGTTTGATCATTGGAGGCTTATTCTGGTAGCTTGAGTGGCTTGTCCCTCAACATATTTCTATATATTGTAGCTTATTTATTAATAGAATTATGGATGTATTATATTCCATATATTGATTTGCACAGTTTTGCAGAGTTTCATGTTTATGCTCATATGTTGCTGTAGGCTCACTCCTTGAGCATTCTTTAAGGGATCTAGTTTGGGGAGATATGAATAACACCTATAGAGTTATTTCTTTGGGCCCCTCTTCTAGAAGAGAAGTGTTAAATGAGTTAAATAAGGGATCCAAGTCCTGTTTTAGCTTATTTTAGCATCTTCTTCCTTATACAGCATCCTTGAGGACCAAATAATAGAAATTCCCAAAAATGAATACTACAGTGGTATCAGAGCATGATATTTGGCTCAGTCTGTGTCTTCAAACCAAAGTGCTGTGTTGTGTAACCAGCTTCAAAAATAGAAGAAAACATTACATAAATGCACAATTCTTGGATGATACAATTTAAAAAACCTCCTTTCTATATATAGGAGTCCATGGGGCCATAATGTAATCCTAGTGGGCCACATTGTAATCCTAGCCGACCTAACAATAATAATTTAAGGGCACAATAATAACAAAATGGGGGTTACAAGGGTACAATAATAACAATAGGGGGTTACACTAACAACAATAAGGGACTATACTAGTAATATAGGGACCTAACATGCCCCTCTCCTTCAAAAAAGTGTTGTCCTCAACGCTTGAGTAGCTCTGGGTGCTTCTGTATAAAATTCTCATCCTCCCATGTATAATCTTCAGTGGGTAAGTTCTTCCACTTGATGAGATACTCTGAAATTGATCGATTCCGTAGCTGTCGAGTTCTTGTTTCCATGACCGCTTCAGGTTCCAATATGATTTTCCTTCCTCATCAAGTTCTGGCAATATTGTTTGAACTGGAAGATTTTCACCTATAACCTTCTTTAAGCATGAAACATGGAAAACTGGATGTACTCGCGAAGAAGCGGGAAGCTCCAATTTGTATGCCATAGTACCAATCTTTTGCAACACCTTGTAAGGACCATAGTACTTTGGCGATAATTTATTATCCTTCTTAGCTTGCTTGAGGGACATTTGTTTATATGGTTGTAGCCGTAAAAATACCCAATCTCCTATATCAAAAATTCTCTCACTGCGATGTTGATCTGCCTGTTGTTTCATTCGATTTTGTGCCAAATTCAGGTTATCCTTTAAGAGTTGGAGAACTTCTTGCTGATGCTCGATGTGATCTTCCACTGCGTGAACCTTCGAATTTTCCCTTAAAGATGATGTGATGGATGGTGGATGATATCCATAAAGTGCCATAAATGGGGTCATTTTTGCTGCAGTATGGAAGGAAGTGTTATACCACCATTCAGCGAGAGGTAACCACTTGACCCATTGTGTTTGTTTATCGGATACAAAACAACGAAGATATCCTTCCAAACATTTATTTACTATCTCTGTTTGACCATCAGATTGAGGATGATAAGATGAGCTATGAGCTAATTGAGTACCCAACCAAGAAAATAACTCCGTCCAAAAATTTCCCGTAAAAATGGGATCTCTGTCGCTCACAATAACCCTTGGGCTTCCATGTAGCTTTTGAATTCTGTCCACAAATGTAATAGCAACTGTACTTGCTTTAAATGGATGAGATAATGCACAAAAGTGTGCATACTTGGTAAGTCTATCAACTACCACCATGATGACATTCTTTCCTTCGGACTTAGGTAAACCTATGATAAAATCCATGAAATCTCCTCTCAACGTTGACTTGGAATGGATAAAGGTTGTAGAAGTCCTGGGGTCTTAATTGTTTCCACTTTATTCTGCTGGCAAACCAAACATTCCGCCACAAACTTTTGAATATCGGATTTAAGGCCATCCCAAAAAAATTCTTTCTTCACCCTGTGGTAAGTTTTTAAAAATCCTGAGTGTCCTCCTAAAGGAGAAGTGTGCAATTCCAGAAGAATCTTTTTTGTTTTAGTTGGGAATTCTTACAAAGATATAAGCGATCTTTGTACCATAAGGAATCATTTTTCCAACTAAATGTATCAGATGTACTAGGATCTTGCTGCAACTTTTGAATGAGTGTCCATACATCTTTGTCCTTCTTCATTCATCTCTTGCTTCGGTTATCCAATCTGGTTGGATAATAGAAATGGCACAAAGCAATGCTTCCACCTCTTCATTCTTTCTTGAGAGTGCATCTGCAAAAACATTAAGCTTTCCTTTTTTGTAGATTATTTCAAAGTCATAACCCAACATCTTTGTGACCCATTTTTGCTGCTCTTCTGAAGATAGTCTTTGTTCCAAAAGGTGTTTAAGACTATCATGATCAGTTTTTACCTTGAAGTGTCTTCCCATTAGGTAAGTTCACCATTTCTTTAGTGCATGCAGTATTGCTAACATTTCCTTCTCATAAATAGGTTTACGTAAATACTTTCCTTTGATTGGACGAATTTCGAAAGAAATGGGTCTTCCTTCCTACATTAAAACCACACCAATTCCATTTCCTGAGGCATCACATTCCACAATAAATGTTTTTGTGAAGTCTGGCGTAGCTAAGACCGGTGCTAGGCACATTGCCTCTTTAAGATGTTCAAAGGCCTTAGTTGCTTCGGGAGTCCATGAAAATGCATCTTTCTTCAATAATGTTGTTAGAGGTGCTGCTATTCTTCCATAATTCTTAACAAACTTACGATAATAGCCTGTTAACCCGAGAAATCCTCGCAACTGCTTTATCGTCTTAGGGACTTTCCATTCCTTAATGGCTTTAATTTTGTTAGGGTCTACTTTAACACCCTCGTGAGATATAATATGACCCAGATATTCCACCTCTTGTACTCCAAAGAAACATTTGGATGCTTTTTCCTATAATTGTTTCTCCTACAATAGTTTGAGCACCTTGTCAACATGTTCAACATGATCCTTCCAAGACCTGTTGTAGATTAGTATATCATCAAAAATACTAGCACAAATTTTCTAAGGAAGGGTTTGAAAATGGAATTCATCAACCCTTGAAATGTAGAAGGTGCATTGGTAAGGCCAAAAGGCATGACCAAAAATTCATAATGACCTTCATGAGTTCGAAATGCTGTTTTTGGAATATCTTCGGTCTTCATTCTAATTTGATGATATCCTGAATGAAGATCCAACTTGGTAAAATAAATTGCTCCATGTAATTCATCCAATAATTCATCGATCACAGGAATGGGAAATTTATCTTTAATGGTGAGCTTATTGAGCTCCCTATAATCCGGACACATTCGCCATGATCCATCCTTCTTGTGTACCAATACTACAGGAGCAGAGAAAGAACTTTGACTAGGTTGAATTATACCGCCTCTAACATTTCTGCAATCATACGTTCAATTTCGCTCTTTTGGAAGTAAGGATATCTATAAGGCCTGATGTTTGGAGGAACACTTCCTGGAATCAAATGAATAGCATGATCATGATCACGAATAGGTGGGAATCCTTTGGGAGTTTCAAACACCTTGGAATGATTGTCCAAGACTTGTTGGAGATCTGCAGAAATAGATGATTTTGATGTCGGAACTTCTAGTGAGCATAATTGTGCAATTATGCCTTGTTGTTCTTTCTTTAGAAGCTTTGTCATGACATTAGAGCTTATTATCCTTCCCGGCTTCCCTTCAATACCACGTAATTCGACTTCCTTTCCTTCTGAAAAAAAATTCAAGAAAAGTTCTTGAAAATTAAAAGCTACCGTCCCCAAAGATTGTAACCATTGTACTCCTAGTACAACATCGGCACCTCCCATAGGAATGGAAAGCATTGGACTAGTCAATACATATTCCCCCATGGTTAGCTTAATATTATGGCATTTTCCAGAGAAATTTATAGTTCCTCCATTTGCAACCATCACTTGACATTCTGGTGCTGGGTATAGGAAACAATTTAATTCCTTGGCTACCATACAATGAATAAAATTATGGGTGCTACCTGAATCAATCAACACTATTACCTCTCTTTTCTTGATTTTTCCTTTTATCTTGAGAGTTTGAGGAGTGGTAATTCCTGCCAGTGCATTACACGATATGGTTGGATTCATTTCTTCCTCTTCTGGGGCTGGTTCCTGGTGTATATCCTCTTCTTGTTCATTTTCTTCTTCCTCTTCACAATCTATGGAAAATAATTTCTTCTCAGCACACTTATGACCTTTAGTGTATTTGCTATCACAACTGTAGCAAAGCCCTTTTGCTCTTTTTTCTTCCAATTGTTGTGGTGTTAACCTTGTAGGTTGTGGAAATCTAGGCGTAGCAACATTTCCTTCTTTATAGAATTTGAGTGGTAGGCTTCCTTGTCGCCATAATTTTACATTCAACTTTTCTTGCCAACCTGAATGCCTTCTCCAATGAATCAGGTTCCAAACGCGAACTTCATGTTGGATGTTATCCTTTAAAGTGCCTAGGAAGAGATCAATCCTGTGTGCCTCTGTAAGATCAGTTACCCTTATATTCAATTTTTGGAAGTCCTCAATGTGCTGCCCCACTAAACCCTTTTGTTTGAGATTTATCAATTGGGTAAAGAAGGTGTTGCTCTTTGTATCCTCATAATGCGCTATCATTTCCTCCGTAAAAATTGACCAAGTGACAATTTTTTTACGGGAGCAAAGCCATCGATACCATACAAATGTATTTTGTTCTAAATGTAAAGTTGCAATGCGTACCTTTTGTGTGTTTTCCACGTTATGGAGATCAAAATATTGCTCCATCTGTAGTATCCATGTTACAGGATCCTTTCCATCAAACTTCCTCATATCCATTTTTGGAATATGGTGGTTCTTCCCGCCAACATTAGAGTTTATGAAATCAAGATTAACATTTATTTTGTTCTCATCATGAGGTTATTCTACTATATTTCCACCATTAGGAATCATTTCTGGTTTTAAGCTTGTCATCAAGCCTTCCATGTATTCTTTTAGATCATTCTTCATGTTTTCCATGTTGTCTTTCATGTCATCCATCTTAGCTTCCATGCCATCCATCTTAGCTTCCACGCCTTTATTCAAACCGTCCATCTTCACTTCCACGCCATCCATCTTAGCTTCCATGCCTTTCTTCAAACCGTCCATCTTCACTTCCACACCTTTCTTCAAAACTTCAATTTCATTTTTTGTTGCTCTTTGCGAGAGTGAAATTTGTTGCACTTGCTCTTGTAATTTTGATAGATCATGTTGCAATTCTTCATCTTCATGAGTCATGGTAGAGCCTTTTGAAGGCTTGATGGGTGTTGAATTATTTTTAGGCGCCATTTTATAATCCAATATTGATACCTATTCTACAATAGGCCCTTGCAATCAATTCAACTTGATTCTTCAAACAAGACTTATGCAATTCGGAAAAAAATACACACCTTTTACTTGCTTTGAGGAGCTCGATATTGAAATTGTATTATCTATGTGATTGCAGATCTTTAATATCTTAAATTCAGCACTGAAGTAGCCCTCTGAATTCTCTTTTGAATGCCATAGGTCTGGCCTGATTTGGATTCTCCAAGACAAAGTTGTGTCCAATCTCCCACAATGACCTAATTATGGACTGGTTCAGTAGAGCGAACTTGTACGAATTTCCATGTGTCACTGTTTCATCCTTTGTCTCTGAAATTGATAGCCAAGAAACTATAGTCTGTTTAATTGCAACCAATTTTTACGGCACTCCAATCCGATGCCCAGAGAGAGAGTTATTGAACTTTTCCCACGATCACCTCTTTAAGATGCAATTCAGGAGCCTGAAAAAGCACTACCTTCCACAGATCATATCTCCAAAAATATTGCGAACCAAGCTCTGAAATATTTTTAAGAATTGCCTCAGGATTTCAGCTTCGCACATTACGAATTTCAGATTCTGAACCTTCGTAGAAAAAAAATTATAGCGCAAATGCCACGATGACCTGTTTAGGAGCCTGAACAAAGACCTAAATTCCACAAATCATATCTCCAAAAATATTTCGAACCAAGCTCTGAAATTTTTAGAAAACCTTCCTCAAGATTTCAGCTTCGCACCCTAAAAATTTCATCTTCTGAAGCTTCGTATAACAAAAGTTATAGCGAAAATGCCACGATGACCTGTTTGGAGCAGCAAAACCCTAGAATCCAAAGCTCTGATACCAAATGTTGTGTAACCAGCTTCAAAAATAGAAGAAAAGAGATATCAACGCCTTAGAAATAAGCCACTTCGAGGGGGGAACCTCCAATACATTACATAAATGCACAATTCTTGGATGATACAATTTACAAAACCTCCTTTCTATATATAGGAGTCCATGGGGCTATAATGTAATCCTAGTGGGCCACAATGTAATCCTAGCTGACCTAACAATAATAATTTAAGGGCACAATAATAACAAAATGGGGGTTACAAGGGTACAATAATAACAATAAGGGGGTTACACTAACAAAAATAAGGGACTATACTAGTAATATAGGGACCTAACATGCTGAATCCCAGAAGGGAAGTATTTCAAGATCTATAGATAGAGTCTGAATATGGCTAGGTAGCCTCTATATCTCATCCTTTTTTCAAAGATGACATATCCAGTAAATGCCCCTGCAGTCAATCTTTGGAATATAATTTTGATATTCTTGAGAAGGGAACTTTACAGATGTGCAACCCAAGATAAAATTCCATTAGAAGGATAAGCTCTTCATTTGGAAGGGGAGATGTACAAAAAATCAAAAAAAGAGGAATGACGGAAGAGGAGGTTTCCCTTCTTCTTTTCCAGACCCTAGAGGGTATCATTGAAGACCTTGAGGAGAAAGAAAGGGAAATTTGGAGAGATTTTATGAGAGGGTTTGTGGATGAAGCAAGCCCTAGCTATTCTTATGGTGGGTGTGAGCATTAAGCCACACATGCAGATCCACAGCACAGTCCATTGCCTACTTGCATTGTCGGGAGAATGGAGGAAGATGAGTCACCAAGGGAGGAGACCTTGAGTGATTTTATTTGGGAGTATGAATATCAATCATGGAGATTCGAAGTGCACTTGGACATCCAAGATTTTTTCAAACTCAATGGAGCAAGATCTAGCAGCTATAAAGGGAGAAAGGAAGATACATTCTTTCTATCCACTTTCGATGGATCAACAAGGTGCAAAGCCACATCTTGGGTGGAGGAGCTTGATGCATATTTTCAGCGACACCAAGTTGCAACCAAGGAGGCCATCACTATAGCAATGCTGCATCTTACAGGTATGGCCCATGATTGGTGGTTTAAAATTTATATTTCATGTTATCATGCAAATGTAAAAACTTATGATGAATTCACTAAGGGTTTGGTGAAGGAATTTGATGGGAGTCAATGTGAATCATCATGCATCATATCTTCAAACACTTTGCATGCATTGGAAGGGAACATGAAACAAAATCCACTCTACATTTATATAGGGGAAGAAAATTGGAATGATGACTTGATAGAGGCAAGACCCCCATTTTATGAAGGGCACTCTTCCATTTGTGATAACATGGAGATCCCTCTTTCAGAGGAAGACTGAAATCCATGGTCTCTCATTGAAGGGGAGGCATAATCACATATTGATGAAGAGAATGTGTATATAAGGACCCACATCATTGTATAATTGGAGAAATATCCATCACCCCATGGATATGAGAAGGGAGTCATAGCTTCCATGGGAGGAGTCCTTGTTTCTATGCAAGGGATTCCAAGAGATCCAACATGTGGGAACCAAAGCACAATTCCGGAGCCATTTGCAGCAAATTTTGGGGATTGTGAGATGGAGGAAGAAGAGAAGGATCAACATCAAGGGTTGATACACCCTTATCTATTCCGGAGAGTCTTTGAACAAGAGAAGGAGAGAGGTACAAGTCAGTCTACTTATATATACAGTCCACTTCTGATCTTGATGTCTCACTATATGGAGGAATTCCACCTGGAAGGCCACCTGATCTAGCGTTGATAAGGGGAATCTTGTCATACAGTTCACCACTCCTAGATTCTAGAGAGGTGGAGACATTGGAGGAGTCCATCACAACATAGAGAGTTTGGGATAAACCCAAGGAGGAGGGAGACACTCTATCATTTTTAGTATCACCCACTCTCATCAGTTATACTGCGCTGACAGAGTTTGTTGTAGGGATGGAGGATTGCGTCTTCATGATGCAGGTTGACTGGTCCACAAATTTGGAGAGGAAGAGGATAATTCCTTTGAGGGAGGACTCTTTCACACATGGGAATAGATGGAGGTTACTCATGCTTACATTGACCAGGATCGGGAGATTCCTTGTGGATGACAACTTCTCATGGGAGGCCAACTTCCAAAGGACACCATCATTATTTGAGCATGAGTAGCTGCATGATGGGCATGGTAGCATATTGGAGGATGAAATTGGCATGGGGGATGTCAAAGTAACAGGAAGCATAATGAGGGGAGAATCACATTGCAGATTACCAACGTTGTCTCTGAGGAGGGTATATCCAGATTGGGGGTCTCAACTCATAGTAGAGTACTCCCAGGATCTAGATGCATGCATAATGCTTGATGACCTAGAGGGAGATGATAGATACATGATTGATGAGATGGTCATCTATACCGATGGCAGGATCTCCTTGACTAGAGCCTCTAGTCTCGAGGAGACATTATTGCATGCAGCATATGAGGACTTTCTAGCTATGCACTTTGAGGCATATTTTTCTTTTCTAGAGGAGTTCATTTGGGAGGGCATTCAACATGATCTATATCAGCATATGGAGAGATGCATAGCCCAGATGATTTTTGAGAGGTTGGCACAACCACTTCCCTACTCATTGGAGGTGAGGGAGAGCATTCAGATGAGCCATTTCAGGTCAAGGTATCAAGTACATGGTAGAGAAGGTATAATTTCACATTATATTTTGTACTTATTTACTTTATATGAGTAGCATATTGTATCAAGGAGGATTGTCCCTTCTTTAATTTTGTATGATGTACTTGCAACTACTTGTAGCATTGATTTTGGCTACCTTAATGGTGGTTTGTGGGGGAAGCCACATACTTCTTGGTGTGCACCGTTGGCACCAAATTGTACTTACATGTTTTCAACTTATGAGATGTTTGTGGTAGAAAACAAGTGGCTAGTAAAGAAATTTTTATATTTTATTTTAAGGGAGGCATGGAATGCAATGCGCTGGTTCCTCATATGGAACTATGATTCACTCTCTAGTTTCCATGTGGCAACTTTCTTTCATTGTATTTTTCTTCCATATGTTACCAATGTTTGTATACTCACGGGAGGATTTGTTTGGAGAGTGGGCTTGGAGTTGAAGATGCCCATTGGGAGTATTATTCTCCTCTTTTCACATGTTTTATGTTTCAGGAGAAACAATGGGCACACCGTGATTGCCATGCCACTTCTCTCTTCATGTAGGAGGAGCTATTGGGAGAGAGTGCGTTATTGGAGGAGGCACTTCATGATTAATTCATTCTGTGGGGAGGTTTGGGCCAATTGTGAAGGCCATGACATTTCAGCCCAATATTAGCAACCCCCTCACACTTATCATAAATGGAGGGAGAAGCCAATTGGATGGACAAATCTAAACTCTCCATTCAGCCCCAACATGTTGCATAGATCCGGGGTTAAGAATTGCTTTGATGAGCTACCTGGGATGGCTCATTTAATTTGAATGATTGCATGGGTGAAGGAGTCACCCATTGGGAATAAGAATTCCCATGCAATCCATGAATCCTACCTTGAAGAGGCCATTGAGTAACAAGGATACTTCCACTTGCATCTTCTATTATCTCATGATGTATACTTTGGTTTTACACATTTGGAGGGATACATGGAGGACAGATTCATTTCACATCTTGATGAGCTATGGTGGGGTCTATTGATGAGGAGGCCACAAGAAGAGGAGGAGGAAATTTTGCTCTACCTTGCAGTTTCTTGAGGACAAGCAAAATTTTGAAGGGGGAGGATTGTAATGTTCCCAATTTTTAGCCTCAAGCTAAAAGGAACATTATAGTTATCAGTGTTTTATTTAATTAAATAAAATGGGTAAGAAGGCCCCATAACCCTTGAGAAGGAAGAATAAACACTCCTCATGTGGAAGGTGGAATAATAAAGCAGCTAAATTGAGCACCACATGGTGTGAACAGGGATGGATCATGCTTGATCTAGACATTTTGACCAAGTCCACATGCACTGTCTAGATACAATGTATCTCCTTGATGGACTGCGCAGTTTTAGAGGAGGATCACATGCACGAGTTGGAAGGGACATGTGGATGGGACCCATGATGGAGAGGAGCACTTGTTATATAAGAAGAGGAGGAGATCCATTGTTCTTGATGCTTGATTATTATTTTTCTTAGTCTGTTGAGACTTCACTCCTCTTGTTGTTTAGCAAGGGTGCAATGCTGCATAGCACTAGGGTGTTCCCAGTCAGGAATCCCTACTTCATCCTTAGGGAAGGAGAGGTTCTAGAGCTGAATTTCCTCATTCCAGAATTTTGCCAAAGCTAGCTCCTTCAGTCACGGCGTTATTCCTGGAGCATGATAATTTTGTGCTACAGGGTCCAGCAACAAAGGATCTCTTGAGTTGTTCCTTGGCTTTTTTTTTTCAGTGGAGGGCTCAGCTATTCATTGGAGGATCAGTGAGGAGAACTCCCAGAATTATTTTCTTATCATTGGCATTAGGAAAACCATCCAGCTTCCCTCACAGCGCAGTTTCCAGCTTGATCTGCATTATTTTGGCTAGCAGTTGTTGGGAGGGTTGTTTGAGCTCATCAAGAGGAGTGTTTCTGAGTAGAGGGATTAGCCTTTTGCTTAGATACACTATCAGAGGAGGGCATAATTATTTCTAATCTTCTACAGCCTCATTTTATATTTTTATTTAGTTGCAGTGACAAGTTAAATTGTCACATTGTATATTCTCCAGCATTTCTAGCAATCTCTTCTAGATTGGCTAGAAATCTTGTATTGGAGCCCATTATTCTATCCTTGGTAATTTCTTGTATATTTAAACCATATTTCATGTTTATGCATCAATAGTAGAAGCTACTCTAATATATTCAGCTCTGTCACTGCCCTCCGACATTTTGTGCAGCAGCAACAACTCATGTATTTCATAGTTTGATCATTGGAGGCTTATTCTGGTAGCTTGAGTGGCTTGTCCCTCAACATCTTTCTGTATATTGTAGCTGATTTATTAATAACATGATGGCTATATTATATTCCATATATTGATTGGTACATTTTTTCAGAGTTTCATGCTTATGCTCATATGTTGCTGTAGGCTCACTCCTTGAGCATTCTTTAAGGGATCTAGTTTGGGGAGATCTGAATGACCCCTCTAGAGTTATTTATCTAGGCCCCTCTTTTAGAAGAGAAGTGTTTAATGAGTGAAATAAGGGATCCAAGTCCTGGTTCAGATTATTTTTACATCTTCTTCCTTATACAGTGCCCTTGAGGACCAAATAACAAAAACTCCCGAAAAGGAATACTACAGATTTACATTCACATTGAGATGTCTTTATTTAGGATCCACTCTTTGAGAATCAATTTTGTTGACTTGGTCAAAATTGACCTTGTCCACATATTTTGGACATGGTTCACACATTTGGATGCTTGATCTGGTTATTTCATGATCCTTTTTCACACTATGAGGGATTTTTATTCATACTTGAGCAAATTATGAGCCTCCCTGTCCAATTATTCATCCATCTACATTTCAAAAGAAAAATTAATATTCCAATTAGTTGTAAGCTAATTTAGGAATATTACAGTCTCCCCCTCCCAAACGTTTCTTATCCTCAAGCAACTGCAAGGTTGCTACAAAATCTCCCCTTCTTCTCTTGTGACCTCCTCATCCAATAGTCTCCACCATTGCTCTGAATTTTATGCAATAGTTATGTCTTCCAATGGTCCCTCCTCAATGTGAAAGTTGGCCCTTAGTGAGTAAACCCAATGGCTCTCATCATAAAATAATGGAAGGTTTATGTGGAAACCATCTTGCTGATCCATGGCCTCCTCAAGATAGAAGTGATGACAATCATGGGGAATTTCATGATTCATGAAAGACTCCCATCTCCATGCTATCATCCAAATGAAGTGGATCACCTTCCAACTTGGAAATCCATATATCAGATCTGTACATAAAAATTTAGGTCTAATACATATCAGCGTACAATAAATGCTCATCTATACATTCCCCTTGGGATTTTGTGCAAAACATGAAGCACAGAGCGTAGATCTGAGATCTAAGGTTGGAGATCTGCAGAATGATTTAGAAATTTCTGAATAATACCATGGGACAGCAGATCAGATCTGAAACAAACATGGATTGGATGGCCAATCCATGGATCACCACAGTGAGAGGAAGAATCTTAACATCAGAGATCTCTCCTCTAGAATGCAGACAAAACACCATGCAACTTCTCCTATGCAAATAATGCATTCCAGGGAGAGAAACTGCATTGTAGGCTCTGAGAATGCTTTGGCCTAATGCCAAGGTCTGGATCTAAAGCTCAATTAGATAATGCACTCTTCCAGGAGGTTAAAATACACACTCATTGAGAAGAGCCACTAGTATAGACTAGATCTCAGCAGATCTAGTGTCTTCCACTACTGCAACTCACAAAGACAACCCAAACCTCAACAGGATTAGCGCTATAGGTGTAAGGTGAAGCTTGGCCCAAGCCTGATAGTGGACAAGATAGCACAAGTATCCTCCAAGATCTTCTCAAGGAAGGAGGTGGGATTCCTGAACAGGAAGACCCAACAAGGGATGTCTATGTAGACAGTACCTTCAGAAAATAATATCTTCAACAACCCTCTCTTGTTGCTCTCCTCCTCATTTTATAAGATTGGAGTCTTTTCAAAACCCTAAACCACTTCATTAGTTTAGCCTCTTTCACATGTAAAACCTCCTTCTAGAACTGCGTTGTCACTCAAAGAGGTTCAATGCATTGAGACTGCGTTGTAGATATGGTCATGGTTGACTTGGTCAAGTGATCAACCTCTTCCACACTCAAGGCATCTTCATTTTAACTGGATAGCTTGATTTCCATTCACATTGAGCTGCCTTTATTTAGGATCCACTCTTTGAGACTAAATTCTATTGACTTGGTCAAACTTGACCTTGTCCACATAGTTTAGACATGGTTCACACATGTGGATGCTTGATCTAGTTATTTCATGATCCCTTTTCACACTATGTGGGATTTTTATTCATACTTGAGAAAATTATGATCCTCCTTGCCCAATTATTCATCCATCTATATTTCAAAAGAAAAATTAATATTCCAATTAGCTGTAAGCTAATTTAGGAATATTACACGAGGTTTCCACACCCTGGGAGAGAGTGGGTAATTAAGGCAGATCTTGTTGAGTTTTATCAGGTTCACACAGAAACAAGCCTATTATTGAGCCCTTAATATTATAACCAACATGTAAACATAAACAAAGCTACTATTATTAAGAAGATCTTATCAACACCTTCGCATCCATGTGCACATCAAGAACTATCATCACATAATAACACAATCATAGCTAATTCATATACCATAGACACAATCGAAGCTAATTTAAATAACGTAGAGGTACTTCAGTAGTGAATACAACTAGTTCAGATAAAATAACAGATTCTGTGTTCATTTGCGTCCAAAACCAAGTTACAAACCTAAGTCATGACCCGCGCACACATCCAGCAGGGTCCACACATAGCAGGACAGAGGATCTTTGCGCACACAGTCAGTAGGAGTCCTTACCCAAAAATACCCAAAAAAGATCTCAACAGTTCGTACGTAGCATCAATCTTACTTACTTACTTAACCTTAGACTCAAACTATCCATCTATTTATATCATCATAGCTTGCGTTATCCTGTGGTCTGCAAACCATGGTTTTCGGACTCTAGGTCTACCCTTTGACCCATTACAATCGATTGGGGGCTTTGACCCGCCCCAAATCCCCTTTGCAAGACCAATTTCTACAAAAATATACAAAAAATGCAGCGTTGGTACATTTCGTAATGCAGCTAGGGGACCCTGTTCCAATAGGTCCCCAACACAATCTTATGACTCGTCCCAAGTCACAGCGGCCGTGGGGTTTGCAAATTTGCCTGGAGATGCTTAGTAGAATCAACGAGAGGGTGCAACACTCCTTCTCTTTGCGCGACAACATTTTGTGAAATTTCCACCAACTTCTGCGAAGTTGGGCCTTTAGTGGTTGCAGTGACACTTTCCAGGGTCTGATTCAGCTGTTTGACCGCAACATCCAAGTCCTAAGATATATTGAGGGCTTCATCGACCCATGGCTTGAGGTGGTCACTCAGAACCTTCTTCTTGTTGTGAAGCTCTTCCAGGTCATCTTTGATCGCATGGCTGGCTCGCAAACATTCCAAGCGTTGAGCGGGGATCAGAGTGGGCATTGTATCCTCTAGTTGCTCGAATTCTTCTTCCTTCTAGCACAGTTCTTGGGTAAATTCGCGCTGGAGAGGGTCACGCTGCACCTTCGACCACAACTGCATAGCTGTCTCACAAAATTCAGAGCCCTGAGAGATCTGAGATGTAATGGTGTTTGTGGCTTCTGTGATGAGTGTAGCTCTCTGGGCACGTACCTCAAGAGGAGTTTCTAGCTACAACTTAGCCTGCAATGAAAAAATATGCTACTCCATCTTAGTCTTGAAATTATGGATATCGGTCCAAGAAGCCTTCAAGGCTGCGACGAGTCCCTCAATCTTAGCCTAGGGGGTGGCAGAGGCCGGAATGTATTCAGTCACATCTGCACAGAGTCTTCTAATCAGAAACTCCAACTCGGTCTGCTGCGCGGTGGCAAGGATGCATGTGGCCTATGCCTGGGACACCTCGATAGTATTTTCTATGATTTTCTGCTCGGCTGTAATTAGCTTCTGCTACACCCAGCGGTCTTTATGCTAGATTTCCTCAAAGAGGTATGTGTGGAGAACTTGCAGCGGCTCGTGCAGAAGCTAGGCCAAGTCTAGATGTAGTTCTGTGCAGGCCTGGATTTGCACACATAAGGTAGGCAGACCCAAAGTGATTGCTACACTTTCCAAGGGGCAGAGACAGCTGTCAATCATGGAGATCAACTTAGTGCTGGTTGCTTGAGGCAGCCTCTCTTGAACCACACTCGTCTGCAGGGTATCATCCTTGAGCTGCACTACTTGGAGCTCAGACTATAATATGGTGACTGCGGCCTTCTAATGGCCTTCTACTCGTCTTCCAAGGCAAGCAATGTCTCTTATAAAGCTAGGGTGACCGCATCTGCGATTTGTTCCAAATATTCCTTGATTAAGGTAACCCCAGTCTCCCTACCGGGACTCGTATCTCGCTATTTTGTTCACTAGCCCTTGATAGGTTGGGCATTCCATTTCATGCCATGCGGGGAGCCAGCGTCCTACGCATATAGACCCTCAGTCTCCATGTACTGTTGTTATTCTTGCTCCACACCCTGTGCTCCATTTGGGGGAACCTTCACACTGGTGGAGCCTTCTGGGCCACAGTCTTCTGAATTGTTGGAGTTATAATGTGGGGTGGGGGTCTTCGGGACTGTGCCTGTACTAGCAGTGTCAGCCGTGGCCGATTTGAATCCCAATATCTAGTGTGGTTTCTACATGGTGATGAGACGACCAATTTCCTCATCAACGAGAATGTAAGGCAGTGACATCCAAGCTGGACCCTTACGGCCCCGAATCTGCACATTGTGCATTGTGACATGGAATGCTGCGATGCTCTTGTATTTTTCTTAGACCGTCGGCAACAAGCGTGGCCAGGAATGAATTGTTGCTATGAGAGTGCTTTGGAATAGTACCCAAAATACTTTGTTTTCCTTAATATACTACTCATCCTTGGAATCCCATAAGTTTCCATAGCGCGCCCCTTCAGACATGTCTGGTTCAAGCTCAGGGAGGACCGATCCCTCAAGGGCTTCCCATGTGACAAACAAAATTAGGAGTAGCACCCAAGAGTAATAGAATGCCCTCCTGTGATCCGAGGCTTTGTGCATGTTTTCCAAAAACTCGTTGCAGAGGAACTGCGACCAATTAAAGAAGACCTCCTTTTCGCAGTGGCCAACAAGCTGAATCACATAGGCAGGGACAGTCATATCATGGCACTTGCGCATAATTTTACAAGCCAGTAGCAAGGTACCCATGCGTACTCCAGGGTCATTAATGGTGTTGATTATGAACCCTCTGGTGTTTCGCTCGACATGGTAGTCTTCTCGCACATTGTCAGCGATATATTGCTCGTGATTCTTGGCAAGGTGATCCATGGGATGAGGCCCTTCCATGGGGAGACTATTAATGCGGTGAATTAGGGTGGCATCGATGGGACTGTGGTCCTGGATCCATAAGCTACTGCCATGAATCAGGGCTAGCAACTGTCGCACAAATTGGTTGGTTACATTGTAGCAGCAGAAGTGAGGTATCTGCAGCAAGTTTAGTAATCTAGATCCTGCTAACCTACGCGCCCATGGAATCAGTACAACCTTTAGCACATCATCCTCCAGTACTCTTTCAAGGTATAGCTTAGGTGCCAATTTTGGGAAGGCCTCCAGGTTGGCAAGGATGTGATCATGGAACTTAATTGAGGAGAGATCACTATATGCTTATCCAATTATGAAGACTTCACTCGAAATTAGCAGCATTTGAAAATAGGAGTGCAAACCTTTGAGATTCTTAGGCGTTCTCACCGAGGGCCTTCGGGGCCGAACATAGGGCACTAGCCAAGTGGTTGGGGAAGCGATCTGAGCTTCGTGCTGATTAGACAAAGGTCACTTCACCGGGTTATGTGAGCGTTCCTTAGGTACCACTTGGGGAGATTTCACGTTCTGAGGGGAGGTGCAAGGATTCCCCCCTACCCATTTTGTAGCCCTCCCCTGCCCTTGCTCCTAGCATTTCCCCTTACTCTTCTTTTTCTCCACCTGCCTCCCCTTGGTTGGTGTGGACACGAATTCTTCGACTTCACGGGTGACCTCCAATACTTCATCGGATGCTCTCTCAATAGAGGTCACGGTCTGTGATGATTCAACGAGATTCGTCATAGTCAATCTCTCTCGGAACAAAAACTCGGGGTCACTACTATTAAAGGGGGTAGCATGGCCAGACATGAACAGAGCACAATAGTTACGGAAATTTGCAAAGCATAAGGTTTTCAGGACATGCAGAACCCAATTTTGAGCTGCCTTCCTCCATTTATAGCTTTGAGCAGTGAGAAATAGTCGGATGACACTTAGCTGACACATATCATCAAGGAAAAGGTAAAAAATATTCAGAAGTTGACACATTAATTTTCTACTGCCCACTCCTTCCAATGGTAAATTTGGCTTTTTACCTAGTAGTACTATTCCAACGGCTAGTTTTTGCAGCTGTGTATTACCCCTACGCTCCCAGTGCACCTCCCAGGGCTTCCTAACCTGCGGTTGACCCCTGTGCTCCCAACACACCTCCCTTGGCTTCCTGACCTGCGGTTGACCCCTGTCGCTATAATGGGCCTGCCTACATTTTTCCTCCCAAGACAGCTACTCTAACAATATAGTCATTTGGTCTAGTATGGTTTGAGACAGTTTCCATTAACATAGCTAGGCAACAGATCCCCACGCAACGTAGCCAATCTCATCGCATTGCCATTTGTAATTTATGTTACGATATAAAGTCCTAACCAATGTTGGTAGAATTACCCAGGGTTGCATGCAAATTGGCTGTCATATAATAATAATAGTAGATCACCTTCTTTAAACAACTTCTGCCAGATATGCCTATTGTGCTAGGATTTTTCCCAGGCTTTCTGAACTTGCTAATGAAATTTAGCGATGAATCAGTCTTCTTCCAAGGCGATTAGCTGCGCTAAGTTTTCCTCCATGATATTGGGCTCCGCCATGTTTGTGAAGGCTATGATGCTCAAGCTAGGAACAATATACTCCATGGGCATAATGGCCTCCTTTCCATAAACCATCCAAAATGGTGTTTTCCTAGTCAATTTCTTGCACGTGGTATGATAGGTCCAAAGGACCGATGGGATGTGCATGTCCCAATCGCTTTGATCGACATTATAGTCCTTGGTAAGTTCCTATTCCATAATTTTACTAAAAGCCTCTACCATTCCATTTTCTTGTGGGTGATATGGGGTATTTTTTGCATGGTGGATTCGAAACTCTTCAGTCAAAGCTTGTGTTGTGTCATTAATGAAATGCGTACCTCTATAGCTCATCAAGATCTTTAGAAAACCAAACCTAGTTAGAATATGCTCAAAAATAAAGTGTGTTGCACCTATCTTCTTCCCTAGTGGGATGATGGGCGCAACGAAGTCTACGACCCATTTATCAAACACCTGTAGGGCCATCTCTGGTTGCAAGCGAATTTCATCCCTCTGTGATGGTCTTCCTATCCTTTGGCATGTGTTGATGGCTTTGCAATAGTCGTAAGAGTCAATATGCAGTGTGGGCCACCACATCCCACCTCTTAAGATCTTTTGCATCGTTGCTTTCCCTGCGTAGTGACCTCCTATTATGCCTCCATTGGATTCTGCTAAAATGGTGTTGGGTATGTGTTATATTCTTTCCACGACTAGTCACATGCCCCACCCATGGTTTTGTGCATGGGTTTGCACATGGTTTTGGGGCATGATGGTTTTCAGCCCCTGGTATTTTGTAGATCCGGTCAAGGGAACTACGGTTATGTTCTAATACAGGGTTAATGGATTGGGGTTTATGTATGCTTCAGGATGTATATATATGTGTTGTAACACTAAAAGCAATATAATGAAAAATCAAGCTAGTCATCCTGATTTGGGATCTAGGGGAAAATCTCTGTGTATATGTGTTTTATGTTTTATGCTCTCGCTATTGTTTATTTTATGTTTTTAAGATTCACTTGCAGATAATTTCTGTACAATGTTAAAACCTACGTTTGGTATCAGAGTTGTTTTGGATTCAAGGGGACGCCTTTGCTACTATGAGGTTTTTTGCTTGGGGCTGTGGTAGACCCTGTTCAGTGGGAGATCCGTGGGATTGATTGTTACGGTGAAAGAAGATGGCTAGAAGTGGAAAGATAGAGATTGAGAAATTTAATGGTCAAAGTTTTTAGTTGTGGAAGCTCAATATGGAGGATCTGTTGGTGGATAAAGACGAGTGGATCGTGGTAGATCCATGTACTAAACCAACAAAAATGTCAGATGAAGACTGGAAAATTTTGGATCGGAAGGCGAAGAGAACAATACGGTTGTGTGTCTCAAATTCAATATTGTTGAATTTATCTCGGGAAGCTACGACGAATAATTTGTGGGAAAAAATTGGGAATTTGTACCAAACTAAATCTCTGGTGAATAAATTATTCCTACAAAAAAGCTGTATAACCTAAGGATGAAGGATGGAGACTCAGTGACAGAGCATCTGAACACCTTCAATACTGTGGTAAGTCAGTTGTCATTTGTTGATATTGAAATCTCAGATGAAGATAAGTGCATCAATTTTTTGTGTTATTGACCAGACTCGTGGGACAGTCTGGTTATTGCAATAGGTAGCAATACAAATACCTTGAATTTTGACAACATTGTCTTAGCCTTGCTGTCGGAGGAAACAAGACAGAGAAATACGCAGGGTTAGAATGGAGATGTCCTATTTGTACGAGGAAGTTCCCAAAACAAAAACAAGAATAAGGTTTCGAGTGGGAGATGTAAATCTAGAGGGAGATCTAAATCTCCTAGAAAGTTTGTAAAGGTGTGCTGGAAATGCGGAAACGAAGGGCACTACAAAAAGGACTGCAGATCTAAATCTCCTAAGAAAGGAAATGGATCCGATGATGCTCCTTCTGTAGAGGCAAAAACCACCAGGGATGAAGGTGGGGATGTGTATTTAGCTTCTTCTACAAATACACATGTAGATCATGAGTCATGGTTGATTGACTCGGGTGCATCCTTTCACTTCACTCCCCATAGGGAGTTGTTCTGCGAGTATAAGAAATATTATGGTGGTGATGTCTTCTTAGGTGATGATAGGAAGGAAAAAATCATTGGAAATGGAAAATTAAAGCTGAAGCTGCAAGGTGGAAGGATTAGAACACTTCCTGGTGTTCTACACATTCCTGCATTGGCCAAAAATCTGATTTTTGTAAGCAAGATGGATGATGCAGGTGTAAAAATAGTGTTTGAGAAAGATACCTATAAGATGGTTTGGGAAGCACTGGTATTAATGTAAGGAGTTCAGATTGGAAATTTGTACAAGCTTTAGGGCAGCACTGTTATTGATGGGTGTAACAATATTGTGGTTCCCAAAAGTGGACTAGAAAGCCTAGCGGTCTGTGGAGAAAAGACCATGCTATGGCATCAAAGGCTTGGAAATATTGGAGAGAAGGGCCTTCAGATACTGCATGGAAATGGTATGGTAGAAGGTATGTCTAATAGCTCTTTGGATTTATATTTATGTGAATATTGTGTATATGGGAAGCAGAATCAGGTGAGTTTTCCTTCTCGTGCTAAAAGGGCGAACAAGATATTAGAGCTTGTGAACAGTGATGTGTTTGGACCTGTGTCAATTCCATCACTAGGTAAGTCTGTGTACTATGTCTCATTCATAGATGACTTCTCAAGGAATACATTGATATATTTCTTGAGGAAGAAATCTGAAGTCTTTGATAGATTTAAAGAATTTAAGGCTCTAGTGGAAAACTAGATAGAGAAGAAGATAAAGGTGCTGAGGACAGATAATGGTGGGGAGTTCTGCAAGAAGGAATTTGAAGAGTTCTGTAATAAGTGTGGTATATCATGATAGAAGACTACTCCATACAAACCTAAACAAAATGAAGTTTCATAATGAATGAATAGAACACTGATGGAAAAGGCAAGAACCATGGTTAGTGGTACTGGGTTCGTACAAGAATTCTGGGTAGAGGCAGTGGAGACTGCCTGTTACTTGGTTAATATATCACCTTCATTAGCGTTGGAGGATAAGACTCCACATGAGATATGGACTGGTAAGAAACCCTCTCTTTCTCATCTAAGATTAATTGGATGTGATGCATATGTACATGTTCCAAAGGAGAAAACAACCAAGTTGGATAATAAATTTGAAAGGTGCATATTTATTGGGTATAAGGATGGTTTAAAGGGTTACAAGCTTTGGAACCCAGAAACAGGGAAGGTTGTGTAAAGTCGAGATGTGGTGTTTAGAGAGGTGAAAGATGTTGTTAAGCATGAATTCCTACCAAGGGAACCTGAGAATATAGAGTTTGAGCTAAAGGAGGATGAATCAGACTCTACAACAGAAGAAGAATTAGAAGAGGAAGAGCCATAAACTCCAGCTGTGAGAAGATCAGTTCAGGAAAGAAGAAAACCAGAAAGCTATAGTCCATTTGATTTCTGTTCAAATTTTTCTTTAACTATAACTAATGATGATCCCAAAACTTTCAGGGAGGCAGTATATTTAGAGGATGGAAAACTCTGGAAGGAGGCCATGGTTGATGAAATGGCATCCTTGCATAAAAATGAGACATGGGATCTGGTGGAGTTGCTGGCTAGAAGGAAGCCCATCGGGAGCATATGGGTGTTTAAGAAGCAGATGAATGTAGAAGGCAAGGTGGAGAAATAAAAATATCTGTTGGTAGCAAAAGGTTATTCCCAAGTGTTGGGAATTGATTTTGGTGATATTTTTTCTCCTGCTGCCAAAGTTACTTCTATTAGATTACTTTTATTTGTTGCTGCTACATTTGATTTTGAGGTAGAATAGATGGATGTGAAGAAAAAATTCTTCATGGGGATCTAGAAGAGGTGATGTACATGAAACAACCTGAAGGATTTATGGTGAAGGGGAATAAAGAACTGGTATGCAGGTTAAAGAAGTCTCTGTATGGGTTAAAACATTCACCAAGGATGTGGTATAAAAAATTTGATAACTATAAACGGGGACTTGGCTTCACGAGAAACAAGCAGGATCACTGTGTTTATTTTAAATTAATTGGTGACCATGTTATTTATTTGGTCTTGTATGTGGATGATATGTTGTTGATTGGAAAGGAAAAAGAAACTATCCAATATTTGAAGACCCAACTGTTCTCCAAATTCGAAATGAAGGATCTTGGTGCTGTAAACTATATTTTGGGCATGAAAATTAAGAGAGATCGGGCAAAGAGGAAGCTTTGGTTAAACCAGAGGAAGTATGTCGAGACTATATTGCAGAGATTCAATATGAATGATAGTAAACCTGTGAATGTTCCTATTCCTGTAGGTGTAAATTTGTCTTCTGAAAAATGTCCCAAGACACAAGAAGAAGAGGAGGATATGTCCCATGTTCCATATGCAAGTGCAGTGGGTAGCCTGATGTATGCAATGGTCTGTACTAGACCGGACATTGCACATGCAGTGGGAGTATTATATAGGTTTATGTCAAACCTAGGGTAGGAGCATTGGACAACCTTGAAGCGGGTTTTCAGATATTTGTGTGGCACTAGTGATTATGGCTTGTGCTACCAGGGAAGACCAAGATTGGACAGAGTTTTGGACATCCGTGGTTTTGTTGATGCAGACTAGGCTGGAGATCTGGACAAAAGGATATCTACAAGTGGGTATGTGTTTAGCCTATTTGGAGGTGCATTCATTTGGATGAGTAAAATACAATCTGTAGTGACTCTTTCAACTATAGAGGCAGAATACATGGCAGCCACTCATGCAAGAAAGGAAGCAGTTTGGTTGCAGAGATTGTTTTCAAGTATGGGGTTGGTGTAGCAAGCTATAAGGATAGACTGTGATAGCCAAAGTGCAATTATCTTGGCTAAGAACCCTGCTTATCATTCAAAGACAAAGAACATTGATGTTTAATATCACTTTGTGAGAGATATGGATGAGTCTAAAAGGGTGTTGCTGGTAAAGGTGGACACTTTGAAGAATATTGTTGATACATTGAGGAAGTCTGTGAGCACTCAAAAGTTCTCTTGGTGTAGAAAAAAAATGGGTGTTGCAGAGCTGGGATAATGACTAAGCTCTCCTGTGGCCCCCTACAAAAAGAAAACAAGTAGGAGAATGTTTGGTATGTGTTATATTCCTTCCATGACTAGTCACGCGCAGGGGGGAGGCACGATAGTGCCTCCTGTACGTTGTGCCGGGCACAGTAGGGGGGTCAAAGGGGGGACGGTAGCCCCCCCTGTTTGGGGTCCAGGGCACCACCCTGAGAAATTTTTTTTGGACCCTATTTTTCAGTGGGCGGACCCGCCCATGGTTTTGTGCAAGGGTTTGCACATGGTTTTGGGGCATGATGGTTTTTGGCCCTTGGTGTTTTCTAGATCCGTTCAAGGGAACTATGGTTATGTTATAATATAGGGTTAATGTATTAGGGTTTATGTATGCTTTGGCATGTATATATATGTGTTGTAACACTAAAAGGAATATAATGAAAAATCAAGTTGGTCGTTCCGATTTGGGATCTAGGGGAAAATCTCTATGTATATTTGTTTTATGTTTTATGCTCTTGCTATTGTTTATTTATATTTTTAAGATTCGTTTGCAGATAATTTTTCTACGGGGTTAAAACCTACAAATGGCTTGTCTTTCATGCTCCAGAATGTATCTTCACAGTACCTCATCAGCTCCCAGGCTATACAAGTGGCCTGCGATGATGGTAAAGTTTGTTGCGTGGGTTACCATCTCTTTTTTCTGTTGTAGCGAATATTTTGCAGGTGCCATCCTCGTAGTTAAGAATTGAATAATATCAGCAAAGTGTGCATCAACCACCTTAATAGAAAAGAGATGCGCATCGGGAAATCCTTCCTCTAGGTTGGTGGGCTCTTCAACATTCTCGATTTGGGACAAGTGGTCTGGTCCAACATTTAGTTTCCCCGGATTCACAATTATCTCAAATTCATAATCTTGAAATAGCAGTAAGCATCGGCAAATTTCCCCCCCCAACACAAGATTATTGACTAGGTACTTCAAAGCTGAGTGATCCATGAACATCTTGAAGTGCCCTCCCAGGAGATAATGCCAGTATTTCTGTAGAGCATATACCATTTCCAGCCCCTCACGTTCAATAGTGGAGTAGTTACGCTCCGTGCTAGAGAGTTTTCTACTAGCAAAATCAACAGGGTGGTCAATGTCCCCCTCCCCTGGCTGCTTAAGTACAACTCCCAGGGTGATCCCTGAAGCATCCACATGGACATAGAAAACCTTTGCCCAATCAGGAAATATGAGAATAGGTGCAGAGACCATATTTTCCTTGAGTAGCTCGAACCTCTTCTGACACTCTGCATCCCAAAAAAATGAAACGTTCTTCTTTAGCAACTTTTCCATGGGTGCCATGATTAGTGCATACCCTTGAATAAACTTCCTATATTAGCCTGTGTTCCCGAGGATGGATTGCAGATGTTTCTCATTTGTAGGGACTACTAAATTGATGATAACTACCTCCTTGGCCGGGTCAACCATCAGTCCTTGTCGAAATACTATGTGGCCTAACAAGATCCCGAAAGGTACACATAATATGCACTTCTTAATATTTAGGGAAATTTGTTGCTTTCTACAGGCATCCAACATCATGCGCAGGTTCGAGACATGCTTCTTTACCAATAAAAATACTATCCAATCATCAAAGTATACCTCCAAGAACTTGTGAATGAACTCCTTGAATACTGTGACCACTACCTGCGAAAATATGGGAGGAGAAGTTTTGAGCCCAAACGGCATGACGATTTACTAGAAGGATCCCCATTTGGTTGTGAACATAGTTTTTCTGCGATATCTAGGTGTGATCCTAATCTGATGGTAGCCCGAAAAATTGTTAGTGAACAAGTATGCTTCCTCCCCTGCCACACTATCGAGGATTTCATCAGAGAATGGTGTAGGGAAGGGATCATGTATGCAGGCATCATTTAGCTTGCATAGGTTGATGCAGATTCTTATTTCTCTTTTAGTATTTTCCTCTTGGCTTACCCAATATGACTATTCTACTCGTTCGAGTATACCTGCAGCTAGCATTTTGTCAATTTATTCTCTAAATTTCTGCTTACACTTGGGGTTCAAGTGGTAAGGTCGCTGCTTGATAGGGCGTGCATCCAGTTTGAAAGTGATGCACATGACCCCTAGGTCCCCTGTAATACCTTTGAGTTCTGAGAATTTTGTAGGAAATAGGTCTTGGTTTTCCATGAGAAGTTCCATGACTTTCCCCACAGTATCATCATCCTAGTAATCCCCAATTCTCACTAGCTTAGGTTGTTCTTCTGTTCCAATGTTGACTTTCCTTAGCTTAAGAGGCTTGGTCACATCGATAGTCTGTAGTGGGGTCCAAAAACTACTCATTCACCCTCCATTTCTGGGATAGTGATATTGTGTGGGTCTTCACAACATTCCTCCATTGATATATTGTGCCAATTAGCGATATACTGCATCTGCATATCCCAAGTTGGTTCCCCATATTCTATACGAGGGCACGATTCATCAAATACTAGGGAATCTATGTCTTGTAGGGCTTCCTCTAATTCCTCAGTTCCACATATTTTTACAGGTCAAAATACCTCCTCATCAACTCAGAAGAGAAGACAAATATGGAAGGAATACAAAGACCTAAATTAAACCTATTTCTGCCAAGGTAACGCCTTTCTATAACAAAACAAGAGCGTTATAATGCATGAGGCCAGTAAATGCGCCACGTTAGTGGCTAGGGAAACGCTCTGTTTACACTAGAGGGTAGCCTTACCCGTGTTTTGATTTTGATATTGGAAAAATGCACGGAGAATGATTTGAATCTCCGACTTTCCCTCACAAGAGAGTCAATTCAAAAAGGAAACTGCAAAGCACCAATTCATTATTGGTCACTGCCATAAAAGACTGAATTCCCAAGGAGGCAAAAGCATAGAGATTAAAGAAACATCTTATTTTTTTCTATTCAAACCTAGTGGAAAGAGAAAGGAAACAATGGATTTCTCCCTCTCCTATAAAAAGGAGTTGAAGGCTCTTAGTTGAAGGTCGAAGGATTGCTAATGTTCTGAATACTTGTGAAGTAGAGAATAGTGTTATAGTGTGAAGGCCAAGAGTCAAAGAGGTTCCTAGAGAGATTTTTGACTAAGACTTCACTACTTGAGGGATAGAGAGATTGGAAGGCTGAGGAGGGCTTGGTACAACCGATGGTTGTAATCCTCCTTCTTTTAAAATCAATAGAATTGTATCTATTTTGTCCATTCGATGCTTAATATTGTCATTATTGTTTGAATATTTACATAGTATGATATGAATGGCTCAGATGAGTATAATTTAGATGTTCATTATATATTGGCTTAATTGATAGGATATATGTTTTGTTAGAAATTACATGAGTGCTTTGATTGATTGCAGGACTAAGATTTGGAGCTGGTGAAGAAGGACTCTTGCTTCGCTGCCTAGTGCTCTCCAAGGGACTTCGAGATCGTTAAAGATGTAATTTTCTATCGCATTCCGTCAAATTGTTTTAAGTTAATATGAACATGTATATGCCATCTTTGTGAACTGTAAAACTAATCTTACTGTATGCCTCGGGCACCAGAAAGCCCTAAGAGGGATATACGATAACCAACAACCCAAGAATTTTACCCTATAGTAGAATTGGCGACTCCACTGGGGATCGAACCTAGAATCTCTGGTTTCGTAGACCAGTACTTATGCCCAGTAGACATTTCAAAAGCTCGCAGGGTTCAATCCTATTTCTGTTTGACCATCTGAAGAATTTTTCCCTGGCTAACGCTACCCCTGTAGGTTTTCCAGTGAGTTATAACACTGAATCTGCTTAAATATAGTGCGTTAGTCTCTGGATTAACACTGTCTTTACTCAGAGACAGTGTTACTCAGCCAAAACTTGTTGTTCACTACTATGATTGTGTTTTAGCTGCAAAATTTTGTGGCCATCATTATATCTCCTTGAATGAATCCCTGTGCTTGTTTACTAAGCTGGAATTTCTGTGTGTTTGCTCTTGTTTGAAAAGTTAGTGTCAAAATAATTTACTTTTTAGAGAAGAATTTATTTTCTTTTTTTTAGTTTTTTCTGCATCTAGCTGAGTTAATTATGAAATTTTTGGTTCATAGACTGTTAAGAAGAGGTAGATAGAATTCTGAATCTTTAAAGTCAAACTGTGTTATTTTAATGTTAGTGCATGGATGTTGAAAAGAAACCTCTCCTTGTAGAAATACTCTTCATCGAATTAAACATTTAGAGCATGTTTTTCATGGTTTCTTGAGTCAGAGTCTCATTACATTTCATACGTCCACTCCCCCTCCGCAAGACTAATAATCAAGTACACTAAGAATCAAGCGATAATAAAATCAATCACATTACTCTTTTTTGAGCTCACACAAACAATAGTTCAGGCTAGGATCTTGGGTTAGGAACAGTGAGAAAATCACCCAAGATCTCAAAACTTGAAACTAGAGTCATTAACGAGCGAAATCCTACTGCACTCATATTATCAAGACTGTTCCTTTACCGGAGCTCAGCGCGAGACAACACTTGGGTGCACAAGAAGGTAGCCCACCTTCGACTGCATCCGGTGGGTGTGTTATATATTAGGGTTCCCTTCGGGGATGTGAAAACTAGATCGGGGATCTAGGTATTCTGCCCATATAGCACACTGTCCTTGACCGTGGACCCCCCTGATGATGTCTATGATTTGAGGTATCTTTAGTGGCCATAATTTTTAGGGACTTACACAAGGTGACTGGAATGGGCTGTCCTAGTACCTGAAACATACAGACCCACTCTGTCTTCAGTCTTTAGGGGGGTACTCGTCTTCACAAGAGTGATTACACCTATCGTCTGAGGTTCAAGCGAAGATCTAGAGTGACCGTAACTGTAATTTCGACCAACCCTCTCTGTATACTATTGTGATACAGGATTTCATCATCAGCAAACAAAAGTACTCAGACAGGGCACCCTATTCTGGCTGCTTGGTGATTGATTTTATAGAGTCCTTTTTTCTTTTTTAGGTGTGTGGTTACTGTCATTGAGACTTCATAATACATCACAATTTATTAAAATTTGTTAAAATTAAATTGGTCACCATGGCGTCCTCCGACCCACGCCGTCTGTCCTGACGATAGCAAGTTCTACCTCCTCTCACTATTGAGGAAGAACTGAACCTTGGTGAACCCGTGCCTTCTACAGAAGAGCAGTCTCCTCTAACTAATCTTGATTTTCACATAACCTCATATCATCCGGAATTTCCAGAGGACCCTTTCACTGAAGGGGTTGTACCTCATTACAATCCTCCGCTCACTGATCCGTCGGGGCCTGTGATAATTCAGATTCCATCACGCCAAGATATGTCTTCAGCCGCACAAACATCCATTTCACCACCAGCATCCACTGGTTCGATGCCAATGGCAACCATCCCAGGTTCACCACCATCCTCCCCACCAATGGTCAGTTCTATGCCATCACTGGGTAACCCCAATAGTCAACATATACCTACTCCCAACCCTACGGTCATCACTACTATCAGTAGCATACTGAATCCTTCGGCATCTACTTCTACCGTGACCACGTTGGGACCCACGGTAGCTCCTCCCACGAGTATGACTACTTCAGAGCCTTTTAGCAACCCTTTCTGTTGGAACCCTTTGCTGAGTTCAAACCCCTTAGAAACTATACCAGGGGACAGTGTTACCAGCACACAGGTAGCAGGGAACATTTTGCTTCCCCTACAATCCTTAGGACAAATGGGACAACCTATTGTCAATAATTTTCTCTTAAGTGGTGCAAATATAGGTGTAGGGTGTATGCCGTTTCCAAACTATGCAAGTAGTAGCATGCCTCTAGGTAACTCTATTGCATCCATTTGGACTAACTAACCCCAAACTCCATCTGGAATGGGAGGGCTCTTTTATATTGGGGGCAACCAACTGGTTGCCCTACAATACAATATGCCCTATGGACAGCAACAGTATGTCCCTACTCCTCCACCTATAGGAAGTTTTTATCAAAGTCCCACTTATCCTCCTGGTAACACGTTGATGGGTGGACCTTATGGTCTAAGTAGTCAGCCCATACTGCCTTGGTTAGATTCTGGGGAAAATCCACAATTGTCATTTTTGGCAGCTTTGGACATTCCTGATATCCATAAACTGACTAACGACCCCATCAATCACAACCCGCTTTGGCCTCCAGTACCACATAAGATTCCTTCTGACATCCCAAAGTTCGACGAGAAACAAGGGAACGACCCAGCTGCACACATCACTACCTTTCATCTATGGTCTATATCCAATTCCATGGTGGATGATAGTGTCCAGCTTCAACTGTTTCCCCGCACCCTTACAGGAAATGCCACCAAGTGGTACATTGAATTGCCACGCGCCGCCATCAATACTTTTGGCGCTTTAGCGATGGAGTTCCTAAAGAAATTCCAATTACCAATTAGATTTGAAACCGGAACAGAATTTTTAACCTCGTTGTGCCAAGACACCGCCACCCACATCTCCGATCATATTCATGAATGGAGACGTAGGAGGAGGCTAGTCAAAGTGCCAATCCCGGATCATCTCTTAGCCAATTGGTTTTGTAAGTCTCTTTTACCCCACATCTCTAAAGACATTGGCCTTTCTGGTGCGGTTATAGAAGATCAATGTATTCATTGTGCCCAACATTTGGATTTAATCTATTCACAATCCAGCATGCTATACGATCTACTCCCCCATGCCCCTGGTAACCCAAATCCTCCGGCCACTCAGAAAACTGGAGCACATGCCGACGGTCTCATTGGCACAATCTCCGATGTGGCCACAACGCAGTCTCGGGGGCAAAACTCCCAGCCATCTTCGGCTACCACCAACCCTCACCAAATGACTACTCTTCCTACCGCCGAGGTGAATTCTATGCAAACCTCACAAAAACCTAGTGGGAAAAATAAGAAGAACAAGAAAAATATGTATTCTTCGGAAGAGTAGTCAGATAATCAGAATAACCCTAATCAGAAAAACGCTGCCAAAAATGACAAAGGGAAGGATAAACCCATGAAATTTCCTTGCAAGATCTGTGCATAGGACCACTTGACATACAAATTTCCTCGGCTGCAGGAATGCACCGATTTTATTTCCAACAAGGATTCTGGGCGAACACCTACCGTTCTTCATAATGCTTTCCCAAATCAACAGCAGCAACATCAACACATGGTTGACAATCCGCCACAACCCCATCAACGGGGCAATGGTGGTTCACATCCTTCCGGTGAAGGACCATCTGCCATTTATGGCATTAAGAGTGTTGAAATTCAAACTCGAGCCAAGCTTTATGGAAATCCTACCATAGATGCTCAAGAACCTGGAACTAGTTCAAATCCACCTCCGCCCAACGATTTGTATATCGAACGACCTACTGCTGAACCCGTGATTCGTCCCCCCAAAGGGACACTTCAACGCATGAATCATAACACCTTTTCACGTGCAACCCAAAACTAAAACATTGTAGAAGATTTGGCGCAGGCACCGTCAGCCATGTCTGCTCTCGAAGTATTACAAACCTTTCCAGCACAAAGGAAAGCCTTGCTTTCGGCCATTAGTGGAATAGACCCCCAGGATTCCATGCTAGCTATCTTTGATATGGAAAAGGCTAAACCTTGCCTCTCACACCAACTCGCATTCTAGGTGCAGGTTGTGTCGAAAGGGAGACCAATCCATCGCACTGTCATAGACGAAGGTGCTTTGACCTGCGTTATGTCACAAGCTTGTTGGCTCAATTTAGGTTCTCCTACCCTCACCCCGCCATCGAATTCCCTCAAAGCTTTCGATCGCCACACGTTCCTCCCAAAAGGATACCTTGCTAGCTTTCCCATCACTCTGAGTGGGAAAACGTTAAACGTGGACGTTGAAGTCATAGAGCGCCATCTAGACTATAATCTATTGCTTGGTCGTAGTTGGTATTATGCCATGACTGCCATTGTGTCTTCGGTATTCTAACTCATCCTATTTCCATTGGATGGAAAAATAGTCACAGTGGATCAGCTATCCTTCTGCACCCCTGACTATGCCACGTTACGAAGTAGCACTGTACTCCTAATAGGAGGCTTCCCTGACTCTTACTTTAGTATCGGTACCGGTCTTATGAAGGCATCTTCCCTACTAGGTTGTTTTCCTCTCCTGCCGCCACAGATCCCAAACACGGTTGCAATGATATCCACCACTTTGGATGGCTCTATCAACCCGTGGATCATTTCGGCACCTTTAGATATTGATTCCTACAGAGATCAGATGCCACTCTCACCGGCCGAGTTGGCTTACCAAGCCATCCAAACTGCATCTGAACCCTCCACTGCTATGGTTTCAACCAACGGTACAAACCTCCCACCCATCACAATTCTCTCTAAGGATCTCCTCAATGAAGTCTTACCTACAGACGAAGCTATTCGAGAGATCATGTCTCTAGAAGAACAACCTTGGGGAGAGTTTCACCATCACGCTTCAATGATTGACTCGGAGGCGATAAAAACAGAAATCCCATCCTTTGACCAACCTGAGATAGTTCCCTCCCCTTATATGACTGTTCAAACTATCGATTCAGAAGGGAACATGGGTAATATTTCTAAGACAATGCTCATCGATATCTCGGTCAAAACAGGTATTGTGGAAAATATTCAGATTGGAGCCGACTCCAATCTTGAGGAAATTGCGTGCTTCACATCCCTTTTCAAGGAATTTCGCGATGTGTTTACTTGGTCTTATGACAAAATTCTCGGCATAGACCCTTCTATCGTCGAGCACGAAATCACGATTTATGACAATGCTAAACCAGTTCGACAACGACTCAGACCTGTCCACCCACGCAAAGCAGCCGCCATCAAGATTGAGGTAGAAAAACGTTTAAATGCTGGTTTCATCTATCCTATTCCTTTAACAAAATGGGTTTCCAATCCGGTTCCCGTTGATAAAAAACAAGGCACTATTCGAGTTTGCGTCGAATATTGCAATCTGAACACCACTTGTCCCAAAGACAATCATCCTACACTGTTCATTGATCAAATTCTCGACGATTGTGCCGGATGCGAATATTTTTCCTTCATGGATGGATTCTCAGGCTATAACCAGATTTCCATTAAAAAAGATGACCAACATAAAACTGCCTTCATCTGTCCTTGGGGCACGTTTGCGTATCGAAAACTCCCATTCGGTCTGAAGAATGTTGGAGCAACGTTTCAGCGGCCTATGGACTACACTTTTCACGACATTCGACATATTGTACAAGCTTACTTGGATGACCTTCCGGCCCATTCCAAGAAACGACATGATCACCTGGCTCATCTAAAAGAAATTTTTGCTAGGTGCAGATTCTACAATATATGTTTGAATCCTCATAAATGCTATTTATGGTCAAGTCCGGACGTCTGCTAGGTTTCATTGTCGAGCGTTCTTTTTATGGTATTTTTCTTGCTCGTTAATCCAAAAAACCTCGAGTTCCCTTCTTCAGACTTGTTAAACTTATATGAAGTTGATATCGAGCGTTCTTTTTGTATGGTCTTTTTCTTGCTCGTTAATCTGAAAAACCTAGAGTTTTCTTCTTCAGACTCGTTAAAACTATGAAGATGCACTGAGCTTTCTTTTTAGGAATCTTTTTCTAGCTCATAAAATTGAAAAAACCCCGAGTCACCTTTGTCAGGCTTATTAAACGACCATGACAGAAAGTAAGGATCCATTCTTTTCTCTTTTTCAAAGCTCTTTAAACTGAAAAATTAACCAAGTTTTCTCCGCGTGACTCGTTAAAATTTCACGGAGGGCACCGAGTTTTTCTTTGTCGGACTCGTTAAAATTTCACAAAGAGTATTGAGTTTACTCCGTCTCCTCGTACTCATAAAAAAATGTGGTAGACGTCCATCGAACATAGATTTCTCACTTTTCTGGCTTCAATGGACTAACTCACGGAAAATGAACTATTTCGGGCTTACTATTATCTCTTTACTGTGCCCGGTTATCAAGACATGACAAAGGTACCCCAATGGAGTTGTCTTTTATGACATTTTTCAGACTCTCTAAACATGAAAAATTCACCGAGTTTACTCGTCTGGACTCATTAAACCTAATCAGACGGGGCACAGAGTTGTCTTTTCTGACATTTTTTAGACTCCCTAAATATGAAAAATTCACCGATTTTACTCGTCTGGACTCGTTAAAATTAATCAGACGGGGAAAAATTTGGACAAAATGGATACTACCTTTGTTAAATTTCAGAAAAGGTCGATTTGGCAGCATAATTCTTGAACATGGCACTCCCCATAAAACTCTTTCACAGTTAGCCGAACCCTACCATCTATGAGTATTAGGCTTCATTTCCCAGTGTCACTGCACCGGTAAAATCCTAACACACTCTTTGGTGTTCATCAAGCTTCAGCTGCCTAGTACCCTGCTAGAGTGCCTTCTATTTTTCAAGAAGATCTTGCTATCTACTGCTCTTGTTATCAACCAAACCACTCATTATGCCAGAAATTATTTTTCGTCCAACATCCCCATTTCCTCTTCATTATCTCAAATTATAAACAACATCAGTTGGTTTCCGTTTTGTGTTGACTGATGTAGGACGCCTCAGTGTCTACCTTTCAATAGATCTCTTCCTATCGACTTCAACATCTTATCTAGGAAGCTGATCCAGAAACCCATCAGTACCTGAATACTTGCAGACATCAGTGGCAGGTAGTCTTGTGTTTGATCAGGGGTCTTCATCATTGGCTCCTGGTCGAATGATTGTATGAGTGTTCGACTTCAACTCATTTTTCACACTCACTAGATTGTACTGTGCATCTTAGGGACCATCATCATTATCGATGGCCGCCTTCATGTCTGTTAACAGTTTTCATTATCGACTGGTAATCAGACGATTTCTCACATGTTCGATGACAACTCCTTCATTCACATGTTGAGGAATATGCAGTTTAAGTGAATTGACAGTCAAGACCTTGGGGCAAAGGCTACATCATTAAAGTTGTGTTTCCTTCCCCAAGTTGCGATATTGTTTATGGAGACAGCTTCTTCAGCCTGATCCTGTTATGATAGACACTTCCACATTGTGCTTATCGGTGGACAGATTCTTCATAACTCTATTCTAGAGAAATCATGTTGTTTAAGCTATTGAGCATGGGAATGCCCGACTCAAGGAAGATACTATATTTTCTGACATATGTTGTTGTTTCAGGTTTTCCTCAGTCTTTCAATCTCTTTATCTCTACACAAATTATAAAGTATTTCGGCCATCGTCTTCGTCTCTGACCTCACACTTTAGGGGGCATCTATTACAGGTCAAAATACCTCCTCATCAGCTCAGAGGAGAAGACAAATATGGAAGGAATACAAAGACCTAAATTAATTCTATTTCTGCCAAGGTAACGCCTTTCTATAAGAAAACAAGAGCATTATAACGCATGAGACCAGTAAATGTGCCGCGTTAGTGGCTAGGGAAACGCTCTATTTACACTAGAGGGAAGCGTTACCCATGTTTTGAGTTTGAAATGGGAAAGACGCGTGGAGAATGATTTGAATCTCTAGATTTCCCTCACAAGAGAGTCAGTTCACAAAGGAAACTGCAAAGCACCAATTCATTATCGGTCACTGCCATAAAATACTGAACTCCCAAGGAAGCAAAAGCATAGAGATTAAAGAAACATATTAGTTTTTTCTATTCCAAACTAGTGGAAAGAGAAAGGCAACAATGGCTTTCTCCCTCTCCTATAAAAAGGAGCTGAAGGCTCTTAGTTGAAGGTCGAAGGATTGCTAATGTTCTGAATACTTGTGAAGTAGAGAATAGTGTTATAGTGTGAAGGCCAAGAGTCAAAGAGATTCCTAGAGAGCTTGTTGACTAAGACTTCACTACTTGAGGGATAGAGACATTGGAAGGCTGAGGAGGGCTTGGTACAACCGATGGTTGTAATCCTCCTTCTTTTAAAATCAATAGAACTATATCTGTTTTGTCCATTCGATGCTTAATATTGTCATTATTGTTTGAATATTTACATAGTATGATATGAATGGCTCAGATTAGTATAATTTAGATGTTCATTATATATTGGCTTAATTGATAGGATATATGTTGTGTTAGAAATTACACGAGTGCTTTGATTGATTGCAGGATTAAGATTTGGAGCCGGTGAAGAAGGACTCTTGCTTCGCTGCCTAGTGCTATCCAAGGGACTCCGAGATCGTCAAAGAGGCAATTTTCTATCACATTCCTTCAAGTTGTTTTAAGTTAATATGAACATGTATATGCCATCTTTCTGAACTGTACAACTAATCTTACTGTCTACCTCGGGCACCGCAAAGCCCTGAGAGGGATATACGATAACCAACAACCCAAGAATTTTACCCTATAGCACATATCAATCCAAATGTTCCCAAAAAATCATCCCTCATGGTCTCCAAGTGGAGAGTGCGCTGATGTAGATCTGCATCCAAATACCATGCGATGGGGATTGGCCCTAAGACATGAATGAACAAGTGGACCCATTCATCCCTTGTCCTTTCGTACCACAACTCCATCCATGTGGCCAAATTCTTGCATGGATCCCCTTGGCCAAGGAGAGTCTCAATGCATAGGTGAACCGGAGGTTAAAACCATAGGATCATCATCTTGCGACATTCCTCCCAGTCTTGAAACATCCCCTTATGAGTTTCCCACCACTGTGCAGGGGTCGCACACATGGCTAGGTTAAGCCCCCACATTCTTTGCTCCCTTGGGACTTCTACTTCTAATTCTCTAATAAAATCCCTAATACTAACAGAACCATCAAAGTAAATAAACTCTCTTACCTCTGAGGAGATACACCAGAATCTCTTCATGATCCTAAGGCATCGTAACGCAGATACATCATGCAACCGGTTCTGCCAATTTTTGATCTCCCTGTCAGAGTCAGAGAGGAATTCACTGTCTTTCTCCCAGCAAAGCATGCGATCAGCCATAGGATTAATCTAATCCTCATCCCGGGTGGTTAGTTTATAGATATGATCCACATCATCTTCTTCATGCATGGGTTTTGTATACCATTCTCCTTTTGTTTGGTGTAGGAACTATTACTCTTGTACCCTCACTCTCAAAAACCATTCTCCTTTTCTTCAAGTTGATAATGCCTCCCATGTATTGTAATATTCCAAATCTAGAACAGCTAGTAAGGCATGACTACAAAACACATTGTCTAGTAATCTGAGGAGATACACCGGAATCTCTTCATGATCCTAAGGCATCGTAACGCAGATACGTCATGCAACCGGTTTTTCCAATTTTTGATCTCCCTGTCAGAGTCAGAGAGGCATTCACTATCTTTCTTCCAGAAAATCATGTGATCAGCCATAGGATTAATCCAATCCTCATCTCGGGTGGTTAGTTTATAGATATGATCCACGTCGTCTTCTTCATGCACGGGTTTTGTATACCATTCTCCTTTTGTTTGGTGTAGGAACTATTACTCTTGTACCCTCATTCTCAAAAACCATTCTCATTTTCTTCAAGTTGATAATGCCTCCCATGTCTTGAAACATCCCCTTATGAGTTTCCCACCACCGTGTAGGGGTCTCACAAATGGCTAGGTTAAGCCCCCACATTCTTCGCTCCCTTGGGACTTGTACTTCGAATTCTCTAAGAAAATCCGTAATACTACCAGAACCATCAAAGTAAAGCAGCTCTCTTACCTCTGAGGAGATACACCGGAATCTCTTCGTGATCCTAAGGCATCGTAATGTAGATACATCATGCAACCAGTTCTGCTAATTTTCGATCTCCCTGTCAAAGTCATAGAGGAATTCACTCTCTTTCTCCCAACAAAGCACACGATCAGTCGTAGGATTAATCCAATCCTCGTCCCGGGTGGCTAGTTTATAGATATGATCCACGTCATGTTCTTCATGCACGGGTTTTGTATATCATTCTCCTTTTTTTTGGTGTAGGAAATATTACTCTTGTACCCTCATTCTCAAAAACCATTCTCCTTTTCTTCAAGTTGATAATGCCTCCCATGTCTTGTAATATTCCAAATCTGGAACAGCTAGTAAGGCATGAATGGAAAACGCATTTTCCAGTAATGGATGCTACAGAAATTGAAACCAAGACCTGGATCCCTTAGAAAAATGTGTCTAAGTGCTAAATCCAAGAGAAGGCTCCAAATAAATCCTTCTAAGTGGGTTAAACAGATCTACTACACTTATATGTCCTCCAAAAGTGCCCGATGAAGGGACTGCAACATTATGTGAACATACCATGAAAAAAAAGCATTATTTTAGTATATTTGAGGTAAGAATATATATATAGACAACAAATAATGTTATAGCAATAAATAAAGTACAATTTCTTGAGGAAACATCCACTCAAGAGAGGCAATGCAAGCCTCAACAATACATGTACAAGAAAATGAAAGAACACTGCTTCATATTTGAAACCCTTGGCTATGACAGCATAGTCTATTATGGAATAATACTGAAAAATGATGTCAATACATGTATATGAAAATATATATCTGAAGTACAATAGGGGAGAAAATCTCTAATCCTTGGAAACAATAATAAATCAATCCTCCAAAGGATTGGCTGAAATATACAAAATTGAAAAACTGTCAGAGTTGTTGGGTAGCAGGTGCAACTCAGAAAATGGAACTGGATGGAGAAGACTGAAGATGCTACATTTTATGTCAATATCTCCTCCAATTTATCTCTCAAGTAGAATACTTATCCTTACACTGAAGATCTCACTCTCTAATCAACACTGCAATCCCTCACTTCAAGTGCACTCTGAAAATAACGCAGTCTAAGAGGGTAACTTCCTTGTAGGCGGAATAGAATGATTTGGCCAAGTGCCAAGATCTGCAATAAGCTTTGATAGCTCCCAAACTGATCCTCCAAAGGAAAGGAAGAATCCTCCTCTAAAAAACAAGTGATGGAAGAGGTGTTGTGACTCCTCACTACAACACCTTGCAACACAACATTATGCTGTCGCAGCAATAACGTTGTCCTAGAGGAGGATGCTTGGCCTCAAGCCTAGATTTGAGGAAAATATGTAAAACTCCTTCAAGAGGCTTCTTAAGAAAGGAGAAGGATTCCTAAAAAATAAATCCTTGTGCTAATCAACACAGTAACTCAGCTAAACAACTGGAGAATGCCAACAGTCGGAACAAACAATAAATCTATAATCATATGCTTGAATAACAATCGCTTCCTTGCCCTCCTTTTAAACACATGAAAGCTCCCTCTCCATGGGTACCACTCTTTTAGGATTTTGTGCTTCAAGGAATATTCCCTCCTCTTTCTCTGCGTTGTCCCATAAGATGCTTTCCACCTCATACCTCTGTGTTGTTTGACTTGGTCAAACTTGACCTAGCCTCTTTGCAAATGTCTCCTTTCACACATGAGGGTGTGATATCTAGTTCCAAGGCTGATCCCCTTTCATACTAGAGGGATTTTTTCCATGTTTTTATTGTGAATGGGCCTTGTCACCCAATTATTCAACACCTAAGTGAAATTAGCAAAATTTAATATTCCAATTTATTGAAGGAAAAATTTGGAATATTACAGCCCTCCCCTCCCAAATGTTGCTTATCCTCAAGCAACTACAAGGATAGAAATGAGAAGTTTCTCCGAAGGCATGGAGACTGGAAAGTGTCGGGAAAACATCTTCCCCCAAATGGATCCTCCATCCCCAAGCAATCATCTAGACAAAATGAGTCACCTCCCAACATGGAAACTCCTGAAAATCTCCTTCCACCTCAAGCTCTGGAAATGAAGGTGGGCTAAAAGTCTGAACACGGTAAGCATCATAGCCTACCCCAAGCTATCCTTCTCTCCACTCATGATGAGTGTAGAGTATGTTTTGATCCTGGGCTGCAAAATTGTTGGAACGGGGTCTCCTATCAAGCTACGAAACTGGTCTGTTTTGGTTAATTTTGATTATATTTAGTATAGTGCAGGGATTTTGGGGTGGGTCAAAGCCCCGAACGAATTGTAATGGGTCAAAGGGTAAACTAGGGGTCCAAAAACCATGGGTTACAGACCATAGGAATGTTGAAGCTAGATTGTTATAAAGAGGCATTTCAGATTGTAGGAGATATGATTCGATGAGCTATTGATGCGATATGTTGAGTAAGCTATCTGTTTGGGTTTTTGGGCGAATGGACTCCTGTTGGCTGTGTGCGAAGATCCTAGTATAGATGTGTGCGGACCCTGCTACTGTGTGCGCAAGTTGGGAAGGGAGTTGTAAGGAAAGGTTGGTGAATGAATGAATACGAAGGATTATTGGATCTGAATCTGTGAGTATTTTTGAATGAATTGCTGGTAATTACAGTGTTATGTATTTTCTATCCTCTCGCTATGAAATTCTGTGTATTGAATGATTGGATATAGATTTGTTCTGCTCTGGTTATATAATGTTGTGTTGATATTATGAAAAGAATATAACTATAGATATAGTGCACATGGATGCAAATAGATACATAGTTAACTCTACGAAGAAGCAATGGAATCTGAACAGAATGCAACCCTGCTTGCCTTACCCTTCCTTTCTCAGGGTGTGGAAACCTGGTTCCAACACCCACCCATACTACTTTGGGTGAGACTGTGACCTGCGAAAGCAGGTCACTGCCAAAAGGGCTAGTGGTATAGGGGTTTGTTGGAAAACCTTGCACACCGAACTTGGGTCAGGACCCCTCAAGCCAACAAAAATTATTGCCCTCAAGTGGAAAAATGAAGAACAATCCTCCAAGGATTTCTCCTCCAACATTGAAGAACAAGTTGGTCCAAAAAAATCCATCCATGATGAATAGGACATGGTCATCATAGAGTATCCCAATGAAAATTTTTCTACAAGTTTTACATGATGATGCATGATACAAACAATACCTCAAGAGGACACAACGCAGTTTCATCCACTACAACTTCAGAAAATATCATGGCAAGTAATATACAAGAATCATCACATCTACTAATGGATTGTAAATGGCTGAATATGTCAACAACACATGATCAAATACTTGCCCATGGTTATACAATGTATGGTTATCAAACTCTTGGTCCACCCCAAAAGAAAACAAATAGGTGGTTGTGGTGGCCATATCTTCTCCCATGCTCCCATTAGAATAAGTAGTGCAAAAAATGTGGGAGCTCTCTCCAATCAAGGACACATCCAACTCATGTGTCAATTCCCCAATCATGCTCTCAAAAATAAAAGATACAAAATCAGCAAATGAAGACATGATCAGTACAAGAATGAAGGAAATATTGATGGCTCCATGTGGTGCTTGAAGATACCAACAGTCTCCTAAGTATGTACAACGCAATTTTATAAACTGTTGCTTCAGAAATTTACATGGAAAAATGTTTCTTGTTACAAGGTTAATCATGTATGTCATCATGTGGAAAATAGTTGGATATAATAACTAAGAATACATTTAATGAGAAAACAATTTCCCAAGGCCACATAAAATATGGCTTCTTCCACCATATAGATTGGCCCAACATTGATCATGGAGCAATGTGAGAAGCTTGCCCTCTTGTGAAGCAATGCACTGCATAGTAATGGTAAGAGTATGCAAATTAATGAATGTATAAAAAAGATTCTTACCATATGCTGGAAGTAATATGGTACATGGATCCATGTGTGAGTCCTCCATAGTGTTTTGTCATGCTATGAAGAATAATGAACCATTTTCTGCAAGAGGATAATCCTCCTCATGCTTGGAAACCCAAGTCAAGAAGAATATGTCATAGTGATAGATGCCTCTATCCACTACTCTATCATCATCACTTCCTCCTTCTTCACCAAGTGCATCCAATGTGAAGTGATCCTGGGGAGACTCCATCTGTAAGTCTTTGCATCAACGTGGCAGCACTGTGACTTCATGCAAATAAGCTCCTATCAATACAAAGCTCTGTTCTTTGACATGCTCCTTGTCAATGACTCCTCTAGTAATGTTGTTGTAAATAAGAAGTTCCTCCTAGAGTGGAAGTACCTCTTGATCATCTAATTCCAAGGAGATAATTCCATCTTCTCCTCCTGCAACATCATGCCAAGTGTGAGAGAAAATATGCTCTTGCTCTCCCAAGAACAAGAAAAGCAAAAAACTATTTTGTTGCCTCCCCAACTTCCATCATACAAAACATGTGATGAAAACACAATGAATGATATGAGTATCATATCAACACCATGCATCCATACTCTATGTTGCCCAATGATGCAAGTATCCTTCCATCTCTCCTCCCTCCTCCTACTCTTAGGAAGAGAGTATGCCAAGTGATGGCCAAACTCTTTCAAGAGTAACTAGTGCAGCCAAGCCTCCTGCTACCCGGTGTCATATATTGCAAGTCGCCTCCAAGCTCCTTGCTCATCAACCACATCCACTCAATCACTTGCATATTATTTCTCCTTATTTTCATCTTCGTACTCCTCCCATGAGGGCTACCATCCTCCCAAACCAAATCTCTGTCTTTGCACTTCATGGGATTTTGAAATGCAATCTTCTCAAGGATCATTGAGACCCTATAAGGACCCAAATAGGTGGTAGGAAAAAACCTCCCATCATGATGTGTATGGCTCAAGGAATTTCCAACAAAATCATGAGAGATGTTATCCATCCTAAGATGTCCTCCATATTCTATCTACTCCTGTGAGAAAGGAAGAAAATATTTGCACTCCATGGTGTGTTGAAGTGCACCTCTAATGAGATCTCTCCTTGAGACCTCCCTCTCAACAATAGTCTTCCAAAACCAATGAGGTCTTGGATTTATTGAAAGTATAAGTTACTCTTTGAGCTGAGAGGAGCTCATTGAGAAAGTGTCATCTTGAAAGGAGAAAGGGTTTCTCACTCCAAGATGTCTACTAGCTTCCTTCAAGTCTTCAAACCCCAACCTCAAGTGTGATGTACAATCCAACAATGGCTCATGGGAATGATGGTTTTCTTCTTCCTTGAATGTTTCCATGTTTCATAGCGTAGTGAAACCAATATTCTCTATGGTATCAGTGTGATTTGACCCTTATTCATGCAAAAGTAAATCTCCACATTGATCAAAATAATTTGCTGCTACAATAGAATGTGGAAATCTTTTCATACCTTGATGAGATTCAGGAACCTCTTGTAGGGATGCGAGAGTTTCTTCCTCCAAAGTTTTGGTTGCCCCAAGTGTTGATGCATGTGGCTGATCCTCCATGAGTGTTACATCGTTAGGACAAAGCTCCTCAAGTGGTGTGAGCTTCTTCTCCTTTGTTCATTATCCATCAAAGGTTTTGATCAACCTTTGAGTGAACTCTGCAAAAAATTTTACCCTTGCATGGCTCAAGTGGCTGCACCACCAAACATAGGCTTCACCCTACAAGTGCAGTGTTGAGATTTCAACAACTTCTTTCCCTACTATAGGATGTAGTAGGAAAAATGCCTCCAACTTTCTCACCCAGGTTCTTGCTATAGATAACCCATCAAAGGTAGACAACATAAATCTATTGCCTTTGATTTCTCTTTTGCTTCAGGGTCTCTTCTCTTCCTTCAACTGGATGAAATGAGGGAAATATAGAGTCTCCTTGAAGGCTCTAGGTTGAGATATATACTCAACAAGGTAATCACTTAGAATCTGATAATCCAAGTGTCCTTCATGCTTGTCTTCTTCTCAATGAGAATAGGAAGTGCACAGTCCTTCCTCTTCTTTTTTCTCTTTCTCTTTGGAGAGGATATTCTTATTTCTGAATACTGATGAGAATAATCTCATATTCTTCATCATTCTGATCTTCATGGGCTAAGACTCATAGGCTGAGCCAAGAAAGTTGCTCTGATACCACTATAATATTCCAAATCTGGAACAGCTAGTAAGGCATGACTGGAAAACACATTTTCCAGTAATGGCTGCTACAGGAATTGAAACCAAGACCTGGATCCCTTAGAAAAATGTGTCTAAGTGCTAAATCCAAGAGTATTCTCCAAAGAAATCCTTCTAAGTGGGTTAAACAGATCTCCCACACATAGATGTCCTCAGAAAGTGCCCGATGAAGGGGCTGCAACATTATGTGAACATACCATGGAAAAATAGCGTTATTTTAGTAGTTTTAAGGTAAGAAGATATATATAGCCAACGAATAATGTTATAGTCGTAAATAAAGTACAATTTCTTGAGGAAACATCCACACAAGAGAGGCAATGCAAGCCTCAACAATACATGTACAAGAAAATGAAAGAACATTGCTTCATATGTGAAACCCTTGGCTATGAAAGCGCAGTATATTATGGAGTACTACTGAAAAATTATGTAAATACATGTATATGACAATATATAGCTCAAATACAATATGGGATCAAAGATCTAACCCTTGGAAACAATAATACATCAATCCTCCAAAGGATTGGCTGAAATATACAAAATGGAAAAAATGCCAGAGTTGTTGGGTAGCAACTGAAACTCAGAAAATGGAACTAGATGGAGAAGACTGAAGATGCTTCATCTGATGTCAATATCTCCTCCAATGTATCTCTCAAGTGGAATGCTGATCCTTACACTAAATATCTCACCCTCTAATCAACACTACAATCCCTCACTACAGGTGCACTTTGAAAATAACGCAGTCTGAGAGGGTAACTGCATTGTAGGTGGAACAAAATGATTTGGACAAGTGCCAAGATCTGGAATAAGCTCTAAGAGCTCCCAAACTGATCCTCTAAAGGAAATTAAGACCCCTCCTTTGAAAAACAAGTGATGGAAGAGGTGTTGTGACTCCTCACTGCAACACCCTGCAACACAACATTATGCTGCTGCAGCAATAACGCTGTCCTAGAGGAGGATGCTTGGCCTCAAGCCTATATGTGAGGAAAATATATACAACTCCTTCAAGAGGCTTCTTAAGAAAGGAGAAGGATTCCTAAATAGGAAATCCTTGTGCTAAGCAGCATAGAAACTCAGCTAAACAGTTGGAGAATGCCAATAGTCTGAACAGACAAGAAATCTATAATCATATGCATGAATAACAATGGCTGCCTTGCCCTCCTTTTAAAAACATGAGAGCTCCCTCTCTATGGGTCCCACTCTAATATGGTTTCCTCCTTCAAGGAATATTCCCTCCTCTTTCTCTGCGCTGTCCCATAATATGCTTTCCACCTCATACCTCTGTGCTGTTTGACTTGGTAAAAATTGATCTAGCCTCTTTGCAAATGTATCCTTTCACACATGAGGGTGTGATATCTAGTTCCAAGGCTGACCCCCTTTCATACTAGAGGTATTTTGTCCATGTTTTTATTGTGAATGGGCCTTCTCACCCAATTATTCAACTCCTAAGTAAAATCAGCAAAAGTTAATATTCCAATTTATTGAAGGAAAAATTTAGAATATTACATGTCTATAGCCCAATCCAATACTAGGAGTGTAGCATAAGGGTTCACATCCTCTACAATTTGAATTACCTCAAAATCTGTGTATACCTTAACCCCTACGATATCTACCATAATCTTTGATAGTCTCCCCAACGGTATGATCTTTTATTGGTTAGCCATACGCAGCTGTATAGTATACCATTCCAGCTTAGGTTCTCCCATCCTCTACCACATCTGTTCGGGTAGGAAATTCACATCGGATCCCAGATCAAGGATGACCTGATCCATTTCATAATCGCTAATCTACGCAGTTAGCCATATTTCTCGACCAGTGCGTTTCTTATGCTTATAAAGTTTGTGAACATATTCAACTTTTGTTGGAGGGTTAGTTTTTTCTATGGAGCTTTCTATCAGTGCTTGAAGATTGTATACTTCCCTTTGGTTGCATAGCAACTTTATATATGCCTGTAGGAATGGTTTAACTTCATCGTCCACTTTTAGGTTTGTTGGAGCCTTGGAATTAGATGCCTCATCCTTGGTAAAGTCTTTGCGATCTTCTATAAATTTTTCTTTCTCCTTATGTAGGTCAAAGCTTTTCTTTTTGATAGAGGATTTTTAGATAAGCGATTCAACCGAAGCTCTTTCCTTAGCTCATCTAGTAGCCACGTCGCTATGTCTTATGACATTAATACTGGGTCCCTCATGACGTGGTTCTTCCTTAACCTTTTGCACATTCTGCATTGGCGTCTGTTGTTTTTCCTGCATTTTTTCTATCAACACTAGACAATCTTCGATCACATGATCCAATTGTTTACACTGTCTGAAATATTTTTGTGCAAGGTTCAGACAGTCCCTTGCGAAGTACCCTACTTCTCCATAATTATAATAGATCAATTTCCCTCTTCCTCGAACTACACTTCCGCGTCTCCCTTCCCGGCCTATGGCACAGGAGCCTCCTCATCCTAAGGGAGATAACGGTGATGGAGGGCCAGCCTGTACCCTATATAGGTTTCCTTAATCTATCATTAATTCATATGTCTGGAATTTGTGCTCGTCATGTCCCACGAATGAGAAGAATCGGTACAATTGTTGTTTCAAATTTGGAACATGGGCACCAAGACAAGCACAGTGTTTGGTATCATGTAGTCTAGCTACGTGGCAGTCAACGCACAATAACGTGGGACCTATTGGTCCTGTAGCCTCTTTATGGTGCAATGGGTTGGGCCCCTGAGCCTGTATGTATTCCATCAACAAAGGGCACTGATCCTTGGTGTGGCCTGACACCCTGCATATTATGCACCATACTTCTAGGCTAGCTTCTTTTCCTCGTTATTTTCGCAAATTCTGGATTTCGAAGTGCATTGCCTCTAGCGATCCCTGGATATTCTGTACCCTAAATTGGGCATCATCGCTTGGTGCAGCTTCTAGCTTCATTTAAATCTCCAAGGCTTTCTCTTGTGTCTCAATCTCTTGCTGACCCATAGGTCCGCGCAAGTGAGGTAATAGCATGGTGATGAACCATTCCTTACGTTGTCTATCCTCATAATTAAATTCCCCATATATGATAACCTTATTTAGCTGTTGATCAACCTCCCATACCAACTCAGTGGGTCGTTCTCTAAAGTCTTTCAATTCAACCACCAGTTGAGCGTAGAACTTATGCTTCCGAAACTGTTGTTTTAAAGCATTCTTAATCTCTTGTATTGATGGATCTGCATGTTGGCCTATGTACCCCATGAACCAATCCAGGGCCCTTCCTTCAAAGGCAAGGGATAGCTACGCCCTTATTATAACATTACTAGCAACATTCTGCACAGTCCATACTGATTACACTAAGAACCAAAATCGGTCCATGTATTCGTCTCCTACACGCTTGAAGGTGGGCATCTTCATGTGTGTGGCCATATCTTCTTCCGGTAGTGGTGGAGGTGTAGGGGAGTTTTTTCCCTTATGCTGACTCGACGATGGTGTAGCTGGAGGACTAGTTCATGCGTGCGCAATTGACTCTCTTAATGGGCTGTAGACGAATCTATCCCCATATCGATTGACTCGGTAGTACTTACCACTTCATGTTGTAATCTCACTCTTATCAAAGGTCATTCATTCAGTGTGGCTGCACAAAATTCCCTTTTTGCACAATAATATTTTAATTAGTAGTGACAATGGTCACAAGAACTTACCTAGGAATCCTTTGAAGAAACTCCGATCTGCTTCAGAGTAGGACAAAAAATGATCAACTGTGAATTCTATTACAAACCCTTCTAGCACACTATCCACCTAGGGATCTATAGTCCGGGTGATTTTGCTGTCAAACTTCTCCAATTGTTGAATCAATTTTGGAGTCCAATGCATAACCTGATCGTCTTTCCAACACGTATGGAATTCTACTAGCCTTGCTAGCCACTCCTGGAGCTCATGCGCAAAAGTTACAAGAAAAATATCATATACTTCTGTGAAAATATATTTTTTCTTCCACTTCTCAGCTGTTAGCTTTGAGTTGTGATTCTCTTTTACATAAAATTCCTGAATCTATTTTTTGAACCAGTCTTCGAGCTCCAATTTCTCAGGTCTCCAACGGCCTCATGGCAGTACCCGATCTCTCTCTCAAAATTCTCTCGGTCCTGGCAACGGGACCATTTTTTGGCTTTAGGGGTCCTGATGCAAGTTTGGATTGAAGGTTTTCCAACAAACCCCTATACTACTGGCCCTTTCAGCAATGACCTACTTTCGCAGGCCAAAGTCTCACCCAAAGTAGTATGGGTGGGTGTGTAATATTCCCAAATTTCCACATCATATTTGGAATATTAGAGTCCTTGATTTTCTTAATGAATTAAGTAAATAAAAGGGTGGAGGGACCCACAATCCTCAATATGAATAAATATCCACTTTTTGTGTGTGAATGTGGATTAATTAACCCTATATCTACATAATGAGGTAGTTGAGAAACTACTAATGTGAATGAAATTGGAGAATATGTCTCATTAATGAGATAGAACATGGAGGTTGACAAAATCAACTAAGATCTTGAAGAGGTCAAATAGAAGGTTGATTCAGTCAACTAAGAACTTGAAGATGTAAAACAAAAGATCATGGGACATTCATGATAAAGTGATGGAGGATATTGTGCAAACAAAGCACACTTGATGGAGAGGGTGTACATTGCACCTAGACATGATGGTTGATTTGGTCAAACAACACAGTCAAACTTGGAGGATATTTTCCACATATACTACGTATTCTAGATCAGGGCCAAGGCTTGGGAAGGCTCAAACAATATATAATGAAGATGAAGGTAAGGATGGAGGCATGTTGATTATTCTTGATGTAAAGATATTTTCAGATCTGGAATTGTCATGTGACATTCCATTGCTTTCTCGGGTTGTTTAGCAGAGATTGCAAGTGTTGTTTAGCACAAGGTGTTCCTGGTCAGGAATCCCACCTCTTTATTAGAGAAACTCTAGAAAGAGTATTTTACTTCTTTCTACATCAGGCATTAAGTGCCACATCTATTTTCCTACTTTCTGCAGAACGTCCATATTCAGAAATTGCATCTTTCTGAAGATCAGTTTGGAAGGAGGAATTTGTCTTCAGTACTTCAGCTGGAGAACTGGTGAGGGTTTATTCTTATCACCTTGGGCTTATATATTAGCTTCCCAGAGCTTCATTTTAGATCTATCATTAGGCCAAAAGTTATTGACCGCCTAGTAGCAATATTCCCTTTAGGAATTACGATGTTCATTTTGAAGATCTAAAAGGAGGAAGGAAGTTACTAGCATTTTAGCTAGCAATCCTGTGAGGGATCATCCCCTCACATTTCCATCAGTTTTTCCATCAGCCTGGAGTTTATTGCAGCATTTTTCAGCACGAAAAAGGCCTCTCTTTCCCTCATAGTGCATTTTCTATTGGCAGTTGTGTTACATCAGCTGTAATCATTATTGGAGAATTGAGAAGCTATATCTAGAGTTTCTAGCTTGTAGATCTGAAGAAGGGAGAAACCTTTAAAGCTTAGATCTGATCTTGCAAAAAATTTCATCCATCTATTTGACAGATTTAGATTTAGATCTATATTTCCTAGCAGATCAAGGATCAAATCCTAGGGAGGTGATTTTCCAAAGTTGTAGATTTGGAAGATCCTTTCTGGGTTATCTAGGGAATCCATCACATTTTCCAGATCTTGAATCTTGGCATCATCTAAGCTCCATATTTTAGTATATCTACATTTTCCTTTCCATCCTACAACTATATGTTCATATTCTGCTGAAGGGACAATGCAATATTTTCTTCAGTGCCTCTCCAGTTACGTTGTACCTATTGTAGCATGTTTTCTGGGTGATTCTAGACCATATTTTTAGCTAGATCTACTCATATTCTTGTACATTATGTAACTAAAAAATTTCCATATAATAAAATGGCTCAGCTTCTCTGTAAATTCTGATGTTGTCTTAAGATTTATTGTTTATTTTTCTATAGTTCTTATATTATGTTTCATTATTACTCCATTCTCCCTTTTGGGATATTGCAGTGGTATCAGAGCATGATCTTTTTCTCAGCTTGTGGACACTTCATCTTTTGCATCTAAAGAAGAAGCAGATAGATGAGATCTATCATGGAGGAAGAAAATTCTGCCACTCATTTCTATATATCTATGCAATATCTCTCCAAGGAGGTCTATGAAATGAAAGAGGAAAGGAAAAAATACTATCCAAGAAGAATATGTGATGAGGAAGGTCCAAGCACTTCCTATCAGCAAAGAAGAAAACCGAAGAATACTAGATCTCCTCATAGATCCACTATGCCCACTTTCTTTGGAGAAGGTGAGAGGTGTATAAATGAAGAAAGGAATGAACCTGAGACTCGTGAGACTCTCAGTCTATATCTTGAAGAGTACAAAGCACAGTCTAGAGCATTCAAGGAGAAGCTAACTCTCCAACAATTCTTCAAAATCAAAAAAGTAAGAGGACCCTATAGCAGCAATAGAAGAAAGAGGCATAATAGATTCTATTTTCCTACATTTGATGGATCTTCCTCAAGCACTGTTAGAGCTTGGAGGAGAGAGTTAGATTAATTTTTCAGGCGACATCCTATAGCTGAAGAAGAGGCTGTTCAAATTGCAGCACTTCATCTTTTAGATGAAGCCAATGATTGGTGGTTTGGTCACATAGAGCATGCAAAGGTGATTAAATATTCAGATTTATTTCACAAGTTTAGAACAAAATTTGATGAGAGAAGACCAGAGATGTGTCAAAAAATGATGTTCCCTAAGGAAAAAAAGGAGGATGTCAGTCTTGTCACTCTGCACAAGAAGTCACTACATTCACCACCACCTGCAAAAGTACTTGCATCTGGAGAAGAGAAACTTGCATATTTACAAGATAGTCTTGAGCTCCTAACATATAGAGTCCCATGCATGATTCAGGAGATGCATGAGGGAAAGGAGGGAGATTCCGGCACTGGTACACTTGGAGAATAGCAGCCATCACTCTTACGAGCAGTTGGAGGCACTATTGTCCCGGTTGGAGGAAATATTTTGTCCTGTCAAGAGGTTCCCACATATCAGTTGATCCAAGATATGCATACACATTCATCACCTATTGTTTCAGTAGTTCTTATTGAAACTTATGGGGACATGCCATCAGGGCCAATGCATAACCAAGGGTTAGAGCATAGTGATGATTTGAAGCAGCATCATATCACAGCGCAGAGGACCCTTGATCTAATCAAGGAGAAGGTTTATAACTATCCAAATTCATCATTGTCGAGCTACATTCAACCTTTTGAGTTGAAGTGTAGAATTTTAGAAAATGGGATGAGCATAATCTTGTGTACAATAACTAGTTATGAGATCAGTGTTGTGCGTTGCTTTCAGACAACACATATATTATCTTGTATATCTACAACGCTGTCACTTAATAGTTGTGAATATGAGGAGGTCCCATCATTCTTGGAGCATTCTGAAGGTAGCTTCACTCATGATGCAATGGAGGTAAAGAAGATAAATGGTAGACATCTTGAGATGAGAAACCTTTTCTCCTTTCTAGATGACCCTTTCTCAATGACCATCTCACAGCTCAAAGAGAAGCTTCTACCTACAATAGATCGATAACCTAATTGGTTTTGGATGGCCATGGATTAGAAGAAGGTCTCATTAAGAGATATCATTGGAGGTGCACTTCAAAATTTCATGAAGTGAAAATTTCTTCATCATTTTGAGGAAGATGGTATTCTACAAAGGGAGGATACCATGATTATGCAGCACATCACTCATATTCCATATTGGGGTGAGTGGATGAGGATGATAATCAAGGGGTTGCATGACCACTTGCATATTTATGACATGGGCCAGCAAGCTTGGTTACGTTGGTTTCCCTTGGGAGATTCTTTTCACTACCCAAAGGCTCCTATTTCTTTGATCCATGCCTTGAGGGACACTTATGAAATGAAGAAGGAGGCATGGCTGCACTGGCTGCTCTTGGGTGAGTATGGTTACCACCCAACAACTCATATTTTTTTGATCTATTCCTTTTGCATCAATGATAGAATGTAGAAAAATAAGGCATGTTCATTTTGGTCTCACATGAGAGAGATTGGCCACCACATGACATCTCCTATGTCTATGTGTTTTGTATTGGGTAAAGCTTGGCATGATTCTCTCATGATGTGCATTGATGGTGTTTCTTTCCATTGGGCTGATGTGACATTCCATATTTCCATTAGTATTTTTTTGCTTCATGATGCACATAAGAAGGAGAGAAAGCAACAAGGTCTCTTGTTGCTTTGGTTACTTTTGGGGGAGTTTGGCTTGTCCATCTTACATGGAGGAGATGGAGGATGGAAGCAAAGGGCCTTACTCTGGTGGTTAATATTAGGATAATATGGTTTGACATATTTTTCTACCCATATAGCTCCTTTCCTTCTTCTTTTCCATAACATTGGAATGATGCTTGCATCCAACCATGGAAAATTTTAGGGGCTAATATTCGCAGGTGGGCTAATTTTCCATGGTTTTTCCAAAACAAATATTCGCCAATTTCCATTTTTTTATAAAAATGATTCGCCCAAATTTTACAATATAAAATTATTTTACCTTAAAAATCGCCAACATTATATAGAAAATACATATAATATAATTATAAATTTGAATAATTTTACAAATACATCAATAAACATTTTATAGTTTGCATATTAGGGACTAGTGAGATTCGCCAATTTTTTAAACTTCAATATAATTTTCCATCCTTAAAATTATCCCTGCATCCAACAAGGCCAATAGGGCTAAGGATGAGATCATATTAATGCTAGATCAAATTCATGAAGCATGGATTGAAGAGATGTATTGTGTGATGGAGCTTTTTCTTTGTGGAAAGAGCTACTTTATTTTATATGTCTCATGTATTGATGATGATGTTGGACATCATATGGTTGTCACTTGGTACTTCATGATGGAAGGAGGACATCTAACCATACAGTTAGAGGTCATCCTATATGTTTTGAGACAATTTTGGAACCAAACATACATGACACATTGCAGCAAATGGAGGAAGCATTCCTTATGTGGATGCCATTTGGAGATGAATAGATGGCTTTGCATCTACCTTTTGATTTTCTTGAGGACAAGAAACATTTTTCCGGTGGGGGCTGTAATATTCCCAAATTTCCACATCATATTTGGAATATTAGAGTCCTTGATTTTCTTAATGAATCAAGTAAATAAAAGGGTGGAGGGACCCACAATCGTCAATATGAATAAATATCCACTTTTTGTGTGTAAATGTGGATTAATTAAACCTAGATATACATAATTAGATAGTTGAGAAACTACTAATGTGAATGAAATTGGAGAATCTGTCTCATTAATGAGATAAAACATGGAGATTGAAATACTCAACTAAGATCTTGAAGAGATCAAACAGAAGGTTGATTCAGTGAACTAAGATCTTGAATATGTCAAACAAAATATCATGAGACATTCATGATAAAGTGATGGAGGATATTGTGAAAATAAAGCACAGTTGATGGAGAGGGTGTACATTGCACCTAGACATGATGGTTGAATTGGTCAAACATCATAGTCAAACTTGGAGGATCTTGTCCACATACACTGCATAGTCTAGATGAGGGCCAAGGCTTGAGAAGGCTCAAACATTATATAATGAAGATGAAGGAAAGGATGGAGGCATGATAATTATTCTTGATGTAAAGATCTTTTCAGATCTGGAATTGTCATGTGACATTCCATTGCTTTCTCCAGCTGTTTAGAAGAGATTGAAAGTGCTATTTAGCACAATGTGTTCCTGGTCGGGAATCCCACATATTTCTTAGAGAAGCTCTATAGATATTATTTTACTTCATTCTACATCAGGCATTAAGTGCCACATCTATTTTCCTACTTTCTGCAAAACATCCATATTCAGAAATTGCAGTTTTCTAAATATCAGTTTGGAAGGAGGAAGTTGTCTTCAGTACTTCAGCTGGAGAACTGGTGACGGTTTATTCCTATCACCTTGGGCTTATAGATCAGCGTCCTAGAGCTTCATTTGATATCTGGCATCAAACCAAAAGTTATTGACCTCCTAGTAGCGGTATTCACTTCAGGAATTACGCTGTTCATTTGGCAGATCTAAAAGGAGGAAGGAAGTTACTAGCATTTCAACTAGTAGTCCTGTGAGGGATCATCTCCTCACATTGCCATCAGTTTTTCCATCACCCTAGAGTTTATTGCAACATTTTTTAGTAGGAAGAATGCCTCTCTTTCCCTCACAGCACAGTTTCTATTGGTAGTTGTGTTACAACAACTGTAATCATTATTGGAGGATTGAGAAGCTAGATCTAGAGCTTCTAGCTTGTAGATCTGAAGAAGGGAGCAGCCCTTCAAGCTTAGGTATAATATTGAAACATATTTCAACCATATATTTGAAAGATCTAGCTCTAGATCTGTATTTCCCAGCAAATCAAGGATTAAATCCTAAGGAGGTGATTTTCCAAAGTTGTAGATCTAGAAAATCATTTCTCGGTTATCTTGGGAATCCATCACATTGGCCAGATCTTGAATCTTGGCATCATATGAGCTCCATATTTGAGTAGATATGCATTTTAATTTTTAGCCTGCAACTATATGTTCATATTCTGCTGAAGGGACAACGCAATATTTTATTCAATGCCTCTCCAGTTACGCTGTACCAATTGTAGCATGTTTTCTGGGTGATTCTGGACCATATTTTTGGCTAGATCTACTCATTTTCTTGTACATTGTGTAACTGAAAAATCTCCATAAAATAAAATGGCTCAGCTTCTCTATAAATTATGATGTTTTCTTAAGATTTGTTTTTACTTTGTTGTAGTTCTGATATTGTGTTTCAGTATTACTGCATTCTCCCTTTTGGGATATTACAGGGTGTTGGAACTAGGTTTCCGCACCCTGGGAGAGAGTGTGTAATTAAGGCAGATCTTGTTGAGTTCTATCAGGTTCACACAAAAACAAGCCTATTATCGAGCCCTTAACAATATAACCATCATGTAAATATAAACAAAGCTACTATTATTAAGCAGATCTTATCAACGCCTTCACATCCACGTGCACATCAGAAATTATCATCACATAATAAAATAATCACAACTAATTCATATATCATAGAAACAATCGTAGCTAATTCAAATTATGTAGAGGTACTTCAGCAGTGAATACAACCAGTTCAGATAAAATTCCAGATTCCATGTTCATTGGCATCCAAAACCAAGTTACAAACCCAAGTCACAACCCGCACACACAGCCAGCAGAGTCTGCACAAAGCAGGACAAAGGATCTCTGTGCACACAACCAACATGAGTTTTTACCCAAAACTACCTAAGAAAAATCTCAACAGTTCATACGTAGCTTCAATCTTACTTACTTACTTACGCTTGGATTCAAACTATCCATCTATTTATATGATCATAGCCTGCACTATCCTGTGGTCTAGAAACCGTGGTTTGTGGACCATAGGTCTACCCTTTGACCCATTACAATCCATTAGGGGCTTTGACCTGCCCCAAAGCCCCCACGCAAGACCAATTACTATAAAATATACTAAAAACATGGTGTTGGAACATATCAAAATGCAACTAGGGGACCTTGTTCCAACAATCAGATTGAACGAATGTATATACTTATTTACATTAGAATGAGGTGTTGCGTTAAACTGTTTGCTATTGTGGTCCAGGAAAAATTATATACAATAGAAAATAAATTTTCATATACATTGGTTAGCTTGGGTTGTATCCCTTTGTCGAACCCTTGATATATGCACCATGATTCATTTGTATTGATAACAACACTTGAATAAATAACATAAAAAAATGATTCCATGCTGTAGGCCGTAACATGAGCCAGAAGAACTTGGAATGAAACTTTTAACATTGGGAAAATGGCCCTTTTTATTAAAATGAAATAATTACATAGGAGACCACTTGCTTGGTAGGGTTTATACATATACATGGATATTCATTCATGAGCATATAAACCCTTGAACCTATGCAAAAGGCGTTGTGTCCACACTGGAAGGATTATTCTTCCTTCAAGTGTAGGGATAGTTGAAACCCATCCAGACAAGCTTCATCAACCATGCATTATCATTAGCCTGGATGTCTTCCACTAGCATCACGTCGTAGCTAGTTTAGCCCTTCAAGCTTCTCCATAGCACCATAGGTATACTTACAAGCTTGTTTTGGAGTCTAGAACCCTTGGCATGCAGAAGGCGAGGTGGAGCGTTTCAAGAGTTCACCATAGTTGCATGACAAATTGGGGCTTCAAGAGCACCTATGCCAACACCAATGGAATTCCATTATTCTAGTGCAGGGACTATATGAGGGATTGGAACTCGTTGGATAGGTATTTACCCAATCTCAGGAGGGGTAGCACTACAGGCCTCATTAGTAATCCACCTTCTCCACCACCAGAATTGAGTCTCAATGTTTATAAAACCCCTCTGACAAATTCCTGTTTGGATCAACCAACGAGAAGCGATCAATGTGGTGTTGAAGTGAGCTCCATCGATACCTAGGAAAATACAAGGAATTTTCATAAGGCTAGGGTAAGTTTATTTAGTTGGCCCATATAGGATATCGAAGGAAATTTATGTTGTGGAGCAGGATGGATTGAACCATGAAATTATAAGAAAGATCTGAACAACATAATCTGTAAATAGGAAGAACCCTATTCATCGAGTCTTTACACTAGCATGACTCGATGTTATGCAACCAACTCACAAAATATAAGAAAAAATAGATCAACGACTTAAAAATTATCCACTTTGAGTGGGAAACCTCTTTTACATCACATAAATTAAAAATTCTTGGATGATTCAAATGAAAAAACATACTTTCTATATATAGGAGTCTAAGGGGTCATAATATAATCAGAGTCGACATAACGATAATAATGTAAGTGCACAAAAATGAAAATAGTGGGCTTTTATGGGGCACAATAATAACAATATGGGGACTACATGGACACAGAAATAACAATAAGGGGGCTACGCTAATATTAAAAATAACGGGATACACTAGTATTACAGGGACATAACATGCCACTCTGCTTCAAAAAAGTGTCGTCCTGGACACTTGAGTAGTTTGAGTAGTTTGTATAAAATTATCATCCTCCATTGTGGAATATTCAGTGGGTAAGTTCTTCCACTTGATGAGATACTCTGAAATTAATAGATTTTGTAATTGTTGAGTTCTTGTTTTCATGACTGCTTCAGGTTGCAATATGATTTTTCCTTCTTCTTCAAGTTCTGGAAATATTGTTTGAACTTGGAGCTTGTCACCTATAACCTTCTTTAAGCATGAAACATGGAAAACTGGGTGCACTTGGGAAGATGCAGGAAGCTCCAATTTTTATGCTATATTACCAATATTTTGCAACACCTTGTAAGGACCATAATAGTTTGGATATAATTTATTATCCTTCTTAGATTACTTGAGGGAAATATGTTTGTACGGTTGTAGCCATAGAAATAACTAATCGTCTAGATAAAAAAAAATTCAATGCAATGTTGATATGTCTATTGTTTAGTTCGATTATGTGCAGATGTGATCCTTTACGAGTTGGAGAACTTGTTGTTGTTGCTCGATGTGATCTTACACTGCTTGAACCTTAGAATTTTCTCTTAAAGATGATGTGAGTGACGATGGAATATATCCAAAAAGTGCCATAAATGGGGTCATTTTTTCTACAGTATGGAAGGAAGTGTTATACCACCATTCATCCAGAGGTAACCACTTGATCCATTGTGTGTGTTTATCAGATACAAAGAAACAAATATATCTTTCCAACATTTGTTCACTATATTATTTTTCCCAACAGATTGAGGATGATAACATGAGCTATGAGCTAATTGAGTACCTAGACAAGAAAATAATTCCGTCCAAAAATTTCTAGTGAAAATAGGATCTTTGTCACTTACAATAATCTTTGGGTTTCCATGTAGGTTTTGAATTATTTCTATAAATGCAGTAGAAACTGTATTGGTTTTAAATGGATGAGATATTGCAAAAAAGTGTGCATACTTGGTAAGTCTATCAACTACCACCATGATGACACTCTTTCCTTCTGAATTGGTTAAAGATATGATAAAATCCATTCATACCTCCTCCCAACATTGACTTGGAATGAATAAAGTTTGTAACAGACCCAGGGTATTAATTGTCTCAACTTTATTTTGCTGGAAAACTAAACATTCCACCAAAAACTTTTGAATGTCATATTTAAGGCCATCCCAAAAAAAATTCTTCTTGACCCTATGGTAAGTTTTTAAAAATCTTGAGTGCCCTCCTGAGGGAGAGGTGTGAAATTCCAAAATAATATTTTGTTTGAGTTCAGAATTCTAACAAATATATAAGTGATCTTTGTACCATAAAGAATCATTTTTCTAGGTAAATGTATCATATGTGCTAGGATATTGCTACAAATTTTGAATGCGTGTTCACACCACTTCGTCATTATTCCATTCATCCTTTGCTTCAGTTATCTAGTGAGGTTGGATAATAGAAATGAAAAAAATAAATGTTTCCACATCCTCCTCCTTTCTTGGTAGTGCATCTACAACAACATTTGTCTTCCCTTTTTTGTAGATGATTTCAAAGTCATAATACAACATCTTTGTGATCCATTTTTTATGCTCTTCTGAAGATAAATTTTGTTCCAAAAATTATTTAATACTATTGTGATATTTTTTTACCTTAAGGTTTCTTCCCATCAGGTAAGCTCACCATTGCTTTAGTGCATGTAGTATTGCCAAAATTTCCTTCTCATAAAGAGGTTTGTGTAAATACTTTCCTTTGATTGGACAAATTTCAAAAGAAATGGGTCTTCTGTCTCGCATTAAAACCACATCAATTCCATTTCCTTAGGCATCTCATTCCGCAATAAAGGTTTTTTTGAAGTTTGGCATAACTAAGACAGGTGGTTGACACATTTCCTCTTTGTAATATTCCCAAATGGGAAAAGCAAGAATGTATAACAAAATGTTTGAAATAGTAGTTTAAAACATCACATCAAGATATGAGACCGATATGGGGCTTCTTTATTCATCATAACAACATAAAAAATGTACAAAATAATGGGGCACAAAACATATAACAAGATCAAACAAGCCTCCAATAGATAAATCCCATCAATAAAGAGGTGTTGCTACTACACAAAATGCCGGAAGACTGCTACAATGCAGTCATAGGAGCACTACTACATCATATGAATAAAAAAAATATGAAAGGGCTGATATATACCTCATACGATACAAAAAATAAATATCAAGGCTCTATACAACCTCCAACAAGAAACCCAAGAGGGTTTTCAAAAATACACCAATATACAAGATATGAACCCAAGCCCTAGGGCTGAATATTCAGTGCAACAATATAGCTGGAAATATGTGGTTGATATGATATGGAAAATAATATAGCCTCCTCCAATAGACTCTCTAGATGAAAGGTTGATCCCTTCATTAGAAAAATTCCTCTCCAATTGGTGTACTGAAACCACCGCTGCAACTCCTCCCTAAAATAACGCAGTCCAAGAAAAAAACTATGCTATAGGGGAAAATGATAGTGTGGCCTAATGCCAAATGTTGCAATAAGGCTTAAGGGACTTCCTCACTAGCCTCCCAATGGAAGGAAATATTCCTCCACTAAAAATCAGATCAAAAATCACTTGAATGTATTCTCCACTACTACACCCTAAAACTCAACACATCTCTCAACAAAAACTGCACTGTAGAATAAACATGGGGCTTGGACTAATGCCTGAATGTGGAAGTATAGTGAAAATACTCTTCCTGAGTGGAAACTAGAAGTTCCCCAAGGAGAGAGGTAGGATTCCCTCTGGGGAACACCCTATGCTAAACAACATTGCAATCTTAGCTAAACATCTGAAGAGAGAAATAAGTCTAAATAGACTATAAATCCAAAATATCAAAACATAACATAATCATCTATGGCTTCCATCCTCTTCCTTATATAAGTGGTGAGCTTCCTCACCTTTGGCCCCACTCATTAAAGCCACTATCTCCATGCATGAGATCTCCCTCCAAAACTACGTTGTCCCTCCATAAGTGCCCACTCCTCCATAATAGCATTGTTGATTTGGTCAAAGTTGACCCAGACTTCATGCTCCATTCCTTTTTCACACACAAGGCTGCTTAATTAAGATGCTAAGATGACCTCCTTTCACATTAGGAGTGATTTTATTCCTATTAAGGATATTTATGGGTCTTCATACCCTCTTATTCATCAAACAAAGAAGCAAAAGAAAAAAATAATATTCCAACTAGCTTATGGCTAATTGGGAATATTACACTCTTTAAGATGCTGAAAGGCCGTAGTTGTTTTTGGATTCCAAGAAAATGTATCTTTCTTTTCTAATGATGTTAGAGATGCCAATATTCTCCCTTAATTCTTAAAAAACCTGCACTAATACCTTATCAAACCATGAAATCCTCAAATATGCTTTATGGTTGTGGGGATTTTCCATTGCATAATGGATTTAATTTTGTCAAGGTCTACCTTAACACCCTCATGAGATATAATATGACCCAAATATTCCACCTCCTATACTCCGAATAAAAATTTGGAGGTTTTTGCATATAATTGTTTCTCCTCCTATAATTTGACCATCTTGTCAACATGTTGAACATGATCCTTCCATGACTTGTTGTAGATTAGTATATCATAAAAAAATACTAACACACATTTTCTAAGGAAGGGTTTCAAAATAGATTTCATCAAAACTTGAAATGTGGAAGGTGCATTAGTAAGGCCAAAAGGCATGAAAAAAAATCGTAATGACCCTCATGAGTTCTAAATGTCATTTTTGGAATGTCTTCAGTCTCCATCCTAATTTGATGATATCCTAAATGACAATCCGGCTTGGTGAAGTAAATTTCTCCATGTAATTCATCCAAAAATTCATCAATGACAGGGATGGAAAATTTATATTTAATAGTGATCTTGTTTATCTACCTATTATCTGGACACATATTCCATGATCCATCCTTCTTATGCACCAATTATACTAGGGCAGAGAAAGAACTTTGACTAGGTTGAATTATACCAGCCTCTATCATTTCTACAACCATATGTTCAATCTCACTCTTTTAGGCATAAGGATATCTGTAAGGCCTGATTTTTGGACCAAATCTTCCTACATGATCATGACCATGAATAGGAGGGAGGCCTTTGGGATTTTCAAACACCTTGGAATGATTTTTCACGACTTTTTGGAGATCTGGATAAATAGATGGCTTTGATGTTTGAACCTCTAGTGAGCATAATTGGGAAATTATGCCTCGTTGTTATTTTTTCAGAAGCTTTGTCATGAAATTAGTGTTGATTATATTTCCTGCTTTCCCTATGATGCCTCGTAATTCAACTTCTTTTCCTTCCCATAAATTTTTCAATAAAAGTCCTTCAAAATTAAAAGCTATCATCCCTAAAGATTGTAACCATTGGACTCCTAGTACAACATAAATACCGTCTGTTAGAATGGAAAGAATTGTATTATTCAATAAATATTCCCCCATGGTTAGCTTGATATTATGGAACTTTCCATAGAAATTTATAGTTCCTCCATTTGCAACCACCAGTTGACACTCTGGTGTTGGATATAGGAAGAAATTCAATTCCTTGGGTATCTTACAATGAATAAAATTATGGGTACTACATAAATCAATCAAAACTATTACCTTTATCTTCTTGATATATCCTTCTATCTTGAGAGTTTGAGGAGTGGTAATTCCTGCCAATGCATTAAAACATATGTTCAGATTCATTTATTATTTCTCTGGGGTTATTTCCTGGTGTATATCCTCCTCTTTTTATGATCCTTGTTCCTTTTCTTCCTCCCCTTCACAATCTATGTAAAATAATTTCTTTTCAGCGGACTTATGACCTTTAGTGTATTTGATATCACAACTATAACAAAGCCCTTTTACTATTTTTTCCTACAATTTTTGTGGTGTCAACCTTGCAGGTTGTGGAAGGCTAGGAGTAAAAACACTTCCATATTTATAGTTGTGAGTGGTATACTTCCTTGTTGCCATAACTTTACTTTTAACTTTTCTTGCCACCCTGAATGCATTCTCTAATGAATCAGGTTCCCAAAGGCGAACCTCATGTTAGATGTTATCCTTTAAAGTCCCTATGAAGATATCAATTCTATGCTCCTATGGATTATCTTTTACCCTGATATTCAATTTTTTGAAGTCCTCAATGTGCTCTCCCATTGAACCCTTTTTTTTGGAATTTATTGTTTGGCTAAAGATTGAAGTGTTGCTCCTTGTATCCTCATAATGTGCTATCATTTCCTCCATAAAAATTGACCAAGGGACACATTTTTTGCGAGAACAGATCCATCGATAACATACAAATAGATTGGGTTCTAAACATAAATTTGAAATTCATACCTTTTGTGAGTCTTGCAAATCATGGAGATCAAAATATTGCTCCATTAGAAGTATCAATGTTATTGGATCCTTACCATAAAACTTCCTCATATCAATATTTGGAATGTGGTGGTTCTTAAACCCAACTTTGGAGTTTATAAAATTGAAATTCATATTCCTTTTGTCCCCATCATGATTTTCATGGATTACCTTGTCACCACTGAGAAGCCTATTTTGCAACAACTTTGTAAGACCTTCGATGTCTTCTTTCAACCCCTCCATCTTAGCTTCCATGCCATCCTTCATTCCATCCATCTTAGGTTCCATTCCATCCATATTAGGTTCAATGACTACTTTTAAACCATCCATGTCACCTTTTAAACCATCCATGTCACTTTTTAGTTCATCTTTGGTTGATCTCTGTGAGAGAGAAATTTGTTGCACTTGGTCCCGTAATTTTGAGATATCATGCTAGAATTATTCCTCTACATGTGTCATATAGAGATTTATGAGGGCTTAATGGGTATGGAATGATTTTTTTTGGGAGGAATTTTATATCCCAATACTGATATATATGCTTCAATATGCCTTTGGAATAAATTCAAATTTAATTTTCAAACAAAATTTATTCGATTAAAAAAAAAATACACACCTTTTTCTTTCTTTTGGGAGTTGAATATTTAAATTGCAGTATCTCTATGATTTTATATCTCCAAGATTTGAAATTCGGTCTTGCAGTATCCCTATGAGTCTTATTTCCGATGCCACAGGTCAGACTCTATTTGGATTATTCTATATAACATTATTCCAAATCTCCCACGATGACTTGATTATGGATTGATTCAGTAAAGGGAAGTTGTAAGGGATGCCACGTGTCACAGTTTAAAAATTCGTCTCTGAAATGGATATAGGAAAAAAATTAAGTCTGTGAAATTTTAGTAACCTATTACATAATTAAAATATGATGCTTGAAATGAAAGTTATGACATTTTTTAACTCGGTCACATGTTTCAGATTGAATTATGGAGCCTGCAAAAACTGTAACTTTATCAGATCATATCTCCGAAATATAGCGAACCAAGCTCTGGAATTTCGACCCGATGTTAAAAAATATTTCTACTCTACGTGGTTTCAATTTCGTATTTTGAAGTATCATAGAAAAAGTATTATAGAAAAATTACAAGATGACCTATTTTATGTAGAAAAACCCTAGAATCCAAAGCTCTGATACCAAATTCCGTGCAACTAGCTCACAAAGTAGAAGAAAATATATATATCAATGGCTTAAAAATTATCTACTTCAAGGGGGAAACCTCCTTTACATTACATAAATGAAAAATTATTGGATTATTAAAATGAAAAAACCTAATTTCTGTATATAGGAGTCGAAGGGGTCACAATATAATCAGAGCCAACATAACAATAGTAATGTAAGAGAACAAAAAAAACAATAGTGGGCTTATATGGGGCACAATAATAACAATATCAAGACTACATGGGCACAAAAATAACAATAATGGGGCTACACTAAAAATATCAATAAGGGGATACACTTGTATTATAGGGTCCTAACACCCGATTTCCCTTTAATTTGATTGGATGAAGTATTGTGATAGGGTTGTGGGATGACATTAGACATAATGATATGGCTAATACACCAGCCCAGAAGTCCTACGATTGGTCAGTGGTGGACCCTATTTAAATATGGGCCCAATTATATTCACCCCAAAACATTTCCAAGGGTGTAGGTGAAAGAGATCATAGGTAAAGCACTAAGATGATGTTTCCAGGGTGATGTGAACTCCACTGTAATCCCATTGGCTAGAAGGGTGGCCCACTCGCAAGGTCGCCTCAAATTTTAAGCTCAGAAGAAAAGGGGTAAGTGCAACAAAGAACTGATAGGGTAGATGTTGGTTGGATGACATGTTTCATAGGGACTCACCTGGTAGTTTCAAGTAGTGGTGTAAGAGAACAATTCCAGCAACATAGGATTGAGACATGTCACCTGACACCACCCCGGAAGTATCACCCCAAAGGTATTAAGAAGTGTGGTGGAAGGGAGTGCCAAGATATATCCAATGGGATTTTGTGTCCTAGTTGCTTCACCATCGGTTAGGGAGTAGTCCTACAAACCACATAAGCCTGGTAGTTCATGAAGACTCGTCCTTAGGAATGGGAAGGGAGGGACCCAACAAGTTGCCAGAAGATAGTTGTGTTAGCCAAACAAACAAACCTACTGGTATTCTCATTTATGGGAGGATGGCCCATGACCAGGTCAGTGATATATGCACTAGGATTGAAGCATCGACAAGACGTAGCATTGGGTGGATCTAAGGGGACACATGTTAGAAATCTAGCATTTTTTTCGTTCGAACTGGAAACAACCCTTAGGGAAATCGTGTAACAGAATATAAAACAGAGCTCGTGCCTCAGAGATTAATCTCAATAATAGATTTCATGATGGGACGTATTATTTTACCTCCATATTACGGGGGGGGGGGGGGGGGCATCCTTTGTAACTTTTGTGCATGTTAGACCATCGAGACTCTCATGCAATGGATTCACCATTGGAGAAAACAGGTATCCCCCTAGTACTTGTAGGGAGGTTAAGCAGTAATTAATCAGGCAGATAAAAGAAATCTCTAACCCATTTCTTTAGAAATACTTGAGGGGTTGGGTATGTTATAGCGTGGTATCATAGAATCTAGGTTCCACTCTTGGACTAGATTGGATTCATCACAAGCAAGTGATGATTTTTGAAAATTTACTAAGTAACTAAGGTGTTAAAATATAGTCTAAACTAATTATCCCATATATGATTGATGTAGTGATTTCTTCTTTGATAATGACCGTATGTTAATGTGAGTCATTTGGTTGCACATAGAAATAAACTTGGTGAGAGAATGATCATGGCCATAAATATCTTGTTTAATTATTAATTATGCAATCATGACAATTAAACATTGCAGGTTGATTAATTAATGCATATAATTTTTAAAAGTGTTGGCACACTAATATGGTCGTTTTGTCATAGCAGAGATCTCCATGGAAGTTACATGAATGAAATTTCATGGTCATGATTTTGTGTTTATTTATTTATCATGAAATTTATAACAGTGCGTTTGGTTGAAAAGACATCGCAAATATCTTAAGATAAAGGAAATAAAATAATGACGATCATAATGGTTGAGTATAGTGCTAATAAATAAGAACATGGAAGTGAATGGGTCATATCTTATGAAGAAGAGAGATCAATTAACGAAGGGGGAGGGAATCACTCCCCAAAATCGATGGACACCTTAAGAATCTTGAGGGTTGAGGTGAGATTTTTAAGGCCGATAATGAGATCTTGGTAAGAGCCCAAGAAAGGAAAGTAGATATCAATTAAGTCATCCTATAAAGTCTCTCCGATTGGAAAATGTGAAGGAAATTTGAGATGACAACTAGTCATAGAGACAGTAAAAGCCTCCATGAGTCATAAGAAAACAAAAATGGAGAAGATGGTGGCAGGTCTAGAAAGAGGCATAGGTGAGGATGTGAGGACACTATTCCAAGAGATGTACCTTTGAGCACTCGAAGGAGAGGAATTAGCACATGGGTGCGTCACTCTAGTAAACCATCTAGTTCCGTTACCTAGAGGCACCACCATTCTCACCATTACCATCATCATCATTCAATAAGCAAGGGAAATTATTACATGCCTAAGGAGTTTAAGAAAGTCAAGCTTCTAAAATTTGATAGGGATATGAAGAAAGTAGATGATGTAGAAGTTTGGATGCCAGGGATGAAGAAGTTTTTCATAGTACATGACCATTCTAAGAATATGAAAGCCACAATCACCACCTATAGTGTTAAAGGAAAATTAGATATATGGTGGGAATATTTGAAGAATGTGGGAGGTATAGTTGAGAAAGAATTGACCTGGGATGAGTGTGAAAATTTCTTAAAAGAGAAATACTTGTTTGAATGCTATAATGATAGTAAGGAAAAAAACTTATTTGAACTCAAAATGGGTCAATTAACTAGTGATGAGTATGTCACTAATTTTATAGAAATATTGTGGTATGTGCCATATCTCAAGGATGAAAAAACCAAAATTCAGATATTTTTCAACGGATTTACTATGGCATGCAAAAATTAAATTGAGTTGCTGGAACCCCAAATCTTGAATGTTGCTATGAGGAAGCTAGAACATTGATATGAGAAAGAAAAATACATGCTTTAAATTAAAAGTAACTTGAAGGAAAAAAGAAGTGTTGGATATAAGAAGAATTGGCCCAATAAAATCTTAGAAAGGAGAGAAGGTAAGCACCCAGCTCATACAAGACAATCTCAATAGAAAGGCAAGGTTATTATTAATAAAAACGTGCAACAACAGATGTCATCACTGTTAGGGTCCTATAAGTATATGATTCATAATTTGGAATTGACTTTGATAATTTCTGTAAATATGTACATACCTTGCTTTCTGCAAGTTGTTTTCACATATTTTGTAAAAAATCAAAAAATGAAAAATCAAAAAGAGGATAAAAGTCCTAAAAGAAAGATCAACGGACTTAGAAAAAATAATATACCCCAAAAAGAAAAATAAATAAATAAAACATGAAAGTGTGCAAGTCCAACTGCCACTACTTTTTACTTTTGCAGATGATTATGGTAGAGTGTCAATAAATGCCATAATCCATGATGAGTTAAACTGTTCAATCTTGACTTGTCATGTTTCCAATTTACATGTCATAGATAGTGAATAAATATTAGTCAGACAGTTTAATCCTGACTAATCAGTAGTTAGGTAGAGAATAAAGAGGAGCTCATTAGTTTAATCTGAGCCCTCGGATGAAATAAGGTAGAGTTAGATAGTTTTTATTTCTTTCAAAAGTATAAAATGTTTTAAGGTTGGTAGCTCAAATGCACCTGCAAAAAAGGAAGAAAAAATGTTAGAGTTATGTTGGGTAGGTAGAAAGAAGTGGGAAAATCATTGTAATATTTATCACCGGCCAACAATCACTAATTTCTTCTTCCCTATAGTTATTATGCATTCTAGACTTCCATTTAAAAAGGCTCAGAGCATTTCTCTGACTTCTGTTGGGACCGGACCCAAGGCTCAATAACTGATAAGTTAAAAATGTTGAACTTCTATATTAATCCCTAATTATCATCATTTATCCCTCATGCACTCATCATTATTCAATTTCATAAGTAAAGACCTTTTTACTTAATGAAGGATAAAATCCCATTTTGACTAATCTCCTTCATTCATAAAAACATAAAAAACCCTCCAAAAGTATTATATTATAAGTCAAAGTGGTCAAATTATAAATGATAAAGCTTTTCTTTTACATGATCACTTCACTTAGTCATATAATTATATTTTGGTGTATTACATCATCCCTAGTCATATTAACTTCTAATTTACTTATTAAATCCTTATAAACACACCTTATCCTAAGTATTATAACTCCTTTTATCTAATTATCCCCTAAACCCACTATTATAAGATTTTTTGACCAAAGAATATTATCCACATGGTGAATTAAAACCCCAATTACACTCCCTTTGGTCTAGAAACTAACCCTATTCAAATACCCCACCCCCTATGGTGAATAGACATCTCCATAGTCTATAACTATATAATACAAATAAAATAAAAAAACACTTTATACATATTTTATATGTCTAAAGTGGAAAAAATACTACTTCGACTATGTCATTTTAAGCCTAAGTTTTTATAAAGGCGATGTCCTCACATATTTGGAATTCACTTATTACCCTTCCCCAACTTAACCCATGGTAAAGTGTGAAATCACACTACAAAAACCTTTACCTTTTTAATCATTCCTATTATGTAAAGCCTCATGCTTTATACAAAGTAAACCCAAGGTTTTAACCCGGTGTAAACATAGCTTTCATTTATTAAAAATTTGTTATAAATCATATATTACAAAGGTTTTATAGTTATCCGCCATCACATATGTTGCCCGGTCCCACCTTACCTTTTCCCTCGCAGCTTCCCAATACATCTTGGCCATTCACTCCAACCTTTCTGATCTAACGATCGAGGATGCATTTCGCGCCCGAAAAACAAATGTTTGCCAAAAACCAAAAGTAATGCAAAAAAAGTAGTTTTAGTGAAACCACCCCATACGACGTGGCACCTTTTGATTGTGTCGCGTCCATTTTGCACAAAACAGCTTACCATTCTATGCCAACGCGAAACCCACTAATGGTTTTTTGCATTCGAAAAATCAAAACCCATTCCCGCTGATGATATGACTCACATTTATGGTGAGTAATAAAATTTTATATCATAAGTTTAAACCTTTGTTTCATTATTTTCCACTATTATTTTCGCTCACAACTGTTAAAAGAAAACTCTCCCCAACTGTGTAAATTTCCCAAAAACAGGCCAAACCCTGGCCAATTTTGTCCAGGAAACCTAATTTCCTCTGTGAACCTTGTAAATCCAATGATCCGCTTACAACTTTTGAAGATCAATTCTGAAACACAAAAGGAGTTTAATGCCTACACATCTATTAAAAAGCTCATTTTTTACAATTTAAACCATTCAGGAAACCCTGTTTCCTATCTTAACCCAGTTTTCATCTCTCATAGAACCTAACTGAGAAAAAAACCCAAAATAAATTATCCTTAACCAAATTTGCTCAAGGATCACTCTGTTAAAATGAAATATTCCTGTAAACAATTTAAACTTGCAAAAGTAAACCTAAAAATGCCTAAAAAGCAGAGTTAAACCTCCACATACTGATCTCATTCCACAGGTATTTCAAAATCCTTCAATCACCTCCCTTCAGCCAAGATTTCATCAACAAATTGTTTATTTTTGCAGGTTATTATCAGAAAAAAGAAATTGGGCCAACTGTTTCAATACTAGTTGACAAAATTGTTTGCTCTAGATTCTCAGATTTTAAATCAAAAGCTTCATTCAAAAAACAATTTGTATACAAAGAAAGAATAAAATCCGGTCAGAGAGAAATCAGAATGATGAAATTTTCATAGTAAGTGGTAAAAGTGAAATAAGAATTCACAGGGACAGTGAAAACATAATAGTGAAAAAGAGACAGTTAAAGTGTATCAGGTAAAAGTTAGAGTGAAAGCTAAAACAAAGTTATAGAGCAGTCAAAGGTAAATAGTAAAATTAAATACATAGGTAGTAAATGGTAAAAAGAGATGAAAATAATTTCACCAACAATGAATTTTATCCAAAGTGAAAGTAAAATAGTTAAAAAAACAAAAAGGTGAAAAGATGAAAACATAACAAGAAGGAACATTTTTGCAGAAATTTCATGTTTAAGTCATTCTTTTGTAGAAATTATTGTGACCAATCCATGATGAATTTTGAAAAACTAAAGAAGTTTTTTGTTCCGAATATGCTCAACTACAAAAAAATCTCTCACTTTTCTAACAGTCGTTATGGGTTTGGAGATATTAAACAATATTTTAAAGCACTTTTTGCAGAAAATTCCTGTTAAGTCATCATTTTGCAGATAATATTGTGGCCAATAGGAAATAAATAATACAAAAAAAAAGGATTTTTCTGTTCGTAAGAGCCCTATATACAAAAACCTATCTCGATTTTTCACAGGTATTACAGAACAGAAGATACATGCGCATCGTTACAGCCTAATTTGCAGACTCTGTAGAACTTTGTTTTACTCATCTTTTTGCAGAGTCTATTGTGGATAGCTAGAGCATAATTTTAGGGAACTGAAAGAGGTTTATGTCATCAACATATTTAGCTACAATAACCTCTTTCATTGTTTACATATCTATTTAGGATTGAGAAATAAAAAGATATCATTGGACCCCAAGTTTGCATAATTGCTGGAGCAGAATGCACAAAGAAAGGAAACAGTTAGTGACTTGGATGCCTCATCATCAACTAAGAGTTGAGTTAAAATTCGAATTCTCTTCTTAGTCATCATATATCCATGGGTATAGTGCCAAATAGGCTCATTTGTTTTGAGTGTACTTTTATTAAGTTCTATTTATGTAAAACAATTTGAGATATTTTGTAAACCAATCTTGATATTTTTTTCAAGATATTTTAGTTTAGAATTTGTATAAATACTTCACTCTTTGAAGTATTTTGGGTGGAATTAAATTGCTGAGATTATTATAGATAATTTTTCTGGTACTTTGGAGGCTCATGTGTTTATTTCATAGCAGCAGACTGGACAATAGCCAACAAGACTTCATAACTCAGGATCCTTGCGATAAGCTAATGAGTAAAGTGATTTCTTACTATCATTGTTTCCTCTTCTGAAGTTTCATTAAATTTCATATATGTTATTCAATCCAAATGATTAATTTGGAATATTATTTCAGGATAAGTGTAAAAAACTCCCTGTCTTAACTACTTTATCATTTCAATATTTTCTACTAATTTCTAGACTTAGGAATTCTTAATTGCTCCTAGTCCTGTTTGACCTTTGCCTCCTTCCCATTTTTTCGGATCAAAGGATCCTTCACTTCCCTTTATCCTGAAAGCAAACCATCTCATCAAAACAATCTGTCCAAATATCTAAGGGTTATCTACCTTGCCCTGAGCACATTAGCATCCTTTTGGTCTTGCCTTCCAGTTTTGCTTGCTACATCTTGACTCCATAGCCCAATGGACTAGTAGATCCCTCTCTAATATGTCTCCAAGTAATATTATTTCCCACCAAACTTTATAAACAAAAAGACAAGTGCCCAATTATACCTAGCCTAAAATATCAATTAAAAAAAAAGCTAAATCATAAAGAGAGATCCCTCTCTGAAATTTAGGAGGGCTAGATCCTAGATTTCAAAAGTAGGTTTGTGGTTACCTCTAGTAAGTTACAAATTTTTAAATATTTCTGATAGAAAATTACTAGAGTGATAACATAATGGCGACCATACTGGGGAGACTAACCTTTTCTTTAGATATATTTTACAAGTTCAGATCCGATCTATGATGGTGGACAGTGATCAGACACACGAAGGTTAAAATCATCCACCTGGCGACTCCAAATCAATTTCACAATCAAGACTCCACTGGAGGAATAAACCTCAAAGAACAATATGGAAAGATCAGGCTTTCAATTTGGATCTTAATCAAAGACATTATGTTCTTTCTCATTAAGAATTTTTTTCAATGTATATTGTATTTCTAGAAGATCTTAGATTAGTTTTTAATTATTTTCCTTTAAATAATGTAAGTAATACTTCTCCTAATCTCTTTGAGTAGCTTTCTTCTGAATCTAATGATGATCATTTTCCAATTAAGAAGCCTAAAATAATCAAGACTAATCTTACAATCCCTGTACATATTCCTGTACGATATAAAGTTCCAGATAGATATAAGCCCCTTATTTTACCTCCTACACTCCATGATTTTCCTAAAAATTACTACAAACATCTTCCTAGATTTGATGGAGAGAATGGTATCACTGCCCAAAAACATATTCAAGGTTTTGAGAATTATTTGGATTTATTTGAGATTGATGAAGATGATGTTAAAATCAGACTTTTTTCTCTTTTTTTGCAAAATATAATAAAGAGTTGGTTAAAAAATATGCCTAATGCTAGCATCTCAAATTTCCAGCAGTTTATCAAACTTTTCCTTGATAGATGGATAATCAAAGTTAATCATTTTGTGATCATGGAATAATATAATCAGTTAAAAATACATCCAAATGAAACAATACAATAATTTTCGAACAGATTTAATCAAATTTATTATTCAATGCCAGAAAATATTAGACCTCCTCATGATTAAGCTCTTGCATTATCCAAGTGCCTTTGATCCAAAAATAGAATTTCAGTTAAGAGAAAGAGATCCAAAAAAACTTATACAGATGTAGAACATTGCAGTTGATGTAGAAGTTAATCTGCAAATCAGAAAAGAAAAGTTGAAAGCAGAAGAAGAGGAAAAGAAAAATATTGCAGAGGTAAAACTCAGCCTTTTGGTAAGAAAACTAAATGAAAGAATACAGAAGATGAATATGAATGATGAATTTTTTTTTCAAAATCACCTTGATACATTTAGTGAAGAAATATAAGAGGTTGATATCCATGCACAAATTCCTGCTAATTCCAATTATCATATATCAGAAAATGGATTTACAGATCAATATGTGGAAGAGGAATCTACTGATTTAATATGTATGTTTGATGACATTCCTTCTTTTGATGATTTTCCTAAGTATGATCATTATGATGATAGTTATGTTCTCCAAACACAAGCTAACTTTACAGAGCAATCAAAAGCTAGTTTGTGGGATGAAGAAACTCAGTTTCAATAGATTGAAGACAGTGATCAGCCAATACAGATCAGCCATGAGAATGAGGAAGAAAGGGAAAAAAATGTGGAAATAAGTAAAGATTCTTTACCTCTTTGTTTTTCTTCATTTCAGTTCATTAGAGACAACTTTCATGCTATCAATAATCATTAGTCTTTAGATATTGTTATTGACAACAAAGAATATAATGAAACTATTGATCAAGATTTTTCAGTTTCACAATTGCTGTCATCTGTTCCCATTGAAACAAATGATTAAATGATAGAAGAAAGTTCCATACCAGTATGTTTTGAATCGTTTCGGCGTTTAAAGGAAATATGGTATAACATATTTAAAAAAAAGGATGAGAAACTTGTTGAAGTTCATGAAGTCCCATGGAATCCTATATGCCATAGGTTGCAACAATTTTCCCAAGTTTTTCATGATCCAATAGCTGATATGTTGGATATTGAATGCAGTCAAAGCAATCCTCTATTAACTAACTATGAGTTTCAGAATCAAGATGATAAAGGTTTCAACAGTCAAACATTACAATCAGTAGGAATATCATCACAAATCTTATCTGAAAGTTTACAGGGAGATAAAGATGAAAATAACATCTCATATTCATGGTATGGAAGCCATCCACAATAGATGTAGAGTGGTTCAGATCAGTTAAACATCAGTGTATATATTTTGGAAGATCCCTTTGTACAGTTTCTAGAGTCAACAAAGGAAATCAAGTATTTCATTATCCTCTCATTTGTTGACAAGTTTTAATAGGTTGCAGAAGTACAGTTTTGATAATCAACAAGAAAATGCAACGAAATATATCAAAGTACATAATGATTGAATGGTTGCATTGGCTATTTCATTTTACCTAACTAGCAATTAGACAACTAATTAGAGTAAGTAGGTAGGATTTCAGCTTATTTCGGTTTTCAGTTTTCAGCTAGTTTGAAATAATTCATTGAGGTTTGAAGCCAAGGAAAAGGCCCTAAAACATTAATGATTTAGTAGTGTGGTTTGAAGGTTGTAGCTCCTTTAGTCTCAGATCAGATTTCAGTTTGCAAAAAAAGGTGTAAATTCAGTTCAAGAGTTTTCAGTCACAGCATATGCATGTTTGGGATTGGCCCAATGGATCAGACTACTAGTCAACGGTGTTCTTGACATCTCACAAGGAGATGCCATCCCCATGTGAAGCCGCTGTTAGGGTCCTATAAGTATAGGATTCATAATTTGGAATTGAATTTGATAATTTTTGTAAATATGTACATACCTTGATTTCTACAAGTTGTTTTCCCATATTTTGTAAAAAAATAAAAAAATAAAAAATAAAAAAGAGTGTAAAGTCCTAAAAGAAAGATCAAAGGACTTAGAAAAAATAATATACCCAAAAAATAAAAAGAAGGAATAAAACATGAAAGTGTGCAAGTCTGAATGCCACTACTTTTTACTTTTGCAGATGATTATGGCAGAGTGTCAATAAATGCCATAATCCAAGATGAGTTAAACTGTTCAATCTTGACTTGTCATGTTTCCAATTTACATGTCATAGGTAGTAAATAAAGATTAGTGAGACAGTTTAATCCTGACTAATTAGTAGTTAGGTAGAGAATAAAGAGGATATCATCAGTTTAATCTGAGCCCTCGGATGAAATAAGGTAGATTTAGATAGTTTTTATTGATTTCAAAAGAATAAAATGTTTTAAGGTTGTTAGCTCAACTGCACCTGCAAAAGATGAAGAAAAAATGTTAGAGTTATGTTGGGTAGGTAGAAAGAAGTGGGAAAATCATTGTAATATTTGTCACTGGCCAACAATCACTAATTTCCTCTCCCCTATAGTTATTCTGTGTTCTAGACTTCCAGTTAAAGAGGCTCAGAGAATTTCTATGACTTCTGTTGGGACCGGACCCAAGGCTCTATAACTGATAAGTTAAAAATGTTGAATTTCTATATTAATCCCTAATTATCATCATTTATCCCTCATGCACTCATCATTATTCAATTTCATAAGTAAAGACCTTTTTACTTAATGAAGGATAAATTCCCCTTTTGACTAATCTCCTTCATTGATAAAAACATAAAAAACCCTCCAAAAGTATTATATTCTAAGTCAAAGTGGTCGAATTATAAATGATAAAGATTTGCTTTTACATTATCACTTTACTTAATCATATAATTATATTTTGGTGTATTACATCATCCCTAGTCATATTAACTTCTAATTTACTTATTAAATCCTTATAAACACACCTTATCCTAAGTATTATAACTCCTTTTATCTAATTATCCCCTAAACCCATTATTATAATATTTTTTGACCAAAGAATATTATCCACATGGTTAATTAAAACCCCAATTACACTCCCTTTGGTCTAAAAACTAACCCTATTCAAATACTTTGTCCCCTATAGTGAATAGACATCTCCATAGTCTACAACTATATAATACAAATAAAATAAAAAAGCATTTTATACATATTTTATATGTCTAAAGTGGAAAAATACTACTTCGACTATGTCATTTTAAGCCTAAGTTTTTATAAAGGAAATGTCCCCGCATCTTTTTAATTCACTTATTACCCTTCCCCAACTTAACCCATGGTTAAAGTGTGAAATCACACTACAAAAACCTTTACCTTTTTAATCACTCCCATTATGTAAAGCCTCATTCTTTATATAAAGTTAACCCAAGGTTTTAACCCCACATAAACATAGCTTTCATGTATTTAAACTTTGTTATAAAGCATATATTACAAAGGTTTTATAGCTATCCACCATCGCATATGTCGCCCGGTCCCACCTTACCTTTTCCCCCGCAGCTTCCCAATACATCTTAGCCATTCGCTCCAACCTTTCTGATCTAACAATCGAGGATGCATTTCGTGCCCGAAAAATAAACGTTTTCCAAAAACCAAAACTAACGTGAAAAAAGGAGTTTTAGTGAAACCACCCCATACGACGTGGCACCTTTTGATTGTGTCGCGTCCATTTTGCATAAAACAACTTACCATTCTATGCTAACGCAAAACCCACTAATGGTTTTTCGCATTCGAAAAATCCAAATCCATTCCCGCTGATGATATGAATCGCATTTATGGTGAGTAATAAAAGTTTATATCATAAGTTTAAACCTTTGTTTCGTTATTTTCCATTGTTATTTTCGCTCCGAGTTGTTAAAATAAAAATCTACCCAACTGTGTAAATTGCCCAAAAATAGGCCAAACCCTAACCAATTTTTTCCAGGAAACCTAATTTCCTCTGTGAACTTTTTGAAGCCAATCATCCCCTTACGACTTCTGAAGATCAATTCTGAAACACAAAAGGAGCTTAAAGCCTAGAGATCTATTAAAAAGCTCCTTGTTTACAATTTAGACCATTCAGGAAGCCCTGTTTCCTGTCTTCACCCAGTTTTCATCTCTCATAGAACCTAACTGAGCAAAAAACCAAAAATAAATTATCCTTAACCAAATTTTCTCAAGGATCCCTCTGTTAAAATGAAATATTCCTGCAAACAATTTAAACTTGCAGAAGTAAACCTAAAAATTCCTAAAAAGCATAGTTAAACCTCCACAGACTGATCTCATTCATGGAATTCTGGGGCAACTAGTTCCCTCTATAGCTAATATTTCATTAACAATTGGTTGATTTTACAAATTATTATTAGAAAAATGGAGATGAAACTGGTTTCAACACTAGTTGACAAAATTATTTTGCTCAATTCTCAGATTTTAAATCAAAAGCTTCATTCAAAAAATAGTTTGTATACAAATAAAGAATAAAATAAAGTCAAAGAGAGATCATAATGATGAAATTTGCACAGTAAGTGGTAAAAGTGAAATAAGAATTCAGAGTGACAGTGAAAACATAATAGTGAAAAAGACACAGTTAAAGTGTATCAGGTAAAAGTCAGAGTGAAAGTTTAAACAAAGTTACAGAGCAGTAAAAGGTAAATAGTAAAAGTAAATATAGAGGCAGTAAATGGTAAAAAGATATAAAATTACTTTCACCAACAATGAATTTTATCCAAAATGAAAGTAAAACAGTTAAAAGAACAAAAAGGTGAAAAGATGAAAACATAACAAGAAGGAACATTTTTGCAGAAATTTCATGTTTAAGTCATTGTTTTCCAGAACTTATTGTGACCAATACAAGATTAATTTTGTAAAAATAAAGAAGGTTTATGTTCCTAAGATGTTCAACTACAAAAACCTCTCTCACATTTCTAAGAACCATTATGGGTTTGGAGATATTAAACAATATTTTAAAGCACTTTTTGCAGAAAATTCCTGTTAAGTCATCATTTTGCAAAGACGATTGTGGCCAATAAGAAATACATCATACAAAAATTAATGTATTTTTTGTTCCTAAGAGCCCTATCTACAAAAAAATATTTCAGTTTTTGCACAGGTATTACAAAACATAAGATACATGCGCATCTTTACAGCCTATTTTGCAGACTCTGTAAAACTCTGTTTTACACATCTTTTTGTAGAGCCTATTGTGGATAGTTGAAGCATAATTTTAGGGAAATGTAAGAGGTTTATATCACCAACATATGTATCTACAATAACCTCTTTAATTTTTTAGATATCTATTTTGGATTGAGAAATAAAAATATATCATTGGACCCCAAGTTTGCAAAATCGCTGGAGCAGAATGCACAAAGAAAGGAAACAGTTAGTGACTTGGATGCCTCATCATCAACTAAGAGTTGAGTTAAAATTCGAATTCTTTTCTTAGTCATCATATATCCATGAGTATAGTGCCAAATAGGTTCATTAGTTTTGAGTGTCCTTTTATTAAGTTTTATATATGTAAAATAGTTTGAGATATTTTGTAAACCAATCTTGATATTTTTTCAAGATATTTTAGTTTAGAATTTGTATAAATACTTCACTGTTTGAAGTATTTTGGGTGGAATTAAATTGCTGAGATTATTATAGATAATTTTTCTGGTACTTTGGAGGCTCATGTGTTTATTTCATAGCAGCAGACTGTACAATAGCCAACAGGACTTCATAACTCAAGATCCTTGTGATAAGCTAAGGAGTAAAGTGATTTCTTACTGTCATTGTTTCCTCTTCTGAAGTTTCATTAAATTTAATATATGTTATTCAATCCAAATGATTAATTAGGAATATTATTTTAGGATAAGTGTAAAAAACTCCCCGTCTTAACTACTTGATCATTTCAATATTTTCTGTTGATTTCTGGACTTAGGAATTCTTAATTTCTCCTAGTCTTGTTTGACCTCTGCCTCCTTCCCCTTTTTCTAGATCAAAGGATCCTTCACTTCCCTTTATCCCAAAAGAAAACCATATCATCAAAACAATATATCCAAATATCTGAGGGTTATATACCTTGTATTGAGTACATTAGCATCCTTTTGGCCTTGCCTTCCAGTTTTTCTTGCTACATCTTGACTCCATAGCCCAATGGACTAGTAGATCCCTCTTTAATTTGTCTCCAAGTAATCTTATTTCCCACCAAAGTTTCAAAACAAAAAACCAAGTGCCCAATTATACCTAGCCTAAAATATCAATTCAAAACAAATTTAAATCATAAAGAGAGATTCCTCTTTGAAATTTAGGAGGGCTAGATCCTAGATTTCAAAAGTAGGTTTGTGGTTACCTCTATTGAGTTACAAATTTTTAAATATTTCTGATAGAAAATTTACTAGAGTGATAACAATCACAACCCCAATTTGAAGGCCGAGAGCTTCTCAAATGTTGAATTTGAGGTGAGAAACATAGAAGAAGAGACTTTCCACATCAGAATAATTTTAGACAGTTTTCGGAGGCTTTCACGGTGGGTGAGGTAGCTTAAATTATGCCAAGAATTTACTCCATAGTGGAAAACCACAAAGCACATCACCAAGAATCCATGACTGAGATGGAAGGTAAGCTGCAAGAAAAAAATATTTCTATTTTAATTGATATAGGTTTTAACTATAGCTATAACTATTTTTATTTCATTGACATGCACAAAATAGCCCATTTGAATGTATTTATATTAGGTGAATATGGCAGATTGTTAGGAATAGCCTTGATGTCTTTACATACGACCAAGGTAGATTTCTATGAAAAAGAAATTTAGTGCTTGGATGAGAAAGGAGAAAAAAGAGTGTTGCGTGGAAGAAAAATCCCATTTAATTAGGGTTGATCACTGCTATGAAAGCCAAATGATGCAATAGAAAGGGATCCATGCCATTTGTAGTGCATGCTTCCAAGGACGAGAAAGTTGGCAGAGAAATACAAGATGAGGAAGTTGAATTGCTACAAAAGTACCTTGTTTTGAAGATATATGCAGATGTCTTTCTAGCGCAGGTTTCTGGATTACCTCCTCACAGAGAGATATATTTCTCCATTGACATAGTACCTGGAGCAACACCAACACCCAAGTTACGATATGGGATGAGAACCCCATAGTTGGTTGAGATGAAATTGTAGCTAGAAGCAATGATTAACAAGGGATACATAAGGCCAAGTGTGTCCCCATGGGGAGCACTAATATTGTTTGTAAAGATGAAATATGGAACACTTAGACTATGCATTGATTACATGTAGTTAAATAAGGCAACCATCCAGAATAGGCATCAATTACCAAGGATTTATGATCTCTTTGATTTTTTGAGGGGAGAAACCATTTTCTCCAAAATTGACTTACGATCAGGCTACCATAAAGTAACAATAAAGGCAGAATAAATTCATAAAACTACTTTCAGTGCAAGATATGTGAATTATGAGTTATTATTGGTACCTTTTAGGATTACCAATGCCCCTTCAATGTTCAGGTGCATGATGAAAAACGTGTTGCATCCTTATTTGGACAAGTTTGTCATTGCATTTGTTGATGACATATTGGCATATTAAAAGAAAAAATAATAGAATGAAAAGCATCTGGATACAATGTTACAATTATTGTGGGAGCACAAGCTTTATAAAAAGCTTAAAAAGTGTTATTTCTTCCAATCATAGATACATTACTTGGGGCACATCATCTCCAAGGAAGCAATCTTAACTAACCCTGAACAGATCAAAGCCACAATGGAGTGACCAAATCCAAAGAATTTGGATGGGGATAGATAATTCATGGGGTTGGCATGATATTATAGAATAGTTATCTAGAATTTCTCTAATATAGGCCAACTCATTACAACCTTGTAGAGAAAAATTCAAGTCCCTATAATAATAGTGTATACCCTTATTATTATTGTTAGTGTAGCCCCATTATTGTTATTTGTATGCCCATGTAGTCCCCATATTGCTATTATTGTTCCCCATAGAAGCTAATTATTGTTATTGTTGTGCCCTTACATTATTGTTCTTATCTCGACTCTGATTACATTGTGACCCCTTAGACTCCTATATATAGAAGGGAGGTTTAGTGAGTGAATCATCCAATAATTTTTCATTTATGTAATGTAAAGGAGGTTTTCCCCTCAAAGAGGATATTGTTTAGGTCTTTGATATACTATTGCTATTTTTTTGTGATCTGGTTGCATAAGATTTCATATTAGAACTTAGGATTCTAGGTTTTTTCTTCCTAAAACAAGTCATCTTCGAATTTTTGCTATAACAGTTTTTATACGAGAGTTTAGAAGTAGAAATTTTTATCATGTGAATTTGTAATCTTGGTGAACTTAGTGTAAAAGTTTCAGATATTTGTTCGCTACATTTTCGGAGATATGATCTGGGGAATGTAGGGTTTTTACAGGCTCCAAAATTCCATCTTAAACATGTGACCTTGGGAAAATCATCACAACTTTCATTTAAGGAATCAGATTTCAATTCTATAAAAAGTTTCTGAAAGTGAACAAAATTTATCTTTGTTTGTAGAAATTTTAGGGCCAAAGGTTGAAGCAGTGACACATGACACTCCACACAAGTTTGTTCTATTGAACTAGTCTATAATTAGGTCATTGTGGGAGATCGATCATAACTCTTTATTTAAGACTCCAATCTTGTACTGACTTGTGGGGTTGGAAATAAGATTCATAGGGATATAACAGGACCAAAATTTATAACTTGGAGATCTGAAATTATAGAGTTACAATTATTTCCATGTCGAGCTCCTAAAATAAAGAAGAATGTGCATATTTTAAAAAACATTATTCCATAACGTTCGTTTGAAAAATCAGTTTGAAGTGATTACAAGGTGTTGAGGAGATAAATCCCCTCTGCGGACAGAGGCGATCCTTACTAGCCCAGATCGGGTCTAGCAACAATCAAACACACTACAGTGCAGGTTCCTAATCGTAAATAAACCGACTTGCGAGGAAGTCTTACCTGGAATCCAACGTTGTCGTTTGTAGAAGAGGTGGTGCTCCCGTTCCTTTTCCCTGGCAGATCACATTCCTCATGATCTCTGTGATCGGACACCTGCACATGCAAGAAACAACACAAACGTAAGCATAAAATCCAGTATATACAACTATATGTCAGTCGAAGAGGACATAAATCATGAACATGATCAAGAACAAGAGTGGAACCATAACCAATAGTCGCTTAACATTAATGAGTCAAAAAGAAGAATACAACCAAAGCTTCGACGTCGAATTCTCCTTTGGCGGGTCGTCAGTAGAACATGTCTCGATAAAGCTTGTGAAGGATGGGACAAGCCTCTCTCTTCGGATACTTGGCAATAGTCTCCTTGCTTGGATTTGGCCTTAGGGAATCAAGAAGGCTCTTGCAGCATAAGGATATGAAAGCTCTTGGGAGCTTGGAGATTCTGGAACTAGCTTGCAAGGGAAATGGGCAAGCTTTTATAGAAGGAGGAAGGGAAGTTGGGATCCCTATAATTATGGGATTGGCCCTATCATCAAGGAAGCTTCCATGAGAGGTGGCAAACCACTTCCTCTCTATGGAAATCCGTAGCCAAACCACCCAACTCAAGATAGATATCAGTCCAAGAATTTGTTAGGATGAAACTTCCGCCTTTTATTTCTAAAAAACACCTCTTAATATGGTTAACGCGGGTGCGGCTCTATGACAGAGCGCCAATTTGCGCGCCCTCTTTGGAGGATTTTCCCCCTTGGCACGAGGGATGAACTATGGAACCGCGCCAATGGAAAAAGAGCTATTTTTAGGGTTTTTTGCAGGGAGATGTCTTCAGGGCAATTAAAGCTCATCTTTAGAGGGATGCAATGAAAGTTTTTTCAAGTCTTGTCTCTGCTCACGGGTCACGGAATGAGCCCTCCAATGTGCGGGATGGGGATTGTAGGGACGGTGACAAATTGCTGTGTAACAGATGCCCCCTAAAGCATGAGGCCTGAAAGAGAGAGAGAGGGGTGAAATGCTTTACGAGAACATGCCGACTGAAAACACCGCCATCGGAAAACCCGCGGAGCGAAGTACAACTGATGTCTCAGATACATGATATATATATGTGGTATGGGTGCAGCCATCCATAACAGAGTTCAAAATAATCTAGATCCAAGGCATGGACGTAGCCATCCAGTCAGGATTGATAAATAGACCTAGGTATGGTCGCAGCCATCCAATCAGTGATTCATGTAAATAATCATAATAATCCACAATATCGTAGCCTGGATTACAACAGACACAATCCAGGGTCTTGCGCTCCATCTCGACCCAAAAAAAGTACAAGTTCAAGCATGCGAATATGTGAGCTAAAGTCGAACATGCAAGAACATCGCCTGATTACCAGCCAATGATGAAAGCTGTTAACAGACGCGAGAGGAACCACCAATAATGACAATGGCTCTCAAGGTACTATAGGTACAATCTACGGCGTGCGAATCAATGAGATGGTGTCGAACACCCGTAGAATCACTCGATTGGAGGCCAATTATGAAAACCTCACGTCGAATGCAACGAACCTGCCATTGAGGCATGCAGGCTCCAAGGTACCATAAGGGAGTCTCTAGATCAGCTTCCCGGATAATGAGCTGAAGTCGACGGGAAGTGACCTTGATCGAAGGTGGGCCATAATGTTTCCCACATCATTGACACGAGACAGAGGAACATGATGTTTTTTTGTGAATCAGGATCATATGAGAATCAGAGGAAGGTTGATACTTTCAGAGGTCAACTTCTCTTGAACATGTAAACGGCACGACAGTGGACTTGGCAGTATTTGACATCAACGGATCAGTGGTCATGGTGACGAGGCAACGAGCAGATGAGAGGTCAAAAGGGATTATCCAAACCCATGGAGGCAAGTGAAGAACGAGATGAGATGTCCCCAAACCGACACAAGCGCAGACAAGTGCCATGTTCAAGAGCGACATACTGCCGACACGACAATGATGCTGGTTCCATTTTCCCCCACCATTTCTGGCGAGTACCCCAATTATTTTTGATAAAAAGCTTGAAGGGGATAGCATATGCTTGTAATATAAGTCCGCCCTTTAGGCCAATCCATCCTAGTACATTTTACGAGCCCTAGGAAGGAGGAACTCGGAGAACGTCATTTTGACTGAGTATAATGTCATCAGGGTTTAACGAGTCTGACAAAGGAAGAACTCGGCGCCTTTTCATATTTAGAGAGTTTGAAAATATAGCAGAAAAGTAAACTCCAGCGGTCCCTTTTCGTAGATAGTTCCTCGGACCCGAAAAGGTAGAAAACAATATCTGAGAAAACCTCCTAGTCGTGATAGGCTAGGGTATTCCTTTTTCGTAATTAATCCATCCCAGCCCGAAAAAGGGGTAAACGTATACTGGGTAGATATCGATTCGTGTCCACTTTAACGAGATCGAAACGACAAGGGCCTCGACAATCTTTTCATGTTTAGAGAGTCAGAAAAGAGCTGAAAGATGACTCCAGATTGACTTTTTCGTGTATTTACCGAGTCCGAAAAAGTATAAAATACAACTCGTTTCGTCGTCTAAGTTGCGTAAAAGACCTGTCGCTGCACAAGAAGGCAAGTGTAAAACCCATTTTCGACAAAATATATTAAAATATTCAGAAAAATAACTTTCAAAACCTATTTTGATTTCAAAAAGTTACAAATATGTCGAATGGTAAAAATACAATTACTTTTTACTTTTTACCTCACCGAAGAGCAGCAACGGTCCAGTTTGTGTGCGAAATTTTGACAGCGATTGCGACCGATCCGGGCTACCATTCAGAGTTCCGTCAGTTCCAGGTAAGAGGCGCTTCCTTGTACTCCATTTCAATCCATTTTTTAATAGTTTTCCATCATGCATTAGACTTCTGGGGCAACTTTTTAAATTTTTAGGGCTCCGCTCATTGGCGCGGGTATCGGGCACGGACCCGCGCCAATGGGATTTCACATGTAAAGGGCTCGCGCCGACTGGTGCGACTGTTCAGGAAATAGCCGCGCCAGTGGCGGAACCCAAATTTCCGCCTAAAAATTTGAGATTTTAATCAATTTGGATGAAATTTGAAGCTCATCAGAGATCTAATTAAGGGTTTGTGATCATGTTGATGCAGGAAACCGAGCAAAATGGTGATTGAGTGGAAAGAGAGAGAGCATAGTGAAGAGGATGAACAAGCCATGGAAAATGAAACTTGCATGAATGCCCTCAGGAACTATGGGCTAAAAAATTTCTTCCTGACGCCTTGTTTACGAGTTCAGCCTGAGCTTCTACAGTACTTGATCAATATGTGGGACGCATATGAACAAGTATTCAAGTTGCGGGATCAAGTGTTAGAACTGGAGGTTGCTGACGTGTACTTCATAATCGGATTATCGCGCAGAGGTCCGGTACCCATATTGACAAGGAGCAGACCGTCTGGTGAGAAAATGGAGCAAGTGATGGCATGAGTGTGCCGAGGGGCACAACTGGGATCAGGAAGTGGAAAGGTGGACATCCACACCATTCCTGATCTGGCACTGAGAGTGGTGCTGCATATCATCACGTGGGCTACGGGGTTGCAGGCACCACACGAGGCCACAAAGGCCCAATTTTTGCTAGCCTCATAGTGTATGACTCCCCTATTGTTCGACTGGGCCACAATAGTGACGATAAACATGAAGAGACAGCTCACGAAGTGCAAGCAGGCCAAACTAAAACAATTCAGCTACGGTTCCATCCTGGTATCGTTTATTCTAGAACGATTACCAATCTTCCAGGGCCAAGGGGCCATAGTAGCTGAGCTGATTCCATGAGAGACAAGAATGTCTCGCTAGGCAGCACTGATGCCCAGAGCTGGAGGAGGCCAACAGATGTCCTAGAGGCCGAAGTTTTTTGGGTGGTTGCGGCGTCAATTGATCGTAGTGGAAGACTGGCCATATGCAGGAACCGATTTCACTGGAGAACCAGATCTCCCACTGCCGGAAGGAGATGATTGGGACGAGGAGTTGGATATGAAATCTTCTCTTTTTTATTTTTATGATTTTTTTGTTAATACATATCCATCCTGACACATTTTATATGTATGCAGACGTGGGCCCAGAGAGACCAGCTGGTATGTCTCCTATTGTACGGAGGACTCTTCCCGCACCTGATCCTCAGGCAGAGGGTGCAGAGGGGGGGGAGTTAATCCAGAATCTCGAGGGCATTTCCCAAGGGATCCCAGACTATGCCCGGCTGGCGGATGTACCGATGGCGTACCAGAGACATACGGTGGGAGTGCCTAGTCGCCTCCACCAAATCCTGAGACGCTTAGTGCGTGCAGTCACCTGCTATCATGAGCACCATGCGGATTAGACTCCTAGGGTCTTTATCATGCATATTTTTTGAGAGACATGTCATCTCCGGATGTATTAAGACGAACATATATATTTTTTGATTCTATGCGACTATGTAAACATTTCGATATCTATATATATACATATCTATTTCTGGATGGATTTTCCTTTTACATATGATGATGATTTACAAATTGCGCAATTGTCTATCTAACACCAAATTAGCTACTGCATCTGTTAAAGTATTCATATGCCTGGGTATATGCTGATATGTAATATAGTCAAAATTTCTTTCCAGTAAACAAATACGCAGATACAGACATAAAATGGATGGGTTTCTAACCGAATAATGACCATTCAGTTGTAATACTACAAGTTGTGAGTCTAGATACACAAGTAATTCATGGATACCAAGGTTTATAGCCTCAGTTAATAATTATAATACATCACTATATTCCGCCATGTTATTTCTAGTACGTCCCAGACGCACACCTTGCAGGTTGACCAACTCACCAGCAGGATCATAGATTACCCAGGCCGCCGAAGACAGGTTCCTGGTACTGCGGGAGGCACCATCCGCGAAACCAACAAACGGACGAATGGACATCTGCACAATCAGGAAGACCCGATCAGCAGAAAGATGTTTACATCGCACACCACACCACACATGCACACAAATGAGAAAAGCACACCTATGTACACATAAAGATGGGCATGCCCCCCAGCATGGTGTCTCAATTCGAGGTGCATGCCCCCCAAGCTTTAGTCCATAGGAAATGGAGTGAAGGTTGAAAACAAAAGAGATATCAAAACTCGAATTGAACATGCTCGTGTTTCATTATTTTAACGAGGTTGACACACTTAAAAGAACTATCCTCGTAGCCGCTTGTTTCACTGTTTTAGGAGCTTGACACAAGAGGAAGAACTGTGCTCCGATGAGCTTAATGGAGGAGGCTTAGGAGAGAGATGATCGGATACATGACGCTCTAGACAATCTGACATTGCCCCCAAGCGAGGCATAAAAGAGGAACGATGATGTCCGTCGCTCCAAGGCAGCTCCTCGAGAGACATTGTTTCAATGATGGCTTCATCGGAAGGAAAAGTCTCTTTGAGAGGATCAGGCGAATCGGCCTGACGAAGCCAGGGGGATTGAGAGTAGACATCTAGAGCCATGCTCAAAGGAGCATGCTGAGGAGGTGGAGGATCAGATGCAGCAACAATTTCACAGTAGCTAATCTCTACCTGAGTCAAGGGCATTGATTCTCCAAACTCAAACACCTGCTCAGGCGTAGGGATGAGCCAGGGGTCATCAGACCTGGAAATCATGTTAACTTGAGCGGTGTGCAGTGGTGGTGCAGGAAAAATACCCATGAGGACAGGGTCTTTGAAGAGACCGGGTCCTACACTGTCAGGGGGATTCGGAATCTGATCCACGTATGGAACGTTATTCTCGGAGGTGGAGGTGAAGAAGGACAACTGATCCACCGTGACGATTTTTCCCTCGTGAGGGAACTTAAGAAGTCGAAAAACGGTGGATGGCATGCATAGCATGGCATGAGTCCAGCTGCGGCCAAGAAGTATATTGTAGTTGAGCCTGGCGTCAACCACCTCTACTTCTATGTTGACAGTCTTCCCCTGTAAAGTGATCGCTAAAATTTCGAGAACACCCAGGGGTTTAGATTCCTGACCATCAAATGCCTTGAGGGCATTGGGAGATGACGAAAGGGCTGGAGAGCCAATGGCCTTCCAGAAAGCGGACGACATAACACAGGTAGAGGCACCTTCATCCACAATGGCCCTATGGATGTTAAGACCGTTAATCCCAACTTGAATAACAAGAGTGATCTGATGTGGAAGTCGAGGAGTGAAATTCTCTAAATCGAAGGAGAGAAGACTCGAATCGGCGGGATCGATGCCACCGATTGTAGATAGTAAAGCCTTCTGTTGCGAAGGACAACTTTGAAGAACTTCTAGTGCAGACATAGCAGAAGGCGCCTGTGCCAAATCCTCAACAATACTGTAGTGTTGAGCGGCACGAGCATTTGGATTATAAGAAGATCTTCGAAGAACACCTTTAGAAGGCGGCTTCACAACAGGTTCGAGAGTAGGCTTCTCAATTTCCAACGAACTGGAGACAGGTGGGGGAGGTGGCCCATCCACAACTGCCTTCCCGGGTGCCTGCCATGATTCATTGTAATCCTTTGAATGCGTAGCGACAGAGATAGGTAAAGCACCATTCATCATGAAAACTTCGGACCCAAATGGTGCAGATGGTGACGTTTTTTCAACCATATGGGTCTGATGAGACGGGAATGGCTCTTTTAGAACTGCCAGAGTCCCTTTGGAGCCTTTGAGAAGTTGACTAACTTCAGATCGTCGTGGAAAATCCTTAGTATAATGGTCTCCTTCACAAATGAGGCAGGGGTACTTCGGTTTACGTTGAGAACCATCCTCAGTATGAGATTTGGATTCTAGCCTCGGGGTGTCAGATTTGGATTTACCTTTGCCCTTGTTTTTCCCTTTGGAGGTTTTCTCCATAGGATTGGCCTGAATGGCGTTCACCTCCACGGTTTTGCCAGAATCGGATGGGGCAGGATTAGCAGGAGTATTGTTGGAATAATTAGACTTCTGCTTCCCATTTGAAGATTTCTTCGAATTCTGAGACACAGAACCAATGACACCATCCACTGTAGGGGTAGGTGGAGCCTTAGAGGTTCCGAACCATGGAGCATCAGGAAAGATATCATAAAGCGTGCTGGACTGAGAATATACAAGATCTAGATATTGGGCACGCGCAATGGCTTGTTCCTCCGTCACACACGCTCCCATCGCAATATCTTGGGCGATTTTATTCACGAAGGAGGTGGTGAACCAGTGAGTTAGTATCTGATCAGGTATATGAAACTTGATCAGTCTACGACAGTGCCACCACTCATGAAAGTGATCAGAAATGTGAGTGGCTTTATCCTGCTTCAGAGAAGTCAGGAGGTGCGTCCCGGCTTCATAGCGAACCGGTAACTGAAAGTGCGTCAGAAAAGCCATGGCTAAGGAATTGAAATCTTGGAAGATGCCACGGGATAACTCTATGTACCACTTAGCAGCAGCTCCAGTCAAAGTGCACTGGAAGAGGCGCAGACGAATTGAATCATCGACCCAAGAGTTAGACGAACACCAAAGATGATACGTCATCACATGCGCTTGGGGGTCCTCTCCAGCTTTACCCTCAAACTTGGGGCAATCACCTGGTATCTTGGTAGGAACTGGAGGCCAATACAAATTATGCAAAATCAGATCATTGGTCAGTTTTGAAACATCCGGAAATTCCAAGGCGGCCAGGAACGGCAATGGCGGATTAACCGGCATGCCAGGCCCGGGATGAGGACCGGTACTTGTACTCCACAATGGTTGTGAATATCCTTGCCCCCATGGGTTCTGTCCCATAGGATTATGACCGCAGGGGGTGTAGGTCATATAACCAGACTGATTTGGTTGCTGGTAACCAGTGTGTGGGGCTTGATAACCAGAGTACGGACCCTAATTATGTGTCGGCCCGGTTTAAGCAACATTTGGATTTGGTTGCTGAGTATAGGTAAAACCGGGTGGAGGAGGATAATACTGAGAGCCTCGGGGCTGATTATAATTCGGTTGAGATTGACCATGAGGATAATAACCGCCCTGAGGATGAGTCGGCTGCTGATAGGTGGAACCCTGCGGAGCTTGATAACTAGGGTGCAGCTGTTGATTTGGCTGCGGTGTCAAATGAATCGGATGTCGGGCAGGGTTAATGGAATGAGCGGGCTGCCCTTAATGAACAGGTTGACCCGACTGAGAGGGCTGACCTGAGTGAACAGGTTGACCAGGATAGACAGGCGGCGCCGGTTGGGCAGGTTGACATGGCTGTATAGGAGCCCCAGGTTGTACCGGATGGGCCGGTTGGCCTGGAGGCGGAACACTGGGTTGTACCGGATGAGCCGGTTGGTCTGGTGGAGGAATAGGGCCAGGTGATTGCCGGTAACCGGTTTGACCTGGAGCAGAACCATAGGATGGTCCCGACGGATATGCAATGTTAGAAACAACAGGATACTGCGGTTGCATAGGTTGAGAAGGCTGGATTTTCCCCCCAGGACCATAAACCGGTCCTGGTTGGTACCCCGCCTGAGGCTGCATAGGTTGACTGGAAGGGCTATAATACTATCCTTGCAGACCGTACGATGGCCCTTGCTGGCTTGTAGGATAGCCTTGCATGGGATGCCTCTGTGGGTCATAAGGATAGCCAGGTTGGCCTGAAGGTTGGCCTTGGAAAGGCTGCCCTTGCGGGTTATAAGCCTGGTTATAAGGTAAACCTTGAGCATGGAGGTAAGCCTCAGGAGCGGGTAGACGCAAAATGTCCCCGTGCTCATCATACTGACCTGGAAAAGCATACACAGGCGTACCATCCTGTGCATAGTGCGAAAAGTAAGAGCGGTTGGGATCTTGGGAGGATGGTCCAACCTCGGGGTTCGGCTGTTGCAGGGACAACCAATACTCCTCCGGAGAGATGTTCTCCGGTATAGCAGTCGCTAAATAAACGTCTTCAGGAGACGGTATAGCCCTGGCGGAGGGTGCCGTGACAACAGGTGTAGATGCAGCCACACAAAAAGTGGTTCGGACGGGTACAGAAGTAACGGGTGTCTGAGGGGACACCCCCGGTGAAGGAGCAGCTGGCATCGGAGAAGGAGCTGACACTCCCATAGAGGCTACGATCGAAATGATCTGACCCAAATACCTGTACCCCAGTGGTAATGAGGGATTGGACGTTGACATGACAGTTGTTTCAGAGTTGTCTCCTGAAAATAATCTTCGTGGGAAGAGCTGATAGTCTTCACCAGACGTTGGGATTTCCTCACCAGAATCACTCATGTTCGAGCCTGCCGCTAGATCTCGTAATAGACGGCGAGGACTAGGAGGAAAAGCAACAGCGATAAAAGGCAAACCCGATGTAAGAGAAAGGAAATCAGCTCCTAATCTCAATTCAGACATAGGGTCAGAAAAGGGCCAATCGAACTCAACTGGTCCCCCAAAGGGTTGCTCAGAAAGAACCGGTCCCCCGTCAGGAAACTCGGAAATAATGGGCTGTTGTGGTTCAGCAGAGGATTGTGAAACCTCTGATGAATCGTCCGTATAAGGACTACCAGTAGACGAAACCGAGGGTTCCGCCACTGTGGCAGAAACGACAAGAGAAAAATATCAAACACACACACGGGCTGAAAAAGAGTCAAGACACATGATCAAACGGTCAACAAGAAAAGTCTAACAAGGCGTGTAATTGTGGGTGATTAATTTTTACCACATTGAAAAATAAGAAACTTCACTGTTTCATGTTTTAAGAGTCGAGAAACGGTAAAAAAAGGTGACTCTATCTCTTTCAGATTTGACACAAGCGTGAAAGGACAAGCGCTTGGTGATCCTTTCAAATTTAGGGAGTCAGAAAAGATCAAATGACCACTCAGGAATACTAGGCAAAAGGGTGTACCAAATAACCGTGAACTGCAATATACACCTTGGTTCCAATAATGAAAGAGAAATCAACCAAGGACTTTCCGTACGTGCAGGCAATCTCCCCGAATGCTGTGTTCGGTGTATCACGGGTATAGGGCGGCAGACTCGGCTTCCTACGGATAAAGGATTGAAACCTAGAGGGGTCTCCCTTTATATACGCGATGGTATGGGGAGCACAAGTCCGTACTAGCGCTGTCTAAAGCCAAAGGCGAACGACAACTACTAGGTTTAAAGACGCTGGAACACGTCTCTAGCCTAGACCTCTAAATATGTTTCGTTAGATTTCAATGTTGCCTTAAGTGTAAATTGAGTAGATTTTAAAGTTGATCTTCAATTACGTTTCAGTTTTCAGGCCCTAACGAATGTGCTGTCTCAAAAATCTCCTAAATGCAAAACTACATGCCACAGTACATCATTTCGTTCGATGAAAGCTAGCTACAGAAGAGTTGAGAGCTTTTTACACAAACAAAAATGATCAGAAGACAATCAATGATATCTCTAATGCAACTAATGAAACTAAAAACTTTTCTTTCAAATTTACTAATTACTAGCAAAATCGAAAAGATTTCAATTCGCACTAATCAACCAAAAGCAAAAGAGATTTTTTTATTTTCAATGTTTGATAGCTAGATGCACTAAACAAACCGAAAACAAATGAAAATCAATTCGAGAAATGATATTAAGAGAGTAAAACAAGCAAATTTCACTCAATGGCACAAACAATCAGATCTCAAATCGACCAAAAGTCTCTCAAAACCAAGAAAAGTCCCAAAGACACCAATGAGCCGTGTAATCTAGGCCCAAAATGAAGCAAAGTGAAATTCGAATGAAAACGAACTCAGTCACTCAAAAAGCGCAATAAGATGATGGAAAACTGTCAAACGAACGCAAGGAAGCAATCCCAAAGTCGACTGAACGAACGAAAAACCAAAAACTCCCAAGGGAGGCTCGACTCACAAAGGCACCTAGATGCCCTAGGGCTCGTATGAAAAATCGAAAGAAATAGGCAAAGAACCAAAGGATGGAGGTTACAATCAGTCAAACTAGGCTCCAGTGCACTCAAACAGTCAAAAAAATAAGATCAAAATCACAAGTCAGCCTCAGAAAGCATGAAACACAATAAACCCTAATAGCTCACAGGATTGGCACAACTGTGAGCTTGAAATTAGCGCCAGAAAGGAAATGGCGCGAGTGATACACATGAAACCTGCGCCAATGGGTGCGACTGTCACGCTGAAAAGCACGCCAGCCGAGTTTACTATGGAAAAATAAAAAACAAGAAATCTCAGACACAGACAAGTGATGACAAGGCTAAAACAAAGCCAAACAAACAGAAAAATCCAGCCCACAAAGCTGACCAAGCAAGCAAGACCAAGAAATTGACCGGAAAGAGAAGACAAAACTCCAATTTTTTCAGTCCGTAAACCAAACTGGAGATTGACTGAAGCAGTGTTGATCTACTCTGCTAATGCAGAGCAAAAGCGTTTCGAAGGCTATTTGGCTGTGCTTCAGGCTCCGTCTATAGTTTACAAATCAAACAACAAGCTGAGTCCCCAGCGGAGTCGCCAAATTGTTGAGGAGGTAAATCCCCTCTGTGGATAGAGGCGATCCCTACTAGCCCAGATCGGGTCTAGCAACAATCAAACACGCTACAGTGCAGGTTCCATCTTCCTAAATAAACCGACTTGCGAGGAAGGCTTACCTGGAATCCAACGCTGTCGTTTGTAGAAGAGGTGGTGCTCTTGTTCCTTTGCCCTGGCAGATCACAATCCTCACGATCTCCATGATCGGACACCTGCACATGCAAGAAACAACAAAAACGCAAGCATAAAATCCAGTATATACAACTATATGTCAGTCGAAGAGGACATAACTCATGAACATGATCAAGAACAAGAGTGGAACCATAACCAATAGTCGCTTAACATTAATGAGTCAAAAAGAAGAATACAACCAAAGCTTCGACGTCGAATTCTCCTTTGGCGGGTCGTCAGCAGAACATGTCTCGATAAAGCTTGTCAAGGATGGGACAAGCCTCTCTCTCTGGATACTTGGCAATAGTCTCCTTGCTTGGATTTTGCCTTAGGGAATCAAGAAGGCTCTTGCAGCATAAGGATATGAAAGCTCTTGGGAACTTGGAGATTCTGGAACTAGCTTGCAAGGGAAATGGGCAAGCTTTTATAGAAGGAGGAAGGGAAGTTGGGATCCCTATAATTATGGGATTGGCCCTATCATCAAGGAAGCTTCCATGAGAGGTGGCAAACCACTTCCTCTCTATGGAATTCCATAGCCAAACCACCCAACTCAAGATAGATATCAGTCCAAGAATTTGTTAGGATGAAACTTTCGCCATTTATTTCTAAAAAACACCTCTTAATATGGTTGGCACGGGTGCGGCTCTATGACAGAGTGCCAATTGGCGCACCCTCTTTGGAGGATTTTCCCCCTTGGCGCGAGGGCTGAACTATGGAACCACGCTAATGGAAAAAGAGCTATTTTTAGGTTTTTTTGCAGGGAGATGTCTTCAGGGAAATTAAAGCTCATCTTCAGAGGGATGCAATGAAATTATTTTCAATTCTTGTCTCTGCTCACAGGTTGCGGAATGAGCCCTCCAATGTGCGGGATGGGGATTGTAGGGACGGTGACAAATTGCTGTGTAACACAAGGGAATATTGAATCATATATATCAGTATTGGGTTATTATATTCCTCCAAGAAAAAAAAAATTGTAAACCCATTAAGCCCTCATAAATATCTACTATGATGCATGAAGAGGAAGAATTGCAAGATGATATATCAGAATTAGGGGACCAAGTGCAACAAATTTCACTCTCATAAAGAGAAACCAAAGATGAAATGGATGGTTTGAAAGGAAACATGGATGGCTTAAAAGGCGACATGGATGGTTTAAAAGGAAACATGAATGGTTTAAAAGAATACATGGAATGTGTAATATTCCCAAATTTTCACATCATATTTGGAATATTAGAGTCATTGATTTTCTTAATAAATTAAGTAAATAAAAGGGTGGAGGGACCCACAATCCTCAATAAGAATAAATATCCACTTTGTGTGTGTGAATGTGGATTAATTTAGTCTATATCTGCAAAATAAGTTAGTTGAGAAACTAATAATGTGAATGAGATTGGAGATCATGTCTCATTTAATGAGAAAGATCATGGAGGGTTGTTTCAGTCGACTAAGATCTTGAAGATGTCAAACAATAAAGTGATGGAGGATCATGTGAAAATAAAACACACATGATGGAGGAGGTGTACATTGCACCTAAATTGTTTGGGTGATTTGGTCAAATAGCGCAGTCCCTCTTGGAGGATCTTGTCCACATGAGACTGCATAGTTGAGATTGGGGCTAAGGCTTGGGAAGGCTCAAACATTATAAAGGAGATGAAGGAAAAGGTGAAAGGTATCTTGGATTATTTTATGTCTGATCTTTTAGATCTGGAATTTTCAAGTGACATTCCACTACATTCTTGGGTTGTTCAACAGAGATTGCAGGTGTTGTTTAGCATAGGGTGTTCTCAGGCGGGAATCCCACCTCTTTCTTGAGTAGCTCTGGAAAGAGGATTTCATTTCATTATACATCAGGCTTTAAGTGCCATTTTCTTTTTCTACTTTCTGCAGAACATTCACATTTAGAAATCTGTAGATTTCTGAAGATCGGTTTGGGAGGTGGAAGTTGTCTCAGTACTTTAGCTAGAGAACAAGGTGTGGGATTATTCCCATCACTTGGGCTTATGTTTCAGCACTCCCAGAGCCACATTGCAGATCTGGCATCAGGCCAAAATTTATTGACCTCCTAGCAGTAGCATTCCCTTTAGGAATAATGTTGTCCATATTGCAGATCAAAAAGGAGGAAGGAAGTTGCTAGTACTTCAGCTAGAAATCCAGTGAAGGATCATTCCTTCACATTTCCATCAGGCTTACCATCAACCTGGATTTTATTGCAACATATTTCAGCATGAATAAGGGCTCTCTTTCCCTCGTAGCATAATTTTTGTTGGCATCTGTGTTGCAGCAACTGAATTCATCATTGGAGGATTGAGGAGGTAGATCTAGAGCTTTCAGCTCATAGATCTCATGAAGGGATAATCCCTTCAAGCATAGATTTGATCTGAGCACACATTTCAGCCATATATTCTTCAGATCTAGCTTCAGATCTGTATTTCCTAGCAGATCAAGGATCAAATCCTGGGAAGGTGATTTTTCCAAAGTTGTAGATCTGGAAAATCCTTTCTGGGTTATCTTGGGAATCCATCACATTGGCTAGATATTGAATATTGGCATCATTGGAGCTCCAGTTTTGAGTAGATATGCATTTCCCTCTCTTGCCTGCAACTCTATGTTTATATTCTGCTGAAGGGACAGTGCAGTATTTGCTGTAGAGCCTCTCCAGTTATGCTGTACCTATTGTATGCCTGTTTTCAAGGTAATCCTAGCTCATATTTTTTGCAAGATCTACCTATATTCTGTACTTGTGTAACTAAATCATCTCCAATATAATAAAATGGCTCAGCTCTTTCTGCATATTCTAATTTTTACTTAGATTTATTTTTTATCTTGCTGTAAGTTCTTATAGTGTGTTAAGTATTACTGCATTCTCCCTTTTGGGATATTACGATGGTATCAGAGCATGATATTTGGCTCAACTTGTGCACACTTCATATTTTGCATTGAAAGAAGAAAAAATAGATAAGATCTATCATGGAGGATGAAAAATTTGTCACTCCTTTCTTTAGATCCATGCAATATCTCTCCAAGGAGGTAAATCAAATGAAGGAGGAAGAACAGAGAGAATATCCAAGAAGAATATCTGATGAGGAAAGAACTTATTATCGGCAGAAAAGAAGACCGTATAATCCTAGATCTCCTCATAGATCCACTATGCCCACTTTCTTTGAAGAAGGTGAGAGGTATAGAAGTGAAGAAAGGAATGAACCTGAGACTCATGAGACTCTTAGTCTATATCTTGAAGAGTATAAAGCACAGTCTAGAGCTTTCAAGGAGAATCTAACTCTCCAACAATTCTTCCAGATTAAAGAAGAAAGAGGATCCTACAGTAGAAATAGAAGGAAGAGGCATAATAGATTCTAATTTGCCTACATTTGATGGATCTTCCTCAACCAATGTTAAGGCTTGGAGGAGGGAGTTAGATTTATTTTTAGAGCTACATCTTGTGGCTGAAGAAGAGGATGTTCAAATTGCAACACTTCATCTCTTAGATGAAGCGAAAGATTGGTGGTTTGGGCACATAGAGAATGCAAAGGTAACGAAGTATTCAGTCTCCGTTGAGGGAGGATTTTGATGAGAAGAAAACAGATATGAGCCACAAAGAAACATCTCCCAAGGAAACAAATAAGAATGTCAATCTTGTCACTCTGGGCAAGAGGTCACTACTTTCACCACCTTCTGCAGAAGTACTTGTATCTGGAGAAGAGACACTTGCATCTTTGCAACGTAGTCTTGAGCTCTTGACATATGGAGTCCCATGCATGGATAAGGAGATGCAGGAGGAGGAGAAGGAAGATACCAGTGCTGGTACACTTAAAGAAAGGAGGCCATCATTATTACAAGCAGTTGGAGCCACTATTGTCCTAGTTGAAGGAACTCTTGTGTTATTTCAAGAGGTTCCCATATATCAGTTGATCCAAGGTATGCATAAAATTTCATCATATATTGTTTCAAGATCAATGCATAACCAAGGGTTAGAAAAAAATGCTGATTTGAAGTAGAGAAATATCACAGTGCAGAGGACCCTTGATCTAATCAAGGAGGAGACTGAAAAATATCTCGTTTCATCATTGTTGAGGTACATTCAACCCCTTGAGTTGAGATGTAGAGTTTCAGAAAATATGATTAGAATCATCCTATGTACAATGGCTGATTATGAGATCAGTATTGTGCCTTACTTTGAGACAACATATGTATTACCCTGTAGATCTACAATGTTGTCACTTAGTAGCTATGACAAAGAAATGGCTTCATCATTCTTGGAGCATTCTAGAGGCAGCTTCACTAAGGAAGAAATGGAAGCAAAGATGAAAAATGGTAGACATCTTAAAATGAGAAACCTTTTCTCCCTTCTAGATGACCCTTTCTCAATGAGCCTCTCACTGCTCAAAGAGAAACTTATACTTGCAGCAAATCCAAAACTTATTTGGTTTTGGAGGGCCTTTGATGGAGAAAGAATCTCATTAAGAGATCTCATTAGAGATGCATTTCAACATTTCATGAAATGAAAAGTTCTTCAATAGTTTGGGAAGGATGGAATTCTGCAAAGGTAGGATGCCATGATTATGCAGTATCTCAATCATCATCCACATGGAATTCGATGGGTAAGGATGATAAGCAAGCGGTTGCAAAACCACTTGCATATTTTTATGGGCCAGCATGCTTGGTTATGTTGGTTTCCATTGGGAGATTTCTGTCATTCTCCAAAGGAACCTATTCTTCTGATCCATGCCTTGAAAAACACATGAAATGAAGGAGGAGGCATGGCTACGCTGGCTGCTCTTGGGTGAGTATGGATACCACCCAATAGCTCATCATTTTTTGAATCATGCCTTGTTTTTCAATGATAAATTGCAGCAAAGGAAGTTATGTTCATTTTGGTTTCACTTGAGGGATGTTGGCCACCACATGACATCTCCTATGTCTATGTGTTTTGTATTGTGTAAAATTTGGCATAATGATCTCATGATGTGCATTGATGATGTTTCTTTATATTGATCTGATGTGACATTTCATATGTCCATTATTATGCTTTTGCTTCATGATGCACATGAGGAGGAGAGAAAGAAGCAAGATCTCTTGTTGCTTTGGTTGCTTTTGGGGGAGTTTGGCTTGTCCATCTTACATGGAGGAGATGGAAGATGGCAACAAAGGGCCTTACTACGGTGGTTATTGTTAGGAGACTATGGTTTGACATCTTTGTCTACCCATGTTACTCCTTCCCTTCTTCTTTTGCATAACTTTGGAATGATGAAGTTTGGATCCAATAAGGCCAACAGGGCTAATAAGGAGAGCATAACAATGCTCAATCAAATTCATGAAACATGGGATGAAGGAGTGTATTGTATGATGAAGCTTTTCCTTTGTGGAGAGAGCTAATTCATTTCATGTCTCTCATGTATTGATGATGACGTTGGACATCATAGGGTTGTCACTTGGTACTTCATGATGGGAGGAGGACATCTAACCAAACAGTTGGAGGTCATTCTTTATTCTTTTAAAAGAAAACTTTGGAACCAAATATGCATAACCTATTGTATCAAATGGAGGAAGCCTTCCTTATGTGGATGCCATTTCGAGGAGAATAGAGGGCTTTGCATCTAATTTTGGAGCTGCTTGAGGACAAGCAACATTTTTCTGGGGGAGACTGTAATATTCCCAAATTTTCACATCATATTTGGAATATTAGAGTCCTTGATTTTCTTAATGAATTAAGTAAATAAAAGGGTGGAGGGACCCACAATCCTTAATAAGAATAAATATCCACTTTGTGTGTGTGAATGTGGATTAATTTAGTCTAGATCTGGAAAATAAGGTAGTTGAGAAACTAGTAATGTGAATGAGATTGGAGATCATGTCTCATTTAATGAGAAAGATCATGGAGGGTTGATTCAGTCAACTAAGATCTTGAAGATGTCAAACAAAGGATCATTGAGATTTCATGATAAAGTGATGGAGGATCATGTGCAAATAAATCACACATGATGGAGGAGGTGTACATTGCACCTAGACTGTTTGGGTGATTTGGTCAAACAGCGCAGTCCCACTTGGAGGATCTTGTCCACATGGGACTGCACAGTTGACATTGGGGCCAAGGCTTGGGAAGGCTCAAACATTATAAAGGAGATGAAGGCAAAGGTGAAAGATATATTGGATTATTTGATGTAGGATCTTTTAGATCTGGAATTTTCAAGTGACATTCCACTGCATTCTTGGGATGTTCAGCAGAGATTGCAGGTGTTGTTTAGCATAGGGTGTTCCCACGCGGGAATCCCACCTCTTTCTTGAGTAGCTCTGGAAAGAGGATTTTACTTCATTGTACATCAGGATTTAAGTGCCATTTCATTTTTCTACTTTCTGCAGAACATTCACATTAAAAAATCTACATATTTCTGAAGATCAGTTTGGGAGGTGGAAGTTGTCTTCAGTACTTCAGTTGGAGAACAAGGTGAGGGATTATTCCTATCACTTGTGCTTATAGTTCAAAACTCCTAGAGCCACATTGTAGATCTGGCATTAGGCCAAAATTTATTGACCTCCTAGCAGCAGTATTCCCTGAAGGAATAACGTTGTCCATATTGCAGATCAAAAAAGAGGAAGGAAGTTGCTAGTACTTCAGCTAGCAATCCAGTGAATGATCATTCCTTCACATTTCCATAAGTCTTACCATTAGCCTGGAGTTTATTACAACATATTTCAGTAGGTAGAAGGCCCCTCTTTCCCTCACAACACAGTTTCTGTTGGCAGCTGTGTTGCAATAGCTGAACTCATCATTGGAGGATGCTTTCAGCTCATCGATCTGATGAAGGGATCAACCCTTCAAACATAGATCTGATCTGAGCTTAAATTTCAGCCATCTGTTCTTCAGATCTAGCTTTAGATCTGTATTTCCGATCAGATCAAGGATCAAACCCTGGGAAGGTGATTTTTCCAAAGTTACAGATCTAGAAAATCCTTTTTGGGTTATCTTGGGAATCCATCACATTGGCCAGATCTTGAATATTGGCATCATCAGAGCTTTAGTTTTGATTAGATATGCATTTCCCTCTCTAGCCTGTAACTCTATGTTTATATTTTGCTAAAGGGAAAACATAGTATTTTCTGCAGAGCCTCTCCAGTTACGTTGTACCTGTTGTATGCGTGTTTTCAGGGTGATCCTAGCTCATCTTTTTGGCTAGATCTACCTATATTCTGTACTTGTGTAATTGAATCATCTCCAATATAATAAAATGGCTCAGCTCTTTTTGTATATTCTAATTTGTACTTATATTTATTGTTTATCTTGCTGTAAGTTCTTATATTATGTGAAGTATTACTACATTCTCCCTTTTGGGATATAATAGAATGTTTGAATGAAGGTTTGAAAAAGTTGCTAGAAGAAAGGTTTCCTAATGGAAAAAAGGTACTAGATAAAACTCATGACGAGAAAAAAATAAATGTTAATCATGATTTCATAAAATCTAATGTTGGCGAGAAGAACGACCATATTCCAAAAATGGATATGAGGAAGTTTGATGGAAAGGATCCTGTAACATGGATACTACAGATGGAGCAATATTTTGATCTCCATAATGTGCAAAACACACAAAAGGTACGCATTGCAACTTTACATTTAGAACAAAATACATTTGTATGGTATCGATGACTTTTCTCCCGTAAAAAAATTGTCACTTGGTCAATTTTTACGGAGGAAATGATAGCACATTATGAGGATACAAAGAGCAACACCTTCTTTAGCCAATTGATAAATCTCAAACAAGAGGGTTTAGTGGGGCAGCACATTGAGGACTTCCAAAAATTGAATATAAGGGTAACTGATATTCCAGAGGAACACAGGATTGATCTCTTCATAGGCACTCTAAAGGATAACATCCAACACGAAGTTCGTGTTTTGGAACCTGATTCATTGGAGAAGGCATTCAGGTTGGCAAGAAAAGTTGAATGTAAAATTATGGCGACAAGGAAGCCTACCACTCAATTCTATAAAGAAGGAAGTTTTTCTACGCCTAGATTTCCACAACCTACAAGGTTGACACCACAACAATTGGAAGAAAAAATAACAAAAGGGCTTTGCTACAGTTGTGATAGCAAATACACTAAAGGTCATAAGTGTGCTGAGAAGAAATTATTTTACATAGATTGTGAAGAGGAAGAAGAAAATGAACAAGAAGAGGATATACACCAGGAACCATCCCTAGAAGAGGAAGAAATGAATCCGACCATATAGTGTAATGCACTGGCAGGAATTACCACTCCTCAAACTCTCAAGATAAAAGGACAAATCAAGAAGAAAAAGGTAATAGTGTTGATTGATTCAGGTAGCACCCATAATTTTATTCATTGTAAGGTAGCCAAGGAATTAAATTGTTTCCTATACCCAGCACCAGAATGTCAAGTGATGGTTGCAAATGGAGGAGCTATAAATTGCTCTGGAAAATGCCATAATATCAAGCTAACCATGGGGGAATATGTATTGACTATTCCAATGCTTTCCATTCCTATGGGAGGTGCTGATGTTGTAATAGGAGTACAATGGTTACAATCTTTGGGGACGGTAGCTTTTAATTTTCAATAACTTTTCTTGAAATTTTTTTCAGAAGGAAAGGAAGTCGAATTACGGGGTATTGTGGGGAAGCCAGGAAGGATAATAAGCTCTAATGTCATGACAAAGCTTCTAAAGAAAGAACAGCGAGGCGTAATTGCACAATTATGGTCACTAGAAGTTCCAACATCAAAATCATCTATTTCTGCAGATCTCCAACAAGTCTTGGACAATCATTCCAAGGTGTTTGAAACTCCCAAAGGACTCCCACCTATTCGTGATCATGATCATGCTATTCATTTGATTCCAAGAAGTTTTCCTCAAAACATCAGGCCTTACATATATTCTTATGCCCAAAAGAGTGAAATTTAACGTATGATTGTAGAAATGCTAGAGCTAGGTATAATTCAACCTATTCAAAGTTCTTTCTCTATGTTGACATTCAATAAGATGATGAGCTTAGTGAAAAGTGTCGCCTTCACTAAGTGGGCCCACGGAAATTTATTGAGGTATAAAAGGTGTCTTTTTAACGCCTATTTATCCTACATTAATTATCAATCCGAGAATGACTTTTTGTTTCAAGAGTGTACTCAGTCTGAGGCAACAATTTATCCAAGAGTAATGCTCTTCAATATGTAGTACAATGTTCTAAATGCAAGAGTAAATGGATGCTTGAAAAATAAATCTAACTACAACAACATAAACTCAAATGGTCTGAAATCCAACTATTCACTCAGCAAACATCAATCGAGGATACAATAGCAATAACTCATTCCTCTAGAAATTGATGCAATTGAAATTAAACTGGAACAAGACAATCAATCTGGGAATGAGGAAGCAATAACCAGTGTTCTCTACAGTTGACAATCTTTATTTAAAGTAATTAAAGAGAAATGGAATTTGAACTAAGAAAATGTTGTAAACTTAATGAACTAGAAATGAAAAACAAACTACAATCGAATAACAATGTAAATAACTAACAAATTGTAACTAAGGAATTGAATAGGAGGTATTAACTAATGAATCAAATAGCAAAGTCTATGGAACAACCAATCCCATTGAAAAACAATCTGTAATGAATATCAATCAAATGGAACAGCAAGTGGAATGAAACCATAATGGAAATAGAATAACGAAGCTCTATTAAGGTATTAACAAGATAAATTATACAGTGTTGAGATTCTTGTTAAATAATAAAAGAAAAATAATGCGATTCGTTAATATAACACACTGATATCAAAGCAATTAAATAGAAAACCGATTAACTTGCAAACTGTAATAAAAGAAAATATGAACTATCTCACAACAATAATGAAAAGGTAGAGATACAAATAGTGGATCGATCCACCAAGACTAGGCCCTCAACCAGCGGTGAAACGCCGCTGAGCTACTGCAGAACTTAAGAAGTTAAACGGCAACACGTTCTTGTATTAATCATGCATAACAACGTTTACAAATAGTCGATCTCTGTTTAATCAATGAGAGTCGATGAGGAATTGTATAATTAGAACAAGAAATCTCTCCATCTCTTCTCCATCCTCTATCGTCCCTCAATACATAATACATGTTCTCCTTTTATAATCAGAAAGAGGAGAAATAAAATGGTAAATATGATCTCTCATAAAAATATTGGATTGTTCCTAACCAATTGATCAACAAGAAAATAAATTTTCGTCCATCTTTCAACAAGAGCAAGTCGAATTTGGATTTGCAGCTGAGATAATTTGGAGGACGGCTGCAACAACAAATCTGAGAAAATCGTGCTTAAAGAACCTTGTGTTTCTCTCAATACAGGCCAAATTTGGGCAAACCATTCTTTAAATAAGTTAATTTGGTCCGTTCTTGACAAAACTTATGTTCCGTATTTTCCAGATTCTTCTTCATTTGCCCAGAATCTCAACCGGAAAATTGTCACTTCTTATTCCAGTGAATTTCTGAGTTGGAATATTTGATGATGATTTGGAGATCAAATCTGCGATCTAGGAAATATCTTGGAGGCTAAAATGGTGAGTGTTGTTACAAAATATATTAATAAACCATCATGGATAAAATTATGCATAATAATCATCCATTTATTAAAAATAAAGGAGAAGAAATAATATTCATCCATAAGAGCATAAAGTATTATAAAATGGATTTATATAATAAATTATAATAAATGACACGATAAAGAAGAGTAAAAATGGATGAAATAAGTGTTAAAAAGTGGTCGTATTCACGGCCCAACATACCCCCAAACTGAATATATTGCATGTCCTCATGCAACCCAAAGATAAAACCCATGTGTTAACCAAGCAAAGAAAATTGTTCATCCCAACTCATAAAATGGATGGAACAATTGAATTTTTCCTCAAATAATGAATATTCAATTTTAGCAATCTTGATAAAGGCATAACAATTTTTATAGTTGACGTTCAACTATATGTATATTAAGTTGCAGAAAAATGTGACATAAGTAACAACAAACTTCATTAACCATTTTCTCAAAAATCAGATCATTTTGATGCACGGATCATGAGATATAAACAAAATGGTTGTAAGTGATAGTGCATAATTTTTGAAATTTTATGAACTAATTTAGCGTGAAATTATCTGGGTATGTGTATTTTAATAATACCTCTTTGTTATCCAGAAATCACAAGAATTCAGTTCATATTTTTAAAGATATACGCAAAACAATTTTTGCACTATATACAAATGAAATTGTATGCCTTAAATGAGAAAGAAAGTGGAAAACATCCATCATGTGTAGCAATTGCCCCCCCCCCAAACAAAAGAATTAGCATGTCCTCATGCGATGCTAGAAAACAAAGAGAGGTGGTTGCTACAATCTGTTGAAATCTATGCTTGGTGTAAAACAACATGGAATAAGGGAGGTGTTGAGAATGAATAAGAATATCAAAGAAGATTAATAACATGGTCATAAGAAAGAAATGAAGGAAATCAACACTCCCTCAAACTGAAAGATGAGACGTGTCTAAAAAAAATGGGAAGTGGTAAAGATGTGGAATGAATGATGATAAACAATGCTCAATGGATTTTCATGAAATTCTCCTAAATGCATAATAAATTAGAAAATTATGCTATTTTACCTCAAGTATTACCTCCGAAAAAATGTGGAATGACATATGAGTGGCAGCACAGTAGGCGATGTAGGCTGAGCGGATACTGAAAGTGATGCAAAAGGTGGAAGCCATGCAAGCACATCATGTCTGAAGAATTGTGCATGTTTGCAAGTTGCGTGAGCCTTTACTATTAGTTGCAATAGTGTGGTCGTGTTGCGAATAGAATTTTCTCCCATACTTGTTGTTCTCCTGTAAACAAATCATGATTCTGTATGCAATTTTCTTGAATCCATAGTGTTAATTTTGAATGGAAATAGATAAGATGCATGCAAAAAGTTCAATCAGCAAAAATTCTGTAGAAATGCAGTATGAATATTGTGGCAAATAGAAGAGCAACGTATTGCACAGCAATTGTATAGCATGAAAAGACATACATACTTATGATATGATCAACAAATTACCGCACTACTGAAATCAATGCATATTTTGAAATCGTAAGTAGATATGGAAATGTTTATGTAATGATTTGAAAATAAGTGAAAATGACAGCTGATGTGAAAAAAAATACTTATGCGATCATTATCCACACAAACCATTATGATCGATTTATAAATAAATTTCATGTATAAGCGGTTCCAAACAAAGGGTTTAGGGGCATACTCTCATTTGATATTAGATAAAGATATAAGAAAAGGGTTTATCATTACTATTGATTTGTGAAAAATATGACTTCAATACCATCAGCAGAGCTCTATTGCCCACAGGTGTCTATAACCTTGACAAAGTTGCTTTCTCACCCTTGGAACCATTATCCTTTATTTATGTCTAGGGAAGTGTTGTGTGATGTCATGATGGAGGCCACTGTGTTGGCTTGGGGACTAGATGAATCACAATGCCATTCACCAGGTTGGAGTGAAAGGTGGGAAGGCCGGCTCGTGATTAGACCTCTTGTTCCAAGGACTTTTTATTTTTCTGAGTTGTCCATTGGATCATATTCCTGGTGTGGTGGCCATAATGGGAATGCCACTTCACTGCTCCCTTATGATCATGGTAGGCTGGCTCTTGATGAGACCCCTATCCTCTATCTATTATATCATAGAATTGTTAGTAATCATATAGAGATTTTTCTTTTTCTTTTTCTTTACATATAGCACTTCCTTATTTATATATAAAGGGTGGCTCAACACTCCTTAAGAGTAGGGATGGTGGAAGAAGTTTGAACATCTCAATAGAGAAAGTATGCCCTTATTCTTATTCAATAAATAAAAATCAAAGAGAGTTGTGAAGATTTATGAAAGAACCAACATGATAAAGATAGTTTATCATATTAATTTTAGTGAAAATAAAGACATCAAAGTGATACAGATAGTTGTCCTTTCCTTTTCTTATCACTGCAAAACAATTTCTTAAAAATGACAATTTCTCTTGATTTGCTAATTCCAGTAACCTCTAATTTGTGTATCCTTCCATAGTTTGTATGTTTTCCTAAAAAGTCATGAAAAAATCAAAAAATCCTCAAAAAATTGTTCACAAACAAGAAAAATGCACTAAAAAAGTGTTGTTCCTTTGGAAAGGAACAACAAAAAAAATCTGTGAAAATGTTTTTGTTCGTTTCGAAAGGAACAACAAAAGTGTTGTTCCTTTCCAAAGGAACAACAAAAACTCTCACAACAAAACTATTGTTCATTTCGAAAGGAACAACAAAAGCGTTGTTCCTTTGGAAATGAACAACAAAAATTCGCAGCAAGTAAAATAAGAATGGTTCAAGAAATAAAATTCTATACAAAAAAACAAGCAAAGTAAAAGAAAACAAACTTTATGTACAGGTTTTATGAAAAAGTAATTTTTTTTTTTTAAAGAAGTTGGTGCTGCCGGAGAATTGCCTTCTGTAACTGAAACTTGCATGGTGGGGTCCTTATTGTGCAATTGCAAATAGAACGAAAACTACAATTTGGAGGGATCAACACCTGAAACACAAAAACATAAAAAAAATCAGAAAAGAAACAACACTTTATTAAGTTACAACAGCTATGATGTTATTTTCTAAGGGAATATCAATCTGTTAATGGAAAAAAAATGATCTTTTTGAAAAATATTTTGGCAGCAGTGACATGAATCTTCAAGTGGAAACCAATTCTTCATTTCTTCTTGTTATGAATATGTTAGGTAATGAACTAGATGAAATGCCCTTGTTTTACTAAAATTTCTTTCAAGAATCACTCATCCATAAATTGACCTTTTTTGTTCTACTAAGACCTGCAAAAAACGAGTATCTACCTGTAATAAAACATTAAATCATGGAAAAAGAGAGGTACATGAGCTCCCCTAATCCAAGAATTATGTAAAAAACTAACAAGTAGTTACTTTGTAGAACAAATCTATGGACAAAGTAAAATTAATTTATTACTTGCCGGAGAGCAGTGGCCAATCATGCTAACCAACAATGTTTCAATCATAACTTCTTCTTTTTTCATCCGATTTGAGTGATTCCAAAGCAAAGTGAGAGCTAATTCAAATTTTTATCTCCAATAGAAATAGGTTTTAAAAATTCAATGCTATGATAAGTCAAATTTTCTTAGAACAACCTGCATAAAAGAGTCATTTTCGATTTTCCAGCTTAGACCAACAGTTAATATTTCAAGCATAAAATTTTCGTTTGATAGTGGATTGAACCAATTAAAATTGGAGATTAAATTAGATTCATTTATTTATCTCCAATATAAATATGTTTTTAAGACAAGAATAATTGATGGGTCAAATGCGTTAATGAACAACTAAGAAAACAAAGTTTCAAGTCATGAGTTTATGATAGGTAGTCAGTATTTTGGTCATAAATTCCTCATACGATATCGAAATTGAGTGATTAAAATTGTGTTGTAAACTATATTTATAGAGGAATCTCTCATAGAAACAGGTTTTTAAAATAGAGTCATTTAGGCCTTGTTGTGTAACCAGCTTCAAAAGTAGAAGAAAAGAGATATAAACGCCTTAGAAATAAGCCACTTCGAGGGGGCAACCTCCAATACATTACATAAATGAACAATTCTTGGATGATACAATTTACAAAGCCTCCTTTCTATATATAGGAGTCCATGGGGCCATAATGTAATCCTAGTGGGCCATAATGTAATCCTAGCCGACCTAACAATAATAATTTAAGGGCACAATAATAACAAAATGGGGGTTACAAGGGTACAATAATAACAATAAGGGGTTACACTAACAAAAATAAGGGACTATACTAGTAATATAGGGACCTAACATGCCCCTCTCCTTCAAAAAAGTGTTGTCCTCAACGCTTGAGTAGCTCTGGGTGCTTCTGTATAAAATTCTCATCCTCCCATGTAGAATCTTCGGTGGGTAAGTTCTTCCACTTGATGAGATACTCTAAAATTGATCGATTTCGTAGCTATAGAGTTCTTGTTTCCGTGACCGCTTCAGGTTCCAATATGATTTTTCCTTCCTCATCAAGTTCTGGAAATATTGTTTGAACTGGAAGATTTTCACCTATAACCTTCTTTAAGCATGAAACATGGAAAACTGGATGCACTCGTGAAGAAGCAGAAAGCTCCAATTTGTATGCCATAGTACCAATATTTTGCAACACCTTGTAAGGACCATAGTACTTTGGCGATAATTTATTATCCTTCTTAGCTTGCTTGAGGGACATTTGTTTATATGGTTGTAGCTATAAAAATACCCAATCTCCTACATCAAAACTTCTCTCGCTACGATGTTGATCTGCCTGTTGTTTCATTCGATTTTGTGCCAAATTCGGGTTATCCTTTAAGAGTTGGAGAACTTCTTGCTGATGCTCGATGTGATCTTCCACTGCTTGAACCTTCGAATTTTCCCTTAAAGATGATGTGATGGATGGTGGATGATATCCATAAAGTGCCATAAATGGGGTCATTTTTGCTGCAGTATGGAAGGAAGTGTTATACCACCATTCGGCGAGAGGTAACCACTTGACCCATTGTGTTTGTTTATCAGATACAAAACAACGAAGATATCCTTCCAAACATTTATTTACTATCTCGGTTTGACCATCGGATTGAGGATGATAAGATGAGCTATGAGCTAATTGAGTACCCAAACAAGAAAATAACTCCGTCCAAAAATTTCCAGTAAAAATGGGATCTCTGTCGCTCACAACAACCCTTGGGCTTCCATGTAGCTTTTGAATTCTATCCATAAATGTAGTAGCAACTGTACTTGCTTTAAATGGATGAGATAATGCACAAAGGTGTGCATACTTGGTAAGTCTATCAACTACCACCATGATGACACTCTTTCCTTCGGACTTAGGTAAACCTGTGATAAAATCCATTGAAATCTCCTCCCAACGTTGACTTGGAATGGATAAAGGTTGTAGAAGTCCTGGGGTCTTAATTGTTTCCACTTTATTCTGCTGGCAGACCAAACATTCCGCCACAAACTTTCGAATATCAGATTTAAGGCCATCCCAAAAAAATTCTTTCTTCACCCTGTGGTAAGTTTTTAAAAATCTGAGTGTCCTCCTAAAGGAGAAGTGTGCAATTCCAGAAGAATCTTTTGTTTTAGTTGGGAATTCTTACAAAGATATAAGCGATCTTTGTACCATAAGGAATCATTTTTCCAACTAAATGTATCAGATGTACTAGGATCTTGCTGCAACTTCTGAATGAGTGTCCATACATCTTTGTCCTTCTTCCATTCATCTCTTGCTTCGGTTATCCAATACGGTTGGATAATAGAAATGGCACAAAGCAATGCTTCCACCTCTTCATTCTTTCTTGAGAGTGCATCTGCAACAACATTAAGCTTTCCTTTTTGTAGATTATTTCAAAGTCATAACCCAACATCTTTGTGACCCATTTTTGCTGCTCTTCTGAAGATAGTCTTTGTTCCAAAAAGTGTTTAGGACTATCATGATCAGTTTTTACCTTGAAGTGTCTTCCCATTAGGTAAGTTCTCCATTTCTTTAGTGCATGCAGTATTGCTAACATTTCCTTCTCATAAATAGGTTTCTGTAAATACTTTCCTTTGATTGGACGACTTTCAAAAGCAATGGATCTTCCTTCTTGCATTAAAACAACACCAATTCCATTTCCTGAGGCATCACATTCCACAATAAAGGTTTTTGTGAAGTCTGGCGTAGCTAAGAGCGGTGCTAGGCACATTGCCTCTTTAAGATGTTCAAAGGCCTTAGTTGCTTCAGGAGTCCATGAAAATGCATCTTTCTTCAATAATGTTGTTAGAGGTGCTGCTATTCTTCCATAATTCTTAACAAACTTACGATAATAACCTGTTAACCCGAGAAATCCTCGCAACTGCTTTATTGTCTTAGGGACTTTCCATTCCTTAATGGCTTTAATTTTGTTAGGGTCTACTTTAACACCCTCGTGGGATATAATATGACCCGGATATTCCACCTCTTGTACTCCAAAGAAACATTTGGATGCTTTTGCATATAATTGTTTCTCTTGCAATAGTTTGAGCACCCTGTCAACATGCTCAACATGATCCTTCCAAGACTTGCTATAGATTAGTATATCATCAAAAAATGCTAGCACAAATTTTCTAAGGAAGGGTTTGAAAATGGAATTCATCAACCCTTGAAATGTAGAAGGTGCATTGGTAAGGCCAAAAGGCATGACCAAAAATTCATAATGACCCTCATGGGTTCGAAATGCTATTTTTGGAATATCTTCGGTCTTCATTCTAATTTGATGATATCCTGAACGAAGATCCAACTTGGTAAAATAAATTGCTCCATGTAATTCATCCAATAATTCATCAATCACAGGAATGGGAAATTTGTCTTTAATGGTGAGCTTATTGAGCTCCCTATAATCTGGACACATTAGCCATGATCCATCCTTCTTGTGTACCAATACTACAGGAGCAGAGAAAGAACTTTGACTAGGTTGAATTATACCCGCCTCTAACATTTCTGCAATCATACGTTCAATTTCGCTCTTTTGGACGTAAGGATATATATAAGGCCTGATGTTTGGAGGAACACTTCTGGAATCAAATGAATAGCATGATCATGATCACGAATAGGTGGGAGTCCTTTGGGAGTTTCAAACACCTTGGAATGATTGTCCAAGACTTGTTGGAGATCTGCAGAAATAGATGATTTTGATGTTGGAACTTCTAGTGAGCATAATTGTGCAATTACGCCTCGTTGTTCTTTCTTTAGAAGCTTTGTCCTGCCATTAGAGCTTATTATCCTTCCTGGCTTCCCTTCAATACCCCGTAGTTCGACTTCCTTTCCTTCTGAAAAGAATTTCAAGAAAAGTTCTTGAAAATTAAAAGCTACCGTCCCCAAAGATTGTAACCATTGTACTCCTAGTACAACATCGGCACCTCCCATAGGAATGGAAAGCATTGGACTAGTCAACACATATTCCCCCATGGTTAGCTTGATGTTATTGCATTTTCCAGAGCAATTTATAGTTCCTCCATTTGCAACCATCACTTGACATTCTGGTGCTGGGTATAGGAAACAATTTAATTCCTTGGCTACCTTACAATGAATAAAATTATGGGTGCTACCTGAATCAATCAATACTATTACCTTTCTCTTATTGATTTGTCCTTTTATCTTGAGAGTTTGAGGAGTGGTAATTCCTGCCAGTGCATTACACGATATGGTTGGATTCATTTCTTCCTCTTCTGGGGTTGGTTCCTGGTGTATATCCTCTTCTTGTTCATTTTCTTCTTCCTCTTCACAATCTATGTAAAATAATTTCTTCTCGACACACTTATGACCTTTAGTGTATTTGCTATCACAACTGTAGCAAAGCCCTTTTGCTCTTTTTTCTTCCAATTGTTGTGGTGTCAACCTTGTAGGTTGTGGAAATCTGGGCGTAGCAACACTTCCTTCTTTATAGAAGTGAGTGGTAGGCTTCCTTGTCGCCATAATTTTACATTCAATTTTTCTTGCCAACCTGAATGCCTTCTCCAATGAATCAGGTTCCAAAACGCGAACTTCATGTTGGATGTTATCCTTTAAAGTGCCTATAAAGAGATCAATCCTGTGTTCCTCTGGAATATCAGTTACCCTTATATTCAATTTTTGGAAGTCCTCAATGTGTTGCCCCACTAAACCCTTTTGTTTGAGATTTATCAATTGGGTAAAGAAGGTGTTGCTCTTTGTATCCTCATAATGTACTATCATTTCCTCCGTAAAAATTGACCAAGTGACAATTTTTTTACGGGAGCAAAGCCATTGATACCATACAAATGTATTTTGTTCTAAATGTAAAGTTGCAATGCGTACCTTTTGTGTGTTTTGCACGTTATGGAGATCAAAATATTGCTCCATCAGTAGTATCCATGTTACAGGATCCTTTCCATCAAACTTCCTCATATCCATTTTTGGAATATGGTGGTTCTTCCCACCAACATTCGAGTTTATGAAATCATGATTAACATTTATTTTGTTCTCATCATGAGGTTCTTCTTCTATATTTCCGCCATTAGGAATCATTTCTGGTTTTAAGCTTGTCATCAAGCCTTCCATGTATGCTTTTAGATCACTCTTCATGTTTTCCATGTTGTCTTTCATGTCATCCATCTTAGCTTCCACGCCATCCATCTTAGCTTCCACGCCATCCATTTTAGCTTCCATGCCTTTCTTCAAACCGTCCATCTTCACTTCCATGCCTTTCTTTAAAACTTCCATTTCATTTTTTGTTGCTCTTTGCGAGAGTGAAAACTGTTGCATTTGCTCTTGTAATTTTGATAGATCATGTTGCAATTCTTCATCTTCATGAGTCATAGTAGAGCCTTCTGAAGGCTTAATGGGTGTTGAATTCTTTTTTGGGGCCATTTTATAATCCAATATTGATATCTATTCTACAAGATGCCCTTGGAATCAATTCAACTTGATTCTTCAAACAAGACTTATGCAATTCGGAAAAAAAATACACACCTTTTACTAGCTTTGAGGAGCTCGATATTGAAATTGTAGTATCTCTGTGCTTGAAAATCTTCGATATCTGAAATTCAGCCCTGTAGTAGCCCTCTGAAGCTTCTTTCAAATGCCACAGGTCTGACCTGATTTTGATGCTCAAAGACAAAGTTGTGTCCAATCTCCCACAATGACCTAATTCTGGACTGGTTCAGTAGAGCGAACTTGTACGACTTGCCACGTGTCACTGTTTTGTCCTTTGTCTCTGAAATTGATAGCGAAGAAACTACAGGCTGTGTACTTGTGACCACTTTTGACAGCACTCCAATCCAATCTTCAGAGAGAGAGTTATTGAACTTTTCCCACGATCACCTCTTTGAGATGAAATTCAGGAGCCTGAAAAAGCACTACCTTCCACAGATCATATCTCCAAAAATATTGCGAACCAAGTTCTGGAATTTTTTGACGAATTTCCTCAGGATTTTAGCTTCGCACCATATGAATTTCAGACTCTAACCCTTCGTAAAAAAAATTTTATAGCGCCAATGCCACGATGACCTGTTTATGAGCCTGAAAAAATACCTAACTTCCACAGATGATATCTCCTCAAATATTGCGAACCAAGATCTGAAATTTTTAGACAACCTTCCTCAAGATTTCAGCTTCGCACCCTAGAAATTTCAGCTTCTGAAGTTTCGTAGAAAAAAAGTTATAGCGAAAATGCCACGATGACCTGTTTGGAGCAGCGAAACCCTAGAATCCCAAAGCTCTGATACCAAATGTTGTGTAACCAACTCAAAAAGAGAAGAAAAGAGATATAAACGCCTTAGAAATGAGCCACTTCGAGGGGGCAACCTCCAATGCATTACATAAATGAACAATTCTTGGATGATACAATTTACAAAACCTCCTTTCTATATATAGGAGTCCATGGGGCCATAATGTAATCCTAGTGGGCCACAATGTAATCCTAGCCGACCTAACAATAATAATTTAAGAGCACAATAATAACAAAATGGGGGTTACAAGGGTACAATAATAACAATAAGGGGGTTACACTAACAAAAATAAGGGACTATACTAGTAATATAGGGACCTAACAGGCCTCCAGAAACTGATTGTCTCAACTCTATTCCCGAGCTTCCTACTAGACACCCTGTCAATGTTTTGGTTATAACTTTTTCGTTTCAAATCCAAATGGAGTGATTCAAATTGGGTTGGAAAGTAGAAATCAAGGGCTACCTAGGATGGAAACAGGTTTTAAAAATATTCACTTTTGGTTCTCCAAAACATGACTTTTCCAACTGTGTTTTCAGAAATTTCATCAAGCCCGCAAGCCAAAAAAATATGATATTCAAGAAATTTTTCCATATTCATGATAAAAATGAATGGAAGTGTTTGTATAATTGTTATTTTCAATATAAATCATCTACACATGCAAATAAATTAAAATATTTATCATCAATGTTGATTTCACAGCGTGTTGCAATAAAGAAACAACTATTTTTACAAAAATAAAAAAATGTGTTTGTTTTATTTCCTTATTTATTTTATTTTCTCCACTATCCTACTCTTCTTTGATAATCGAATATGTTTATGTATAAGAGTATTTGCAATGGAACCATTTTAGAAATAAGGCCTCTAGTATGTACATACCCAAATTTGAAAAATGAATGTGGATAAAAGTTAGGGTATGAGAAGCCCACTTCCCTTGAAAAGATGGTGCCAAAAATTGTTGAAGCATAAGTGATGTTGCAAACAAATGATGGATTGAAACCAATCTTCAATGTATCTGTTACTTTCTTGATTTCCCATAGCCATCGTATCATGAAGTTATTGAGCTTTTAAAATGGTTTGTTGGTGCAAACTAGAAGAAACCTCATTTTCTTTCATAACTTCTACAATTTTTAGATTTGATTCATTCTGAGTCTCAGTGTAAGTTTTCTCCAATAGTGCATGTGAGATAGAATGGGTGGGAAGGGTGGATAAATTTTGCATTTCAACACTGTAAGCATGTTGTATTGGTTTATTATGGTGAGGCTGTGGAATGATTTGAACATGAGATTGTGTAGGGAATGGAGCTTCTTGATGATGTAGTTGATTGTGTTGAGTGGATGATTTTGATGGGCAAGCAAGATATTGTGGAAGAGCTGGAAGATGTGTTTGTGCTGCAAGATGAGGGAGAGTAGTCATGCAATCATAAGATGAACCATGCCAAACTTGTAGACAAGATTGGTGGTGGTTATATTGAGATTGGCATGGCTTCCCTAACATATGAGTATTCCATAATGGATTATGCAAGTAAGAGAATGGAGAGGAAGTGTTTTGAACCATACCTGTTGACCTTGTTGCGGCTTCCCCGTCTCTTTGATATGCCACTTCCAAATTACATAAGGAAGAACAACTATCTATCAGATGCTCCTTGTGGTTATGAGGGAAAAACACTTCATCAAATTTTTTATTTTTCTGAACCTGCAAAACATTCAATTGTGAATTTAGAGAGCTAATAAAATCATATTTAAAATTTTCAAATAAAACATTGATTTCAGCTCTTATGTCTCCTGCTCTTGTAGTAAATTTAAAAAAGAAAGAAGAAAATTCTCTAGAATTCTTACCATCCTTGGAAATTCCTCCTGAATACCTTATGAACAATTCACAAACATCATGATATGATAACTAAAAAACATCACCTTTTCCTATCAGATTTAAGAGTTCTAAAAAATCATCGCTTATTCCTTTAAGAAGGAGTGTTTTGAAGATCTCTTTTTCCAAATGCTTATGCTTTGATTTTTGAAGGTTGTATCGAAATCGCTCCCAATAGTCCTCCAAGATTTCATCTTCCCCTTGTATCATACCAAAAATTTCTTCATTGGATTTGTAATAGTCTTGGTACTTCTTCAAGAATATGTTCTTCATGTCCTCCCATGTTTTGATGCAGTTTCCACCTAGGCTCATGAACCATTAGAGAGCTGCTCCTTTCAGAGCAAGAGGAAACACTTTCAATCTTTCATCATTAGTAAAATAATCATATCCTCTACAAAGTATTTCAAACTCAAATAAGAATGTATCTGGATTTTCATTTGTCAAACCATGAAAATTTGGTAGAGACAATGGGGGAATTATGTGCATTTGTGTCACTCCTCCTAGATCTTTAATAGGGAATTCAAAATTTTCAATGTGAGCCATTTCTTTCCATAATAGAAGATGTTCTTCATGTGTTTATTTGATGATCCTCCTTCCAATGTTCCTCTCAATTGGTTAGTGAAATGGGTGGTGCTTACATCACCACTCGAGTGGAATTACCAGATTTTTTTTCAAAAATTCTACCTCTAAAATTCAAGAAAACGCAAGCATTCATTTTTACCTTAAGCTTTCACTCAATTCTACTATGAAGCGGGCCAGTGAAAAAGTGTGTTTCTTTCTCGGTGCGCAGGTTCTTACCTTCCGTCTTTAATACCCAATTCTTCCCAAGAAGAAAGAATTAAATATGCATCACTCTTTCTAAATGGCATACACTCTCCCCGGCAATGACGCCAAAATGTTGATGTATAAAAAGTATATTTTTAAAACCTATTTATCTCACATTAATTATCAATCCAGGAACGAATTTTTATTTCAAGAGTGTACTCAGTCTGAGGCAGCAATTTATCCAAGAGTAATGCTCTTCAATATGTAGTACATTGTTCTAAATGCAAGAGTAAATGGATGCTTGAAAAGAAATCTAACTACAACAACATAAAATCAAATGCTCTAAAATCCAACAATTCACTCAGCAAACATCAATCGAGGATACAATAGCAATAACTCATTCCTCTATAAATTGATGCAATTAAAATCAAACTAGAACAAGGCAAACAATCTAGGAACTTGGAAGCAATAACTAGTGTTCTCTACAGTTGACAGTCTAGATTTAAAACAATTAAAGAGAAATGGAATTTGAACTAAGAAAATGTTGTAAACTTAATGAATTGGAAATGAACAATAAACTGCAATCGAATAACAATGTAAATAAGCAACGAATTGTAACTAAGGAATTGAACAACAGGCATTAACTAATGAATCGAATAGCAAAGTCTATGGAACAACCAATCTCATTGAACAACAATCTGTAATGAATATCAATCAAATGGAACAACAAGTGGAATGAAACCATAATGGAAATAGAATAGCGAAGCTCTATTAAGGTATTAACAAGATAAATTATACAATGTTGAGATTCTTGTTAAATAATAAAAGAACAACAACGTGAGTCGTTAATATAACACACTAATATCAAAGAAATTAAACCGAAAACCGATTAACTTGCAAACTGTAATAAAAGAAAATATGAACTATCTCACAATAATAATGAAAAGGTAGAGATACAAACAGTGGATTGATCCACCAAGGCCATGCCCTCAACCACTGGTGAAACACCGCTGGGCTTTACTTCAGAGCTTGATAAATGGAATGAGAACGCATCTTTCTATTAATCAAACCTGAATAGCTTTTACATTAGTTTCTCTTCGATAATGAGAGTCAAGGAATTACAGAGTTACAAAAGGAATTCAATAATCATCCATTGTTCCCCCACGACATTACATGTTTCTCTTTTTATAATCAGAAAGAGGAGAATGTAAATAGTAAATGTAATCCCTCATAACAATATTGGATTATTCCAAACCAATTGATCAACAAGAAAATAGATTTCCATGTATCTTTCAACAAGAGTAAGTCGAATTTGGATTTACGGCTGAGATAATTTGGAGGACGGCCGCATAAGCAAATCTGAGAAAATCGTGCTCAAAGAACCTTGTGTTTCTCTTAATACAGGCTGAATTTGGGCAAACCGTTCTTTAAAAAAGTATACTTGGTCCGTTCTGGACAAAACCCGTGTTCCAGATTTTCCATATTCTTCTCCACTTGCCCAAAATCTCAACCACAAAACTGTCACTTCTTATTCCAGTGAATTTCTGAGTTGGAATATTTGATGATGATTTGGAGATCAAATCTGCAATATGACAAATATCTTGGAGGCTAAAATGGTGAGTTATGTTACAAAATATATTAATAAACCATCATTGATAAGATTATGCATAACAATCATAAATTTATTAAAAATAAAGGAGAAAAAATAATATTCATCCATAAGAGTATAAATCATTATAAAATGGATTTATATGATAAATTATAATAAATGACATGATAAAGAAGAGTAAAAATGGATGAAATAAGTGTTAAAAAGTGGTCATATTCACATCCCAACATACCGCCAAACTGAATATATTGCATGTCCTCATGCAACCCAAAGACAAAACCCATGTGTTAACCAAGAAAAGAAAAGTGTTCATCCCAACTCATGAAATGGATGGAACAAATGAATTTTTCCTCAAATAATGAATACTCAATTTAGAAATATTGATAAAGGCATAAAAATTTTTACAGTTGACGTTCAACTATATGTATATGAAGTTGTAGAAAAATGTGACATAAGTAACAACAAACTTCATTAACCATTTTCTCAAAAATCATATCGTTTTGATGCACGGATCATGAGATATAAAAAAAATGGTTGTAGGTGATAGTGCATAATTTTCGAAATTTTATGAACTAATTTAGCGTGAAATTATTTGGGTTTGTGTATTTTAATGATACCTCCTTGTTATCCAGAAATCACAAGAATTCAGTTCATAGTTTTAAAGATATATGCAAAACAATTTCTGCACTATATACAAATGAAATTGTATGTCGTAAATGAGAAAGAAAGTGGAAAACATCTGTCATGTGTAGCAATTCCCCATCCCCCAAACTGAAGAATTAGCATGTCCTCATGCGATGCTAGAAAACTAAGAGAGATGGTTGCTACAATCTATTGAAATATATGCTTGGTGTTAAACAACATGGAATAAGGGAGGTGTTGAGAATGAATAAGAATATCAAAAAAGATTACTGACATTGTCATAAAAAAGAAATGAAGGAAATCAACACTCCCCCAAACTGAAAGATAAGACGTGTCTAAAAAAATGGGAAGTGGCGAAGATGTGGAATGAATGATGATAAATAATGCTCAATGGATTTTCATGGAATTCTCTTAAATTCATAATAAATCAGAAAATTATGCTATTTTACCTCAAGTGTTATCTCCGAAAAAATGTGGAAGTACATGTAGGGACTGGCCTTTGTTGAAGCTCATGTAGGCTGAGCGGATACTGAAAGTGATGCAAAAGGTGGAAGCCATGAAAGCACATCATGTCTGAAGAATTGTGCGTGTTTGCAAGTTGCGTGAGCTTTTACTGTTAGTTGCAATAGTGTGGTTGTGCTGCGAATAGAATTTTCTCCCATAGTTGTTCTCTTGTAAAAAAATCATGATTTTGTATGCAATTTTCTTGAATCCACAGTGTTAATTTTGAAGAGAAACAGATAAGATGTATGCAAAAAGTTCAATCAGCAAAAATTCTGTAGAAATGCAGTATGAATATTGTGGCAAATAGAAGAGCAGCGTACTGCACAACAATTGTACATCATGCAAAGACATACATACTTATGATATGATCAACAAATTATCACATTACTGAAATCAATGCATATTTTGAAATAATGAGTAGATATGAAAATGTTTATGTAATGATTAGAAAATAAGGGAAAATGACAGCTGATGTGAAAAAAAATACTTATGCGGTCATTATCCACACAAACCATTATGATCGATTTATAAATAAATTTCATGCATAAGAGGTTCCAAACAAAGGGTTTAGGGGCATAATCTCATTTGATATGAGATAAAGATATAAGAAAAGGGTTTATCATTACTATTGATTTGTGAAAAATATGACTTCAATACCATCAGCAGAGCTCTGTTGCCCACAGGTGTCTATAACCTTGAAAAAGTTGCTTTCTCACCCTTGGAACGATTATCCTTTATTTATGCCTAGGGAAGTTTTGTGTGATGTCATGATGGAGGCCACTATGCTGGCTTGGGGACCAGATGAATCACAATGCCATTAACCAGGAAGGAGTGAAAGGTGGGCAGGCCGGCTCGTGATGAGACCTCCTGTTCCAAGGACTTTATTTTTCTGAGTTGTCCATTGGATCATATCCCTGGTGTGGTGGCTATAATGGAAATTCCACTTCACTGCTCCCTTATGATCATGGTAGGCTGGCTATTGATGAGACCCCCTATCCTCCATCTGCCAAATCATAGAATTGTTAGTAACCACATAGAGAGTTTTTTTTCTTTTCTTTTTTTATGTAGCACTTCCCTATTTATGTATAGAGGATGGCACAACACTCCTTAAGAGTAGGGATGGGAGAAGAAGTCTAAACATCTCAATAGAGAAAGTATGCCTTTATTCTTATTCAATAAATAAAAATCAAGGAGAGTTGTGAAGAGTTAGGGAAGAACCAACATGATAAAGATAGTCGATCATATTAGTTTTAGTGAAAATAAAGACAACAAAGTGATATAGATAGTTCTGTCATTTCCTTTTCTTATCACTACAAAACAATTTCTTAAAAATGACAATTTCTCTTGATTTGCTGATTCCAGTAACCTCTAATTTGTGTATCCTTCCATAAATTGTATGTTTGCCTTTCAAAAAGTCATGAAAATTTCAAAACAATCCTCAAAAAGTTGTTCACAACCAAGAAAAATGCACTCAAAAAGTATTGTTCCTTTGGAAAGGAACAACAAAAACGCTCGCAACAATACTGTTGTTCCTTTCGAAAGGAACAACAAAAGTGTTATTCCTTTGGAAAGAGACAACAAAAACACTCACAACAATACTGTTGTTCCTTTCGAAAGGAACAACAAAAATGTTATTCCTTTGGAAAGGAACAACAAAAATTCGCAGCAAGCAAAGTAAGAATGGCTCAAGAAATAAAATTTTATATAAAAAAACAAATAAAGTAAAAGAAAACAAACTTTATGTATAGGTTTCAAGAAAAAGTAATTTTTTTTTTTTAACAGAAATGGTGCTACCGAAGAATTGTCTTCTGTAAGTGAAACTTGCATGGTGGGGTCCTTATTGTGCAATTGAAAATGGAACGAAAAACTACAATTTGGAGGGATCAAAACCTAAAACACAAAAATATAAAAGAAATCAAAAAAGAAACAACACTTTATTAAGTTACAACAACTATGATGTTATTTCCTAAGGGAATATCAATCTCTTAATGGAAAAAAAAATGATTTTTTTGAAAAATGTTTTGGCAGCAGTGACATGAATCTTCAAATGGAAATCAATTCTTCATTTCTTCTTTTTATGAATCTGTTAGGTAATGAACTGGATGAAATTCTCTTGTTTCACTAAAATTTCTTTCAAGAATCGCTCGTCCATAAATTGACCTTTTTTGTTCTGCTAAGACCTGCAAAAAATGAGTATCTACCTACAATAAAATATTAAATCATGGAGAAAGAGAGGTGCGGGGGCTCTCCTAAAACAAGAATTATGCAAAAAAATAACAATTATTTACTCTGTAGAACAAATCCATAGACAAAGTAAAATTAATTTATTACCTGTAGGAGAGCAGTGGCCAATCATGCTAACTAGCAGTGTTTCAATCATAACTTCTTTATTTTTCGTCCGATTTGAGTGATTCCAAGGCGAAATGAGAGCTAATTAAAAGGTTTATATCCAATAGAAACAGGTTTTAAAAATTCAATGCTATGATATATCAAATTTTCTTATAGCAACCTGCATAACACAGTCATTTTCGATTTTCCAGCTTAGACCAATAGTTGATATTTCAAGCATAAATTTTTCGTTTGATGGTGGATTGAACTGATTCAAATTGGAGATTAAATTAGATTCATTTATTGATATTAAATAGAAATATGTTTTGGAGACAAGAAGAATTGATGGGTCAAATACGTTAATGAACAACCGAGAAAACAGAGTTTCAAGTGTGTCGATTTATGATAGGCAGTCAGTATTCTGGTCATAAATTTCTCATACGATATCAAAATTGAATGATTAAAATTGCGTTGTAGACTATATTCATATAATAATCTCTCATAGAAACAATGTTTAAAAATATAGTCATTTAGGCCTCCAAAAACTGACTATCCTAACTCTGTTCCTGAGCTGCCTACTAGACACCCTGTCAATGTTTTCGTTCTAACTTTTTAGTTTCAAATCCAAATGGAGTGATTCAAATTGGGTTGGAAAGTAGATATCAAGGGATACATAGGATAGAAACAGGTTTTAAAAATATTCACTTTTGGTCCCCCAAACATGACTGTCCCAACTGTGTTTTCAGAAATTTCATCAAGCCCGCAAGCCAAAAAAATATGAGATTCAATAAATTTTTCTATATTGATGATAAAAATGAATAGAAGTTTTTGTATAATTTTTATTCTAAATATAATTCATTTACTTACACAAATAAATTAGAATATTTATCATCAATGTTGATTTCATAGCGTGTTGCAACAAAGAAACAACTATTTTTACAAAAATAAAAAAATGTGTTTGTTTTATTTGCTTATTTATTTGTGTTTGTTTCACTATCCTACTCTTATTTGAGAATATAATATGTTTATATATAAGAGTATTTGTAGTGGAACCATTTTAGAAATAAGGCCTCTAGTATGTACTTACCCAAATTTTAAAAATGCATGTTGATAAAAATTAGGGTATGAGAAACCAACTTCCCTTGAAAAGATGGTGCCAAAAATTGTTGAAGCATAGAGTGATGTTGCAAGAAAATGATGGAGTGAAACCAATATTCAATGTATCTGTTACTTTCTTGATTTCCCATAGCCATCGTATCATGAAGTTCTTGAGCTTTTAGAATGGTTTGTTGGTGCAAACTAGAAGTAACCTCATTTTCTTTCATAACTTATACAATTTTTAGATTCGATTCATTCTGAGTCTCAGTGTAAGTTTTCTCCAATAGTGCATGTGAGATAGAATGGGTGGGAAGGGTGGGTAAATTTTGCATTTCAACACTGTAAGAATGTTGTACTGGTTTATTATGGTGAGGCTATTGAATGATTTGAGCAAGAGATTGTGTAGGGAATGGAGCTTCTTGATGATGTAGTTGATTGTGTTGAGTGGATGATTTTGATGGGCAAGCAAGATATTGTGGAAGAGCTGGAAGATGTGTTTGTGCTACAAGATGAGGGTGAGTAATCATGAAATCATAAGATGAACCATGCCAAACTTGTAGACAAGATTGGTGGTGGTTATATTGAGATTGGCATGGCTGCCCTAACATATGAGTATTCCATAATGGATTATGCAAGTAAGAGAATGGAGAGGAAGTGTTTTGAACCATTCCTGTTGATCTTGTTGTAGCTTCCCCATCTCTTTGATATGCCACTTCCAAATTAGATAAGGAAGAACAACTATCTATGGGACGCTTCTTTCGGTTATGAGGGCAAAACACTTCATCAAATTTTTTATTTTTCTGAACCTGCAAAACATTTAATTGTGAATTTAGAGAGCTAATAAAATCATATTTAAAATTTTCAAATAAAACATTGATTTCAGCTCTTATGTCTCTTGTTCTTGTAGTAAATTTGGAAAAGAAAGAAGAAACTTCTCTATAATTCTTACCAACCTTGGAAATTCCTCTTGATTACCTTATGCACAATTCACAAACATCATCATATGATAACTGAAAAACATCACCTTTTCCTATCAGATTTAAGAGTTCTAAAAACTCATATTTGATTCCTTTAAGAAGGAGTGTTTTCAAGATATTTTTTTCCAAATGCTTATGCTTTAATTTTTGAAGGTTGTATTGAAATCGCTCCCAATAGTCCTCCAAGCTTTCATATTCCCCTTGCATCATACCAAAAATATCTTCATTTGATTTGCAATAGTCTTGGTACTTCTTCAAGAATATGTTCATGTCCTCCCATGTTTTTATGCAGTTCCCACCTAGGCTCATGAACCATCGGAGAGCTGCTCCTTTTAGAGAAATAGGAAACACTTTCAATCTTTCATCATTAGTACAATAATCATATCCTCTACAAAGTATTTTAAACTCAAATAAGAATGTATCTGGATCTTCATTTTTCAAACCATGAAAATTTGGTAGAGACAATGGGGGAATTATGTGCATCTGTGTCACTCCTCCTAGATCTTTGATAGGGTATTCAAAAGTGGCAATGTGAGCCATTTATTACCATAATAGAAGATGTTCTTCATGTGTTTCTATGAGGATCCTCCTTCTAATGTTCTTGTCAATTGGTTAGTGAAATGGGTGGTGCTTACACCACCATTCGAGTGGAATTACAAGGTTTTTTTTCAAAAATTATACCTCCAAAATTTAAGAAAACACAAGCATTCATTCCTACCTCATGCTTTCACTCAATTCTGCTATGAAGCAGGCTAGTGAACAAGTGTGTTTCTTGCTCGGTGCGTAGGTTCTTACCTTTCATCTTTAATACCCAATTCTTCCCAAGCAAAAAAAATTAAATATGCATCACTCTTTCAAAATGGCATACACTCTCCCTGGCAAAGGCGCCAAAATGTTGAGGTATAAAAGGTATCTTTTTAACACCTATTTATCTCACATTAATTATCAATCTAGGAACGAATTTTTATTTCAAGAGTGTACTCAGTCTGGGGCAGCAATTTATCCAAGAGTAATGCTCTTTAATATGTAGTACAGTGTTCTAAATGCAAGAGTAAATGGATTCTTGAAAAAGAAATCTAACTACAACAACATAAACTCAAATGCTCTAAAATCCAACTATTACTCAGCAAACATCAATCGAGGATACAGTAGCAATAACTCATTCCTCTAGAAATTGATGGAATTGAAATCAAACTGGAACAAGGCAATCAATTTGGGAACTTGGAAGCAATAACCAGTGTTCTCTATAGTTGATAGTCTTGATTTAAAGCAATTAAAGAGAAATGGAATTTGAACTAAGAAAATGCTATAAAATTAATGAACTGGAAATGAACAACAAACTGCAATCGAATAACAATGTAAATAAGCAACGAATTGTAACTAAGGAATTGAACAATAGGTATTAACTAATGAATCGAATAGCAAAGTCTATGGAACAACCAATCCCATTGAACAACAATCTGTAATGAATATCAATCAAATGGAACAACAAGTGGAATGAAACCATAATGGAAATAGAACAATGAAGCTCTATTAAGGTATTAATAAGATAAATTATACAGTGTTGAGATTTTTGTTAAATAATAAAAGAACAACAACGCGATTCGTTAATATAGCACACTAATATCAAAGCAATTAAATAGCAAACTAATTAACTTGCAAACTATAATAAAAGAAAATATGAACTATCTCACAACAATAATGAAAAGGTAGAGATACAAACAACAGATCGATCCACTAGGGTCGGGACCTTAACCATCGGTAAAACGCTGCTAGGCTTTACGTTAGAGTTTGAGAAATGGAATGAGAACGCGTCTTTTTATGAATCAAACATGAATAGCTTTTACATCAGTTGTTATTCGATCACGAGAGTCAATGAATTACAGAGTTACAAAAGGAATTCAATAATCATCCATTGTTCCCCCACAACAATACATGCTTCTCCTTTTATAATCAGAAAGCGGGGAATGTAAATGGTAAATGTAATCCCTCAGAACAATATTGGATTATTCCCAACCAATTTATCAACAATAAAATAGATTTCCATCCATATTTCAACAAGAGCAAGTCGAATTTGGATTTGCAGCTCAGATAATTTGGACGGTCGCAACAACAAATCTGAGAAAGTCGTGCTCAAAGAACCTTGTGTTTCTCTCAATACATGCCGAATTTGGGCATACCGTTCTTCATAAAGTTAATTTGGTCCATTCTGGACAAAACTCATGTTCCGGATTTTCTAGATTCTTCTCCATTTGCCCAGAATCTCAACTGGAAAACTGTCACTTCTTATTCTAGCGAATTTCTGAGTTTGAATATTTGATGATGATTTAGAGATCAAATCTGCAATCTGGAAAATATCTTGGAGGCTAAAATGGTGACTGATGTTACAAAATATATTAATAAACCATCATTGATAATATTATGCATAATAATAATCAATTTATTAAAAATAAAGGAGAAGAAATAATATTCATCCATAAGAGCATAAATCATTATAAAATGGATTTATATGATAAATTATAATAAATGAAATGATAAAGAAGAGTACAAATGGATGAAACAAGTGTTAAAAAGTGGTCGTATTCATGTCCCAACACAGGCTATTTTTTGCGCATGTCTATTTGTAGACATGATGATCATATTTCAGAAGTTGCAAGATATTATTTGTGAATGGTTGGTCAAGTTGGAAAAATAGATGAAATTCAATTTTTAGAATATTGGGCGAAGTCTATTTATAGATCGTCAATCTAAAAATAGATGCATGTCGATTATTATTAGCTCTTAATAATAATCAGACTTTAAACAACAACTTATTCTCTTGGAGCACTTCAGTTCAGTGCACAGATGTGGCACATTAGCTGACAGAAGGAATTACACTATTCCTAAGGGTTTACTAGAGCTAATGCATGGAAGACTCAGTTAGAACTCAAGTGGAAGAGTTATGACACAATTGGAAGAAGTAGTTATGGAGTTGTATTCAGTTTAACTCATTTAGACTCTGTTGAACTAATTGTATCTAGTCTAACTAATTGATACACTAGTGAGAGTGGAGTGAATTAATTATTTAATTAATTCACAAATAATAACTCATTAGTCAACTAAAAAATATAGCAGTTTCAGTGGATACCAGTGGAGAGATAGGTGAAAGGGAAAGATAGATTATGTTTTGTGATTATAGTGATGCATTGATTGCATCACACACTTAGTCGAGATGCCAATGAGGATTACGCAGTCAAGGATGGAGTAATTCGAATTCATTCAGAGCTATTCTTTAGTAGAGATTGTGCAGTGGAGGCAGGCTAGCAGGTGGCAAAGATCAGTGCATGGATTTGCAAGATTAGGCCTGATTAGTGTATGATGATTGTACTGTACTGAGGGCTTGTGATAAGTTTTGTATGTTTGTATGATATTTTCATATGATCTCCATGTTACATAATATATAGTTGGGGTTTTCAACTTCAGGCTTTCCCGATTAAAAACTGTGTTATGTGCGATTGATAATTTTTGTTTATTCTTCACATGTGTGTGCAATTAATTTTTTTGCAAAATATTCACAAGTGGAATAGATTCAGTATCTTGAAAAAAGTTAAATAGTGTGAGATCAGGTGGATCTTGGACATATGCATGCTTAGTGCATATAATTTCTACATGGTATCAGAGCATTTTTTATTGAATATTGCAATCGTGAAGTGAGTTTGTGCTGGTGGACAATTCGAATTTGCTACAGAAGATTCTTGGTGCAAAAATCGAGTATACATTGAAATGTCTTTCAGCGGGTTGAGATTGGAGTATGCCCTTGATGGGAGCTCGAATTACATAGCCTGGAAGGACAATATGGAGGTGGTTATGGAGAATAATGGGCTGAAGGAGTTCATCGATAGCGATGTTCCTAAGCCGGGATCTAACGATAATGCATTACTTGATGCATGGAAAAAGAAGACTAAAAAGATGAGGAGGATTCTGTTGGAAGGTGTGAAGGACCATATTGTGTCCTGTTATCACCCTATTAATTATTAGGTCATGGGATTTTGTTTTATAGTTAAATAAAACCAGGGGTAACCAAGAACCTCTTTTAGAATTCAGGATCTAGCCTTCCTGAGTTCTGGAGAGGGATCTCTCCTTAAGATTTAGCTTTATTTTGTAATGGATTTTAAGCTAGCTATGGGTGGAAAATTTGATTTTATTTTTTGAATATTGGTAGGAATAAAGGACTACAAGGGAAACCATATAAATATATACCTAACCATTGGGCAATGGAGTCAAATTTATAGCAAACAAGACTAGAAAACTAAGGTCAAAATGAAAAATATACTAAGGGAAAGATAGATGATCTTCAAAGGGTTTAAAAAGGCTATTTTAATGAAGTGGTATGATTTTTACTAAGGGCAGTTAAGAATCCTTAGATCATAGAAAAGGAAGAGGGAAATTGAGGTCAAACGACACTAAAGAGCAATTAAGAATTCTAAAGTCTGGAAATCAGCAGAAAACATAAACATGAAAACTAGTAAAAACAGAGAGCTTTTTACATTGATTCTGTAATACCTTTCCTAGTTAGTCATTTAAGATAGAAAATAACACAAGATGTATGAATGAAACTTAAAGAAATAAACAATGAAAACTAGAAGATACAATACTCATCTGATCAGAACGAGGATCATTAGTTATGATGTCTACTTGCTTCAGTTTCTCGCCTGCTGCTTCAACTTAACTCACATAAAATCCCAATGTTTCAACAAAAAAGTCTACAATAGTCTTGATAATTTTATTCCACCCAAAATACTTCAAAAGATGAAGTATTTATGAAAATAAATTACTTACAAAAAATCTTGAAATTTTGAGAGATATCTCAAGAAAAAATAGGAATTATTACATAAAAAGAGGGACACCTGCAAAACAAATGTGCAAGCTGTCCTCTTTTACAAGAAAAATAGAACAGTTTATCTATTTAAACTGAATTTTTGTTTAGCTGGAAGTATTGCTAGCACTTAGGATATTATCTTGTGGAAGATGGCTTTTAGTATACTCCTCCTCTTTTACATTCTGCTCTGATACTCTTTTACTCTGCTTTCTTTCATTGTTTATTGCTGTAAATTAAGAATAACCAGTAGTAACATCTTGTTTTTACTAATACACTTTTACCATTGATACACATTGAACACTGATTTTTCATCCTGATATATTTTAACTGCAAACTTTCATAGTAAATCAGTGAATTCTTTCCATTGCTCTGTGCTGGGAATTTTCATGCTCTTTAGCTTCCTGTAACTTTCATCCGCTTCTATATACTTTGCAAAATTGAGCTTAACCACAAAAATATGCTTGATCTCATATTTCAAAAAGAATAAGTTTTCAAAATATTCCAAAATGACTTTACCAGTAGGGGACTCTTGAGGTAAAGGTTTATTAACCTGCTCTTTAGCATATGCCCTGATTTTGTTGTCATAATATTTTTATGGCATTAAATTTTCATTCAATGCATAAATGTATGGTAAGCCTACTTGTTATAGTACTGTTTATTTGGCCTCAAATCTGGTGATAGCCAACTTCATATCTTTGCACCTGTCCTCCAAATTATTCATCATGTTTCTCTTATTCGGGACCTTTTTGATTTGGAGTATACTTTCAGTTTTGTCCTGAATTTTTTTCTCCTCAAGTTCTTCTCTATTTTTTCTATTTAGAAATGTGATAAGTCTTAAGGCTTGAGCAAGATTATCATCCAGTTCTTATTTGGTCTTCTGTATTTATATATGTGCTGCTTTAAGTAACTCTTTTTGTTCAGAAATTATCTGGATTGAGGGCCATTGCAAATGTATTCCCTGAATGATGTTATTCCATAGATAATTCTTAATGTAGGATACCTGCTCAGTGAGATTTACCTGCTGTTGAAGAATTTTAACTTGTTCCTGTAATCTACTAGCCCTCTGTTCATGTCCTTTGGAAGTGATTAAGGCATCTCTGTTGGATGTTTCCAGATTTCTGATGGTGCCATTTAAGCTGATTATATTTTTTTATTTTTGTTGTACTGTACAACAACCCTCCCCATTTCTAAATTTCTAGAATAAATTTCATTTAGAAATAGGTCCCCTTTTTCTTACTTTTTAAATAGAAATAAAAGATTTAGAAACAATCCAATCATTTTTAAATTAGGAATAAGAAGTTCATTGATAAGAGGACATATTGCATATCTTTATTAACAAGTGTGTATAAACAAATACAACATTGAGAAACTTTCCTATCCGATGAGATATAAAGCTTTTATCATACCAAAATATTACATAAAGTTTTTATATTTAACAATATTTGATGTGTACAGTAATCACAAATCATAAATCGGAGAGATCTTTAAGTCTTATATTCACTTTGTAAAACTATGATGCGATGGAACAAAATTGTAATCGCAAATCGAAGATATCTTTAGGTTTCATATTTGTTCTACATACTTCTGATGCGATGTGATCCATCGCAATTGCATTTTGGAGAATGATCTTTCATGGAATTATTATAATAAAACTCCGATGCGATGGAACTCAATCGAAATCGCAAATCAGAAAAATTTAAAGTGATCACATATGCTTTGAAATACTCCGATGCGACGTAGTTCATCGCAATCGCTCTTCACAAAAAATTTAAACAAAATCTTTGTAGTCAATTGAAAAACCCCAATGCGATGTGCTTCATCGCAATTGAATTGCAGAGAAACAAACGTTATATTTGTTTGATTAAAAGACTCCGACGTGGTGGATCCCATCTCATCGCAATCAGAAATCGGCATAAATCATATTATGTTATTTTGTGTACCTTTGAAGATTCGCAATGTGATTATTACTTAATACTCTTACATTATTTATTGATCGCATCACAAGAATTCAAAAGGTAATTTTATATTCTTATTTCAAAATATGCCGATCTCCGATTGTACGTTTACCATTAATTGAAAATCAAACAAATAATAACAATTTTTTTTTTTTTTGAATGTGCGAGTGTGACTCCTTAGAGGGAATTTAAGTTTTAACCATGGAGATAATAAACGGAAATCAACGAATAAATCCTTTTGTATAGCTGTTCTCATTATTGTGTTTTCACCTCGACTGAAAGCTTTTCTTTGTTGAAAAACAATATAACATCCAATCCTTTCATTCACAGAAAGAGGGAAATGTTACCTGATATCGAAATGTCGAAGAGATCCTCGAAATCAAAAACTGTTGTCGCTGCAAAAGCTCCTATTTTCACCATGGTACCTAAAGAGAAACCAGTGAGGCTTAACCTAGTTATAGACACCTCATGCCAGGGACTTGGTAAGATGACTTGGGAAAATGTATATAATCTTCTTGAAAAGGAAAACCCTAAAGTTTTTGAGGCCAAGGAAATAGTTCCTGATGAAGACGACTCAGAATTTGATTCTAAGACTCCTCTTAGTGCATTAGCAAACTCATTCCTTCATCGAATTACAACTTGGGCGAACATTTTCCCATACTATGATGTGATTCGGTGGGTAATTGACAATGTAACCATGTAGAATAGGACGTTCATTGCAGCTTCTGGAGCAACATTCGGGTCATTTAAAGCAGAGGATATTAAAGTAATGTATCACCTTCCGGACCCATAGAAAATCTATAACAAAGACTTCATCAAGGAATTTTTTGTGAATAATTAAAATAGGTTAGAGCCGATTAGAGAATGGAGAAGGGCTCCCAAAAAGCACAAACACGAGGCATCAGGTATGTACTCTATGGAGTCTCTTTTGCTTCCATACTGTTATGCTGCAGCAATGATGTGCAGATGGTTTGGGAATGATAACTCAGCTAGGTTTTCTATACAAATGGTGTCATTAATATATTCTACTATAAATTATGAGATAATGGATTGGGTTGTCATTCTTTCTGATAAGATAGCCAATAGGATTCTTGAGTATAGGAAAGACAAAAGCTCAAGAAATATTACTCCTTTTTACTTTTGTGCTTATATCCCATATGCCCTTTGTTTCAATTCCGAATTCCCCATGTTAGGATGGAAATGGACCCCTAAAGATCCTGCTCCTATTCATATATATCACAAGTTCTTGTGGAAGGGGCATTTCATTAGCCATGTTTACAGAGTTTGTCACAATTTTCTTATCCCAATCTATTAAACTATTTTTGGCCGATTCCCTCCTAGACTTTTTGAGAAGGCTAAAGTTGATTTATCCTCAATTGGGGATTTGTTTGGAGAAGAAAGATTCACATATATCAAAGTTTTCGGAAGTATTTTAGAAGCACACTTTCTTCCTTTATATGTTACAGAGAAATGGTTAGCAAAAGAAATTTCATATCAACTAATAGTAGAAGGCATGTTCAGGACATTAAAGAACAGCAGGAAGCTAATGTGGCCTACTTTTCCTTTTATATGTGGAGATTACACTCTCAGTAATTTTTTTCATGCTAAAAAAGAATTTGGTAAGCTAACCAATCTCGAGCTTTCAACAATCCCAGGGAGAAAATATGACCCAAGGAAGGTGGCATTTGATTTTACTATTTCTGTTTCAATTGCTCGGTTCAAACATGAACCAGATATTTTTGATGATTTATTTGTTTCTGTTAATAATTTGTCCCAAGTTTTTGATTTGGCCAAGTCCAAATTCCAGGCCGAAGAATTGAATAAGTTTATGTCGTTTAGAAGCCAGAGATTACTCAAAGTTCCTCTGGATCAATTGAGAGTTCCTATGCAAGAAGCTGAGTCACAACAGAAGGAAACAGAGGATACATCTAGCAAAACAATAACAGAAAAATCTGCCAGCAAAGTCAACATACAAATGCAGAAATAAGTAACAGGAACTAATCCCGTTATATAGAAAGAAGACATTAGCAGCAAAGTTAATACTGAGAAGAAAGAAACAGATCCTAAACTTGATGTACATACTGATTAGCAGTCTTCAACCCAGACAGTAAAAGAAAGCACTGGTACTGATACCAATGTGCATTCTAAGAAAGGAGGCACAAATAGTAAAGCTACTGAACAAACACCAAAAGGAGATATAAACAATAATCTAGATTCTCAACTTGGAAGGGAGGAAGCTTCTAAAAAGGTAGTTGAATCTACTGAACTTATAGTTTCTCCTCATTTGCTGAGCCAATATGAACAATTTGCCCAGAAAATAGGACACCAGAATAATCGCCAAGTTAATGTTCTAGAAGACCAGGATATAGAAGTTATTCCCAAAAATACCACAGGTGAAATTATTTATAAAATAGAAGAAATCCCTCATCTAGATGTATTTTACAGTCCTAAGCATAAGGTTATTGTGATAAAACAAATGAAAAGGAGGATAACTGATCAGGATACACTTTCAACATCATAGGTGGAGTTTAAGAATATTATTTATAAAAATGTTGAGGTGAATCCATCTGAGGATCTCACTAAATTATCTCAATATGCAGGTGCCTATAGTGCTGCTACTATAGAAAAGACCTCTGAAGTTACACAATTAATGAAACAAAAAGATGTGCAAATAGCTATGTTATAAGAACAGGTTATAGAGAACCAGCATAAAATTATTTAGTTGGAACAAAAATTGCAAGATGAAGAGCTCAAATCCAAACAGCTAGAAGAGAAGCTTGTTGTTGAAAAGAAAAAGATTGATCAACAGACCTTAGAAAAGCAACAACAGCTAAACCAAGAGATGGAAAAATTACAAGCTCTTTTGCAAAATGAGAATACTTCAAAGATTGAGAAAGAGAAGATGTTTCAATCCAGATTTGAAAAATTTAAGAATTATCCTAATTTGGATCAATTCAAAAATGAAGCCCTAGAGACAAACAAGTTATTGTCTCAGCAATTAAATGAATTTTGTCTAAAGGTTGCAGAAGCAAAATACTTGTGTGAAATTACATCTTCCTTAGTAGATGAAGGAGTCAGCCTTAACCTTGAATTTGATGAAGCCGATGAAAAAATTTCAGAATTTCTTTTATGGAAAAACTTAGAGTCGGGAAGAAAAGAAAACCTTCCCAGGATTGTGGAAAGACATAATGAAATAATTTTTGCAGAATGGGAACATCATTTAATAAAAATGGAAGGAGCTACATCCATAGCTAAAAATATGACGAACAATGTAACACAACTAGTGAATAATAGCCTGTATGCAATCAATTTGATTTCAGATTGTACACCTGGCAAGTTACCTAGGGTAAAAGAAACTGATTACATATGGAAACAAGAAATAATCAATAAAAATCAGCAAATTAGCCAACTGCAAGGAATATCGTGGGATAAGATGTGGACCTACCTTATCAAGCCTCATAGTCAACAAAGAACAATAAAATTTCTTTCAAATGCCATCGATTGCATTATTCCCAAATTCTTTGATGCCACATAAATAGGGCAGTTACAATCAAAGATTAGTCATCCAGAAGAGGTGAAGGAAATGCTTAAAATCTGCCATCTGGGCACATCAAATGCAACAGATAATCATTGAATCAGTTCACTTCAAGATCGAATTTCTATTTCTAGATTTTTGATTAGATAGATTGTAGGAATAGTTTTAGTTATTTTGTTTTATTAAGTATGTATTTAAACCCCTTTCATGCATATAGAAAGGGGTCTTGAATTTGTAATATTTTGACTTGGAGATTACATTTCTATACTCCATTGACTCTTATATTTTTATAAAGGATCACATCTGGTGGTTCTATGCAAAATTTCCTTTAAGAATTGCATTTATGTATCTTGGAGTCTATTTTACATTGAAGTTGCTGGATTTGGATATCGGATTGCATTAGAAAGTATCGAGATGGATATGGTATTTCTATCTATTCACTATTAGTTTTCTTATGTTATGTGATATTCTCTTTTTAAATTGCTATCGTTTATGTATAATCGTTTATAATATTTCTTTATACATATCATTTCTGAGTGTGTAGAAATATTTATCTTTTACACTATATGAAAATGATATATGAATGATGAATACAATGTATTATTATAACTCTGTTTAATTTCTTAAACAAATTTATATTTATTTTTTACTGCATATTTCAATTAAATTATAATACATTTTCATGGTTATTGGTTAGTTGAAACAATTTAAATTTGTATTCACATTTAATACCCGGGTTAGTTTTAGAATTATTTTATCAGTTTTAGATTAGATTAAATAGTTTATTTCAATCATTTAGTCCCATTTTCCATTCACCCAATCATTCCATTACCAACCCATTTAAATTATTAGGAAACTGGTCCTATAAATCCAGTCGGAGCCACCACACCAAACGGAAAAGGAGTTGTCCTAAGGTCCCTCCCATGTGGTTATTCCCCAATGTTTGAAGTAGTGATTTTCCAGGCTTCAACATTTTTGACTCTAGAAGGAGGGCCTAAGCTATGAATGCCAGATAAATCCAAATCTGCAAGCCATTCTCAGAGCACAACACCCTTATCACCTTCAATTTCTTCCACATATCAAATCACTAGAGAAGAAATTGATAAAAGTATCCAGACAGCCACTACCAAAGTTTCAGATCAATCAGATAATATACCTCCTGAATCTCCTAAAGTTGAAGCTTTAGTTCATAAACTTCAAGGATTCTCATTTTCATTAGAAAAATCGAAGATATATGAAGGTAGTGTCACCTCGCAGTTTGTTCTTCCAGACCTCTCACTAGGTCATAGAGTGAAAAAATTGGAATTTCCCCAAAATAATTTCCTTTACCTAGTAGAGTCAAAACAAGAAAAAATCCATCGAAAACAGAAAGTGATATTAGTTCTTCATCGCAAACTCAATCATCTGTTTCCCAAGCTCCAAATTAGAAAAGTGTAGTAATCTCATCATCATCATCTGCTCAAACTATGTCTGTTCAAACATAAATTGTCTCTTCCAATACTTCAACTGTTACTACTCATACACCAGTTGTCACTTCTAGTTCTTATACCATCGTTGTTAGGACCTCACTATGTATCATTTTTACTATATATTTTGACACCACCTTACCTTTTATAACCATGTTTAAAAAGGATTCCATCATCAGTTTCATTTACTTTATCCCAAGGTATATAAAATCCTCTTCTTTATTATATGTTTAATCTGTTTACATATAATTCCATATTACTTTTATATTTTATCATTAATCGAAGTATATTGTTGCTAACATAAGTCTAAAAGATCACAGATAAGTTATATGTTGTGCTGGAACAAACGGCCATTGCTGAAACAGTCAAACTTCGTTGCTGAAACAGTCGACTCCGTTGCTGAAACAGCCAGCAGGCACGCAAATTCCGCCACTATTCGTAATTTGCGATTCTGGAAGAGAATTTTGTGGAACGATGGCAACAACATGAAGACGTGGTTACACGGATTATTCTGAAGATAACACTCTTTTTATATCTGTTGTAACAATATCTTTTTATGGAAGAACAAAATAGCCTGTTTTAAGAAAGAAGAACAGATTCGGGATAAACGTAGATTTTCTCTCATGTAATTGTAAGAGATGTCTCCTCTTTAAAAAGAGGAGACATCATCATTAGAAGGGAGTTCAAGTTTGAAAGCTACAGGAGAACATTGTGTTTGAGAGAACTGGAGCTAGGCTCCATTTGTAATGTATCATTTCTTTTGACAGATGAATAAAATTTCCTTTTGAGCGCTCCAATTTAATCCTTTCCTGGGGAATCTTGTGAGAAGGAAAGGGCCCGCCTTCCTCACAAGATTCACCCGACTGTCCCTATAGTTTGTTTCATTTCTTTATGTTGTTTGCACTTTACTTTAATTCTGTTGCTGAGACACCAGTTACACAGTTCTGTAGTTTAGTGAGTATTCTGTTTCCTTAACACTGCATGAGTTTAGTACATTCATTCTTAAGAAGTCGAGAGATCTATTTCTGTTATTTGTTTGAATGTATAATGCTGGGAAGCAGGTGCTGAAGGTTCCTGTATAAAGGAATAGGGTCCTGTTTCCATTGATTACCTTTCTTTTCCTGCAGTGTGATTAGAAACAGGAGACAGGTGCTGAAGGTTCCTGTTCATGGGAATAGGGTCCTGCTCTCTTGAGTTATCTTTTCTACAGAGTGATTAGTGTCAGGCAGCAGGTGCTGAAGTTCCTATTTAAAGGAATAGGGTCTTGTTCCTGTTATGGTTGATTGGTTTCCTTTCCTGCAGATTGATTTCCCTTTATTTGGATTCTAAACTGCAACATAGGAATTACTTCTGCTATAACATAGTTGACTTCAGCTTTGATTAAACAGAGTGTGAATAATTAGATTTGTATGATTGATAATTGTGTGGCTTTTTACTACAACATTGTTCTTGCTTTTGAAATTGAGCATATCCAGTGCGTGATTGTCTTTGGAATAAAAAGACTTCCTCGGGTTGACAATTTATGTGGAGCTTGAATTGTGAAAACAATTAAAGCGACCAACATTTTGGCGCCGTTGCCAGGGAAGGCAATTATAGATTTCAAAAGCATTAATATTTTCTTTCTAGATGTGCAGATTGTATGAGAGGACGCGGAAACCAGAAGAAAAATAACCCCACAGGTGGCAAAGGCAAAGGAAGGGGAGGAAGAAAGACTTTTATTGACGAGATTGTATCAAAGGCTGAATCATCACAGAGATTAAGTTCTCGAAGACCAAAACTTCAGCACTCCCCTCAATCAGATTACAAAACAGAGGAAGTTGTGGGTCCTGAAAACATAGAGGAGCCAGTGATTAAAGAACCAACAGTCAGTGCTGGAGAGTCAGAAGAAAGTGCTAGCAAATCAGCAGAGCACATTGAGGAAATAATAGAGAGTGTTGGACGACCGGTGGAAAACATTGAAGAGCCAGTAGAAGATCTTGACGATCGAGCAAGTGCAGTAGGAGAACAGAAAATGGAAGGAAACAATGATGATTTCTTTGGTGGAGGATGTGTAGATCCTGAAGGAGAAGGAAGAGATGAAAATTCTCTCTCTACCTTGGGATTTCCTATCAGTGATCTCCCTACAGGAACAAATCCTATGAAAAACATTCCATTGTCTGCTTTACCTAACTTCCATGGTTTATCCTCTGAAGATACGGATGAATTTCTTTTTGAATTTGATATATTATGCAGAAGTTATGATTATGTTACTAATGCTCAAAAGTTGAAACTGTTTCCAGCCACCTTAAAAGGAAATGCTTTAAGATGGTTCATGAGCCTTGGAAGTCAGGTAATCACAACATGGGAGTAGATGAAACAGAAATTTCTGCTTAAATATCAAGACTACTGCCGGACGAGAGAAAAGAAGGATGAACTATTCAATATGGCACAAAAGCCGGACGAGAATCTGGAGGACTATGTAGAAAGGCTGCAGTACAATATACAGAGATCTGATCATCCGAACATAAGTAAGGAAATTCGCAAAACAATATTACTTAGAGGTTTAAGGGATGATTATTTAGATATGTTAAACATGCTTGGCAAGGGAGATATATCTAAAGAATCATATGATGAGATTGTTGAACTTTCTAAGAGGTGTTCAAGGGGAGCTGCAAGGAACAGAGTAAGTAATAGAGATCCCACCTATTCAAGAGTGCAGAAATTACCCAGTGGGGGAGCAACAAGAGCTGAAATAGGTAATTTACTTGAAGAATTTAAAACTGAGATGTTAAGTTCTTTTGCTTCACAAATTGACACTTTGCAGGTTAAGAAGAAGCAGGCTGAAGCAGAAGCAACTCTGGCTGTCTTTTGCCTCAAGTGCAGAGACAAACATCCACTAAGGGAGTGCCCAATGGACAAAATACCAATTTGTACCCTTTGTGAGAAAGATCATGAAACAAAACAATGTCCATCTCTACCAGGAATAAAGGCAGCATTGCAGCCAACGGAAGAAGAAGCTGAAGCAATTTACCTGCTAACTCAAAGAAGACAATGGCAACCAAAAGGACAAGGTATGAACTCTAGTACGCCATTTAATTGTTGGAACAATTATTCTGCTTTCGGTCAAACAAATTACTCTCCCTTTAATCAAATGCAATACCCACCCTTCAATCAAATGAATTTCCCACCCATGCAGCAATCAAACCCTCCCTTTGTTGATCCTTCAATGTGGACTCCTTGGCCTCCACAGCAGCCATCTTCTTTTAACCCTTGGAATTCAAATTGGAGAAGCCAACAACTCCCATACCCAAATCAATTGCCTCAATTCTAACAACCACTTCCTCTGCCATCAAATGCTCCGCCAAATAACCAAATGAGACCCCAGCTACCTGTGCAACCAAATCCTAACCACAATAATAAAGTTGTGCAAGTCATTGATATTCAGAATCAGTCTATATTTCCTACTATGCAATGTAATGATATTCATTTAAGATCTAGGAAAATAGTAGAGCCTATTATTGATGACATAACTTCTTCTGATTCTGATAAAGAGGAAACTGAGAAACATAAGAAAGCACAACCACCTTCTAACAAAAATGTTGAAATAATAGAACCACCATTCCCCGAGCGTTTGATTTTAACTAGAACGCCTGAAACACCTGCTTTTAATCTTTTAGGGGAATTGCAAAATTTGTATGTTAAAATTCCACTTTTACAAGCATTAAGAGATGTACCAATTTATGCCAGAACAATAAAGGATATTTTTGTTAAGAAACCTGGTAGGAAAACTAAAGATCCCCTTACAGTACATGTGATGGGTGACTTATCTGCATTAATGTCCAGAAAAACCCCTCTTGTGAAATATGGTGATCCTGGCCATCCTACCGTGACAGTTCAGATTGGTAAAACAATGATTCCTCAAGTTCTGGTAGATTTAGGTGCTGCAATAAACATAATGACTCTTGAAACTTCACAATTGTTACAGCTAAATAACACAATCAGAGATACACCCACCATTCTAGAGTTGGCTGACCGTTCTACAATTAAACCTGAAGGAGTTGTTGAAGATCTACTTATCTCAGTTGAATCCTGGAATTACCCAGCTAAATTTTTTGTATTGCAGACTAAAACAAAGCTGGGGGGACACCCCTTAATTCTAGGGAGGCCATGGCTGGCCACAGCTGATGCCTTTATCAGTTGCAGATCTGGTTCAATGATAATTTCTAATGGTTATGAAACCAAACAGCTTACTCTTTATCCTCATGCTACACCCATAATTAATAATGAAGATTCTATGTGGATGGATTATGATGATAATGTTGTTCAGCCTATTCTAACTATTGGGCAAGCTTTAACTCTTAAAGACAATACAGAGGATGAAATAATTAATAATTTTATTTGTGAACCTTCCTCTGTAATTGCTGAAACACACAATCAATTGACTGCAATTTTTGAAACAGATACCCAAGAAAAGATTGAATATGAAGACTCATCTCAGACATTAACCACCATCTCATCTAAAAGCATAACAGTTGAAATTGAACCTGGCAAGACATTAAACATAAATCCTGATCTAACAGTTGCTGAAACACAACAGTTAATGAAGTTATTGCATGAATATAAGGAAGCATTTGCATGGGATTACACAGATATGAAAGGGATCTCTTCTGAATTATGTACTCACCGAATTTACATTAAGGAGGGATGCCGACCAGTCTGTCAACCCCAAAGACGAATGAACCCTAATTTACGAGAAATTGTTAAAGAAGAACTTCAGAAATTGCTTAATGCAGGATTTATATACCCCATATCTGACAGTGAATGGATTTCCCTATTGGTAATTGTCCCTAAGAAAAACGGGAAATGGAGAGTATGTGTTGATTACAGAGCCTTGAACAAAGCTACTCAAAAGGATCACTTTCCTTTACCTTTCATTGATCAGGTGTTGGATAGTCTGGCAGGGAAGAAATTATTTTATTTTCTAGATGGATTCAGTGGGTATAATCATATTAGAATTGCACCCCAAGACCAAGACAAGACCACTTTCACTAGCCCTTGGGGAACTTTTGCTTATAGAGTTCTTCCATTTGGGCTATGTAATGCTCCAGCAACTTTTCAGAGGGCTGTTATAGGAATTTTTTCTGATATGCTGAATGACTCTATGGAAATATTTATGGATGATTTTACTCCTTATGGTGTGTCTTTCGAAGATGCATTACAAAACCTTGAGAAGGTACTTAAACGATGTATACAAGCTCACCTCTCCCTAAGTACTGAAAAATGTCATATGATGATGAGTGAAGGAGTAGTGCTTGGACATTTTATTTCATCTCAAGGTATTCAGGTAGATCCATCTAAAATATTGGTCATTCGGAATCTTTCTGTTCCTAAAACACAAACTGATGTGAGAAGTTTTCTAGGACATGCTGGATACTACAGAAGATTTATTAAAGATTTTTCTAAGATAGCTTCTCCATTATTTGTGTTGCTTATGAAAAATGTTGAATTTAAGTGGACTAATTCTTGTCAGAAAGCTTTTGAAGAACTCAAGCATCAGTTATCTACTGCTCCTATTTTGAGGGGGCCTGATTGGGCCCTCCCTTTTCATATATATTCTGATGCTTCAGACACTGCAATTGGAGCTGTCTTGGGACAAGAGGAAAATCATCTTCCTTATGCTATCTACTTTATCAGTAAGAATATGACCCCTGCTGAGCTTAATTATACAGTTACCGAAAAGGAGTTTCTTGCAGTAATTTATGCCATTAGTAAATTTCGACACTATATCACTGGTTATTCTACTTTTGTGCACACTGATCACTCAGCTATTAAGTATTTAATGAACAAATCTGTTACAAATGCTAGGGTTACCAGATGGCTATTATTACTGCAGGAATTTGATATCACAATTGTAGATCGGCCTGGTAAAGAAAATGTGGTGGCTGATTTCCTTTCACGGTTAAAAACTGACAATAATATTCCAGTAGATGATTATTTTCCTGATGAGTATTTGTTTGCAGTTTCTGCTCACTCTCCATGGTATGCAGATATGGCTAATTATTTGGTTGCAGGAAAATTACCATCACACCTGTCATACAGAGAAAAGAGAAGAATTGTTCAACAAAGTGCCAGGTATAGTTGGATAAGTGGGTGTCTTTTCTACACAGGGCTTGATCAAGAAATCCGAAGATGCATTAGGGAAGATGAAGTGTATGACATACTGAAAGCTTGCCATGATGGCCCTTGTGGAGGGCATTTTGCTGATAAGAGAACAGCACACAAAATTCTGAGGATGGGTTACTATTGGCCCTCATTATTTAAGGATGCAAAGAAATATGTGAGGGCTTGTGACAGCTGCCAGAGAATGGGTCAACCCAATCATAGAGATCAAATTCCATTAAACCCCTAGGTAGTTTCTGAACCATTTGAAAGATGGGCCTTGGATTTCATAGGACCCATTAATCCTCCATCCAATCAAAGAACTTATATATTAGTCTCTACAGACTATATGACTAAATGGGTGGAGGCCAAAGAACTTATTAGAGCCAATGAAGAGGTTGTTCTAGCTTTCTTATTTGAAGAAATCTTCACTAGATTTGGAATTCCTAGAGAGCTAGTTACAGATGGAGGACCTCCATTCAATTCTCATGGTTTTAAGTCTACCCTTCAGAAATATCATATTCAACATAGAATGACTACACCATACCACCCCCAGGCCAATGGGCAGGTGGAAAGCACAAACAAAGTATTAGAAGCCATTCTAACTAAAACAGTGAATGACAACCGGAAGGATTGGTCTCAAAGGCTGCCTGAAGCATTATGGGCTTACAGAACTACTTGGAGAAACACTACAGGTTTTTCTCCCTATGAATTGGTCTATGGTAAAAATTTTGTTTTTCCTGTGGAATTTGAAATCAAAACTCTAAGAACTGATTTAACTGTTAATCTTGATTTGACTGATGTGCAGACAGCTAGGTTGCAGCAGCTTCTTGAGTTGGATGAAAAGATATTAGATGCCATTCACCAAACAACCATGATTCAACAACAGAGAATGAAGTGGCATGAAAAAATTATCAAACACAAGCAGTTCCAAAAAGGTAATTGGGCCTTGTTGTATGACTCTCGGTTTGAAAATTTTCAGGGTAAGCTACGTACACGTTGGCTTGGACCATATGAGGTAGATGTTGTTTTTTCTAATGGAACGGTAAGACTTTTAACAATTGATGATTCTAAAACACCTCTGCTAGTCAATGGTCATAGGCTTCGTTTATACCAGCGCCCTGTTTCTAAAGAGGATTTCAAGACTGCTTGCATGACTGATATTCATTATCTTTTTCTAGGGGAGTCTTCTGCTCCTCACAGCATTTAATTTTCTGCACCATTTTTTTAGTATTAGATTAGATTAGATTTAAAACTAATAATCTTTGTCAAGGGTTGGCATATTACAATTAAATTTTGCAGATTCTGGAAAAGCTCATTAAGGAGGACAGACCCATCATAAGAAGATCTGAAGCTTCAATCACAGAAGCTTGTTCCCTTCATTTTATCCCATTTCCTAGTAATATCCCTTCATCCCATTCCTACATTATTTCCCTTTTTCCATTTTTCCCACTTCTACCATTCCTAAAATATCATCCTTCAGCTAGTATTTCCTATCCCTTACTGCTGAAGTTATCCCCTATCAAACACTTCCCCCACTTGTCCTAAACCCAAGTCATTATATCCCATTTTCCTGATTTTTCCCATTGCTGAAACACCAGTTTCAGCAACGCGTCATTCATTTTTCCATTGCTGAAACACCAGTTTCAACAACCTGTCATTCATCTTTTCATCATTAAAACATCATTTCTTTCCTGCTATACAAGCTTTTTAGTTATCCACTTTTACTCTTCAGATCCTTTGAGTGAAAATTATTCAGTACTGAGCAGATCCTGTTATGTTCCTGTTCTAAATTTCAGAGAAATCTACAGATTCTTCCATTAATATCAAGCCATTATGAAGCACTCTACACTTCGAATTATTAAACCAAAGGTAAAAATGTAAGGTATGTGGTTTTTAATGTAATGCAGTTAAATTATATTTTAAAGAGAGGATCTCGCTCATAATGATTGCAATCTCCACACGCTCAATCATCATTGCACCATACGTAGGGGGGGGGGAATTTCGAAAACTGAATAATCATTTCACATCAACCAATCCTCCGTCATTCTTCATTCCATTTCCGCCGTCATTGAGACTTCGCATCCTCTGTTGCAACAACTAGCTTGACCAAAGCCTGTGTTTCTGTCTTCTGTGCCTCTGCATGTAACTCAAGCTAGTAGCCATGGGAGGGTCGGCTATCAGACACGAGCCTGGTTCGATAAATCTTCTTCAATTGTTCCCAGAGGCCTATCAAATTTTTCAACAAGTAGGATGGACAGCATACTTCGAAAGGTTAGGAGAATTTGATCAGCAGCAAGTTTTAGAGTTCGCACAGAACCTTCAGGGGAATTATTCAGTAGTTCAAGGGGTCTGCATTTCAGTTACAGAGGAGGACATAGCTCAAGTTTCAGGTTTTCCAGTTATCGGGACTCGCTGGTTCAGTAGGAAGCAAGTGATTTTAAGTGCACAGCAAGATTTTCTTCTTCCAGATGAACCGGTTGAACTTAAAGGCCGCGGTGTAAGTCTGCATTCACTTCCTCGACCATGGCCAACAGTAGCAGAATTCATCAAGCACTACTTGACATGCGAAGGGCGTTACCAGGTAGTCTACCAACATGACTTCGTTTTGATGAATCATTTAAGGAATGGTCGATTAGTTAATATTCCCTATTATCTGCTTGGTTGTATCAAAAACATGTCATATTATTGTAGACAAGTTAAATTCCCATTGTCATCCCTTACCCATCACTGTTTATGCCAATTATTAATTCAGAGGGGTTTTGCTCAGCAAAACCCCCCTCTGAATAATCCACTCCTCATTCCCCAGCAGGCCGAAATTCCCCAACAGGCCCAAATCCCCCAACAAGCCGGAAGTTCCCAAGAAACTCCTGAGAATCCTTATGAAGGGCAACTGGACGATATCCCAGACTCCCCAGTAATTCCATCCTCAGAGCCAGTTGACCCAACCCCAAGTTCGTCCCACTTAGTAGAATCAACCCTTCCCACTATTTCTATCCCTAGCGATGACTCTCTAACACCCCCATCCCCGCCTACTCATAAAAGGAAGAAAAGAACCCCAACAGTCTCTGTCTCAAAACGACGAACAAGGGCCAAATTCCAAATTTTCACTTCTTCCGAAAGCCCTTCCCCCAGAAAAGAATCTTTCCCTGCAAAGAAAAGGAAAGACAGTGACTTCTCTGCTTTCCTACCAAAAAGGAAAATGAAGATGACTGTTGAAACAGGAGTTACTCCCATTTCCCCTGACCCCGCCACTATTCTGTTAAAACTTCAATCTTCACCCCCATTTCAAATCCCCCAACCCGTCTCGTCCGGTGGCACTGCCACACAAGAACCAGTGCCTCGAGATAATACGACATCATTTATGGCTCAAACAGTGACTGTCACACAAGAACCAGTCACTTACCCAGAGGCTGAAACACAAGAACTAACCACTGTGGTACAAGAATCATACACCAAGCATGATAATACAGGGAAACTAGCTGTAGCTGCTCCACAAGAACCAGCTACAGCTGTGGATCAGAAGACAACTCCATTAGAATCAACCAGCACACAGGGTTCACACACTATGGCATCCTTATTGGAGAAAATGAGAATTTGAAGTCTGAACTAGAAGCCTATAAGAATGAATTAACCATGGCACGAGAAGCCTTTGATAGAGAATTAAATCTATATATGCTAGCACACACAACATCAACACAAAATAGGGATCCATGCAGAGAATACATGTGCCATGAGTGTGGTAATATTTACCAGCAGGCAGGGTACAAAGTAGTCAAAATTCAGGTATCTGAGGCATCTACATCAGCTGCAATTAAAGAAGAATGCCCTACTGCTCCACAAGAACCAATAGGGCTCTCAAAAAGTTTGGAAAAAGAAACTAAACCACAGATATCTCACCCTGTGCTAGTCAGCTCAGCCACTCAAACAATGCCTCAACTACAGATATCTAGCCCTGAGTTAGTCATTTCAGCCACTCAGACGATGCCCCAACCCAGTACATCTAATGCCGGGACACAGACCCTGCCATGGAATCAATTAGAACTTATGAACAAATGGAAGAAACAATATGCTGTAGAGCAAGATAAAATATTACAATAGCATAAGTTAGCATGGCAGAATCACATGTATGCCAACTGGGATAGTTGGGAACAGACATTGCAACAGCTCAGGGATTCCAAGAAGGAAGTCAAGGAATCAAAGGAAAATATGGTTTTAATGTTTTCATTAGTGCAAAAGTTGATGGCTACCCAAAAACCCTCGGTGAATTACTCTCTCTTCCTTTCTGAACGATTGGTTTATTTTCAATTGAAGGCAATAAAGGATGGCAGACCTCATGAATTGCTTACTGCAGAACAATTTGTTAATAATTTTGTTGAGGCCCCTGAAGGTGACCAACATTTGTTGTGCGAACTTTATCTCCATAACGAGGCCATACCTGAGAATAGAAGAGTCAATCTCACCCCAATTGCAGGTGATGTACAAATAAGGGCATTTGTTTCATTTTTGGCCAATCAGCTCACCTGGAAAACTGCGTTTATTGCAAGCAGTCATAATGAGGAGAATAGGCTCCTTTGGATTAGACCGGAACCTTTAAGTCAGACCATGTTTATAGCACAATATCACCAATTCTTACAGAAGCCAGGAATGCATAGGTACATGCAACAACTACAGGCTTCAACACTTTTGAAGTGTCAACAGCAAATCAGAGTAAAGGAGGTTGCTGCATTGAAGGCCAACACTATGTTTTGGTAGCAGTCATGTAAAGAAAGACAAGACTATCACCCTTTTAGCCCTGATAATCTTCAAGCTGCACTTTCCAGGGTACCTAATTACATCAGATGCATTCGACATTGTGGAGAAAACTGGATTGGCTACCGTTTTCATTTTCCAATTCTATGGCTGCCTTTAGAGAAATATCAGTGTCACTACCAATTGGCTAGCAGAGATGAAGCTGTAGCATGGTAGCAATTGCAGAACAATAGAGGATTCCGAGCTCCAACAGAAGCCACCTTCTCCAGCTACTGCTTGAGCAACTTGCATGCACAGAGTCAGTACTCAGACTCTGACTCAGACTAGGAGTTGCCTAAGGACATGCAACATTTTCAGCTGGGGGGGATGTTAGGACCTCACTATGTATCATTTTTACTATATATTTTGACACCACCTTACCTTTTATAACCATGTTTAAAAAGGATTCCATCATCAGTTTCATTTACTTTATCCCAAGGTATATAAAATCCTCTTATTTATTATATGTTTAATCTGTTTACATATAATTCCATATTACTCTTATATTTTATCATTAATTGAAGTAGATTGTTGCTAACATAAGTCTAAAAGATCGCAGATAAGTTATATGTTGTGCTGGAACAATCAGCCGTTGCTGAAATAGTCAAACTTCGTTGCTGAAACAGTCGACTTCGTTGCTGAAACAGTCGACTCCGTTGCTGAAACAGCCAGCAGGCACGCAAATTCCGCCACTATTCGTAATTTGCGATTCTGGAAGAGAATTTTGTGGAACAATGGCAACAACATGAAGACGTGGTTACACGGATTATTCTGAAGATAGTACTCTTTTGGTATCTGTTGTAACAATATCTTTTTATGGAAGAACAGAATAGCCTGTTTTAAGAAAGAAGAACAGATTCGGGATAAACATAGATTTTCTCTCATGTAATTGTAAGAGATGTCTCCTCTTTAAAAAGAGGAGACATCATCATTAGAAGGGAGTTCGAGTTTGAAAGCTACAGGAGAACATTGTGTTTGAGAGAACTGGAGCTAGACTCCATTTGTAATGTATCATTTCTTTTGACAGATGAATAAAATTTCCTTTTGAGCGCTCCAATTTAATTCTTTCCCTGGGGAATCTTGTGAGAGGGAAAGGGCTCGCCTTCCTCACAAGATTCACCCGACTGTCCCTGTAGTTTGTTTAATTTCTTTATGCTATTTGCACTTTACTTTAATTCTGTTGCTGAGACACCAGTTACACAGTTCTGTAGTTTATTGAGTAATCTGTTTCCTTAACACTGCATGAGTTTAGCACATTCATTCTTAAGAAGTTGAGAGATCTATTTCTGTTATTTTTTTGAGTGTATGATGCTGGGAAGCAGGTGTTGAAGGTTCCTGTACAAAGGAAAAGGGTCCTGTTTCCATTGATTGCCTTTCCTTTCCTGCAGTGTGATTAGAAACAGGAGACAAGTGCTGAAGGTTCTTGTTCATGGGAATAGGGTCTTGCTCTCTTGAGTTATATTTTCTACAGAGTGATTAGTGTCAGGCAGCAGGTGCTGAAGTTCCTATTTAAAGGAATAGGGTCCTGTTCTTGTTATGGTTGATTGGTTTCCTTTCCTGCAAATTGATTTCTCTTTATTTGGATTCTAAACTGCAATATAGGAATTACTTCAGCTATAACATAAGTGACTTCAGCTTTGATTAAACAGAGTGTGAATAATTAGATTTTTATGATTGATAATTGTGTGGATTTTTACTACAACATTGTTCTTGCTTTTGAAATTGAGCATATCCAGTGCGTGATTGTCTTTGGAATAAAAAGACTTCCTCGGGTTGACAATTTATGTGGAGCTTGAATTGTGAAAACAATTAAAGCGACCAAAAATCGTCACAACAATGGCACAAATACCATGGACTAGACCGGGAGCTATAAATATGGTTGCACATTTGCATGATCTACCTAATCATCCTGAAAAATGGCTGCCAAAATTTAGTCCAGATACTGGAATACAAGCGAAAGAACACATCAATAAATTTATGCTTGCTATAAATCTGAACGCGGTAGAGCATGAAGATGTTGTAGTCAGGTTATTCCCCTATACTTTTCAAGGGATAGCAGGATCCTGGTACTTTTATTTACCTTCAGATTCGATTACAAGTTGGGATATGTTCGAAGAGCAATTTTTAACTAAATATGGAGATGATAGATCAATAACTACCATAATCAATGATCTCTCCAATTTAAAGACTCAACCCAAGGAACCCATTAAAGATTTTAACTCTCGATTCAATAAACTCTTGAATAAGATCCCTACAACATCTAAACCTAGTGAGCATGTTAGAAGTGAATGGTACATTAAAACATTTCCCTCAAACATAGTAATTTTTGTAGATAGAGTTTCAAAAATGACTTTAGTTGAAAACATGAAAGAAGCTATTACAGTTGAAAAAAAAATGATTGCTATAGATAAGAAAAATGCTATTGAGGAAAGAAAATCAAAGAATATAACTTTTAAATATGATTCCAAGAAAAAGACACCAAGAGATCCATATGACATGGAGGGTTTACAGAAATTTCTTAAAACCATGTCTAATGAGATGGTTGAGATCAAAAAGCAAGTAGCAGAGATTTCTACAAAGAGACCATTCAAAAATTTCAAGAGAAATCAAGCTAAATCAAAACCTCCCAATGAAATCTCCAATGCAGAATTAGAAGAAGAAGAAGAGGAAGATACTCCTCCAGTGTCAAATGAAGACGATAAAAGGGAAGAAATATCTGAACTACATGGAATGTGGGATTTCATTATCCCTAATTCAGATAATGAAATGGAACAAGAAGCTATGCCGGTGACTACAACGAGAAAATCTACATCGGAACCTGTTCAACCTATTCCAAAGAAGAAAACTACAACTCTGAGTACCAAGGACAAAAATCCTACAAAGAGAGCTTCTCCCTTACCCACTTAGAATCAGCCATCATCTTCTAATCCTTCCACATTATCATCTAAGACTCTTTTGGTATCATAACCGATTGATTATAACATTGTTGAGGACATGAAAAAGACTAGAGAGAACATTTCATTAGATGAACTCAGCAAACTTAAACATCAACAAAATATGCTATTAAAAGAGTTAAATGCTACACCTATTGCTCCTCTACCAAGCGATGTAGTTTCCAAAGCAGCTAAAGGGACTGGTAAGACACCAGACAAAGTAGATGCCACAGACACTGTTCTTATTGGAGAAAGATCAAATTCTCAGACACCTCCATTTTTGTTCACTTATGAAATCTACAATAATAATTTTCATAATTGTTTAATTGATTCCGAAGCATCCTCTAATATAATGCCTAATTCAGTCTGTGCTAAATTGAATATCGAACCACAGAATTCTGCAGTTCATATTGTACAATTGGATCGCTCTAAATTTCAAGTTGTAGGAGAAATCAATTCAGTTACCATTAGACTAGCTTCTGATCCTAGAATTGTCCAAAGAATTGATACTCTAATTGCAGATATTCCTGAATTCTATGGGTTAGTCTTAAGCAGGGACTGGTTTGCGAAACTTAATGGTTATATCGCAACTGATTTTTCACATATGTGGCTTCCCTATAAAGGGAAACCAAATCAAAACAAAATCGAGCGAGAAAAACATATGACACACACTGTAACTGAATTTGAACGAACCTGTAGCTTTCAACAACAATATTCTTGGAGGTTATTCTGCTGAGTCATTTCTTGGGAATTTTACTACACCACAATCACCATTTTCTATAAATACTTTTGTTTCTCAAATTAAAAAAAAAATCGCAATTTGATTCTTCTAGAATTGTCAATATTTTTTATTCATTTGTAGATAAACCTATAGATAGAACTTTATTTGGGTCATTATATTTTGATGGATCAAAATCTAGCAATGGAGCAGGAGCAGGATGCATCCTAATTGATCTAGAAGGAGAGAAAACCATGCTATCATGTAGATTGGAATTTGAGTGCACTAATAATATCACTGAATATGAAGCCTTGATTCAAGGGCTTTATAAGGCCATAGGGTTAAATGTAAAATACTTGAAAGTATATGGAGATTTCGAAATTGTCATAAGACAAGTAAGGAATACAATCCATTGTCTTTCAAGACATATCAAACATTATCAAACCCTAGTACAGGACCTTACCACTCAATTTTCACCATTTAATATCTCTTCTATTCCTAGAAATCAAAACACATCAGCTGACTTGTTAGCAAATGTTGCGTCCAAACTCCTCCTTGCTGAAGATTGCAGTCTTGATAGATTTTCAGTAGAATTGATTTTTCGCCCATTTGTCCTAGATAATATTACTAATTGGAGAGTATTCTACCATGATCAAGACATTTTGAATTTCTTAACTTCTAATAAATCATACGATGAGAAAATTATTGATGAAGATGATCATGATCTGCACATTACTTCAAGAAATAATGAAAATCCAATTCCTAAATCTGTTGTTAAACTTGAAGATCTGTATGATATTAAAGACTGACTCAAGAAAGTTACTAATGCTAAACTTCAAAGTTCAACTTTTAAATTTGAATTAGTGAATATTGGCTCTGATTCTAAACCTCAGAATGTTAATCTAGGACTCAATTTAACTCTAGAAGAAAGATCTTCTTTCATCAAATTTCTGAGTAAATATAAAAATGTCTTCGCTTAGAGTTATAATGACTTAAAGACTTATGACACTTCTGTGATTCAACACACAATTCCAATGCTATCTGATGTTAAGCCTATTCAACAGAAGTTAAGAAAGATTTATCCAAATCTTGAGGATCAAATCAAAACAGAACTCAACAAACTTTTGAATGCCAAAATCATTTTTCCTGTAAGGCATTCCAATTGGGTTTCCAACATGGTACCTGTCAGGAAGAAAAATGGTGATATTAGAATCTGTAATGATTTCATAAATTTAAACAAGGAATGTCAAAAGGAAAATTTCCCATTGCCAACCATGGAGCAAATTCTCCAAAAGGTAGCTGGTTCCGAACTCATGTCCTTCCTTGATGGATTTTCAGGCTATAATCAAATTTTAGTACATCCAGATGATAGGTTGAAAACCACTTTCAAAACCAAATGGGGAACCTATGCTTATCAAAAAATTCCTTTTGGTTTAGTAAATAAAGGAGATACTTTCTAGAGAGCCGTGGACATAGCATTTAAGGATCTGATTAATAGATCAATTGTCATTTATCTTGATGACATAACAACTTATTCAAAGAAGAGATCCAATCATCTAGATGATCTGAAACAAATATTTGAAAGATGTAGAAGGTTTGGTATTTCCTTAAACCCAAAGAAATCCTTCTTTGCTCTCGATGAAGGAAAACTCTTAGGGTTTGTTGTGTCAAAAGATGGTATATATATCAATCTTGACAGAGTTAAAGAAATTTATGATATTTCTTTACCTCATAATAAAAAGTCCATGCAATCATTTTTAGGGAAGATTAATTTTGTAAAAAGATTCATTCCAGATTTTTCTCAAATTGTTTTACCTACAGAATATGATTAAGAAAAATTCAATATTCAAATGGGGGTATAAAGAAAAAAATTCCTTTGATGCAATCAAACAGGCAATCATCAATGCACCTGCATTGAATACTCTTGATTTTTCTAAAGATTTTATTCTGTATACTTTGGAAACTAAAGCATTCTATGTTGTTGTTTTAACATAGCTCAATGATCAACAAATTGAAGCACCAATTTCTTTCTTCAGCTCTAATCTGCAAGGAGATGAGCTGAATTATTCCGATGTAGAAAAAAAATCCTTCGCTGTATTTAATTCAATCAAACATTTTAGGCCTTTTCTCTTAAAAACACACACAAAAGTTAATGTCCCATTCTTTGCAGTGAGACAATTATTAATTCAAAGAGAAGTAGGAGAAAAAAGGGATAATTTGGTGACAACTTTGCAAGAATATGGTATTGATATTAAACCAGAAAATATTGTTAGAGGTCAAGGTTTTTGCAGATTATTAGTAGGAGCTCATAACATACCAGAAAATCAAGATCTAGAAAATTTTGTTCAAATAAGTTAGATAAGTGTTACGGATACTGAATTTCAGTATGATGATATGATATTTTACTTGAAAAATGGGTATGCTCCTTCTAATCTCAGCTATAAGAATAAACGTGCTTTAATATTGAAGGCTACTAAATATGAAATCATTGATGATGTGTTATTCAGAAAAAATTATGATTCAATCATATTAAGATGTCTTGAAAAGAATGAAGCAAAAAAGGTATTGTAGAAATTACATGATGGACCAGTCGGAGGTCATTTTGGAGGTGATACCATAGCTCACAAAATCATCCATGCTGGGTATTATTGGCCTACCCTTTTCAAAGATACACATGATTATGTGAGGAAGTGAAAAATTTTCCAAACTACTAGTGGAAGACAAAAGAAGCTAGCTTTTCCTTTGCAGTCAGTAAACATTGAGCAACCATTTGAGCAATGGGGGCTTGATATTATTGGTGAGATAGTACCTCATTCTTCAAAACAACACAAATACATCCTCACAGCAAAATATTAATTCACAAAGTGGGAGAAGTAATCCATCTAAAGGTAGCCAATTTGATGCAATTATTGATTTCATCGATCAATTCATCATTACCAGGTTTGGTGTACCTAACGCTCTGGTCTTCGATAATGCATCTTGTTTTTCTGGTAATAGTATAATGTAATTTGCAATTAAAAGAGGTTTTAAATTGAAATATTTAGCAAATTATTATCCACAAGGTAATGGTTTAGCTAAATCCACTAACAAAAATCTCATCAAAATTATTAAAAGGACCATTGATCAAAATCAAAATAATTGGCACAAGTCTTTAATATTTGCCTTATGGGCTGATCGTATTACTCTTAAAGCTTCTATAGGGACTTCACCTTTCAATTTAGTTTATGGAAAATAAGTTGTAATACCATCAAACCTAGCTCTTCCATCATTAGCCCTAGTGTAATTCATTGAAGAAAATCCTTCCTCATCCATTCAGTTGAGATTTGGTCAAATCCTTAAATTAGAAGAAGATAGAGAGAAAGCAAAAAATATTCATGAAAAACATCAACAACTTGTAAAATCTTCTTTTGATTCAAGTTCCACCGGCTCAAAACATTTTTCAATTGGTGATTTTGTTCTGAAATGGGATAAAGCACATGAAGAAAAAGGTAAGCATACCAAATTTCAGAAAATGTGGCTTGGACCATTTCAGATTGCGGAAAATATAGGCTCATATACACTCATACTCCATGATTTAATAGGAAAGAGAGAACCTCTTCTTGTAAATGGGCTTGTCTTAAAGAAATTCTTTTCATAAGGAGGTAACCCCTTCTTACTTGTACATATTCCTTTCTACAATTTTTATCTGTTTTTGTAAATAAAGGTTGTTAATAGTCTCTAATTGACTTTTTACTATTAGAAAATTGTCTTGGAAAGAATGTTATAAATACTTATTTTGTGTAAATAAGAATTTTTAGGGAAATGACTACAATTTTGGATAGTTTAAAATAAAATGTTAAACTTTGAAAATTTATTCAAAACATTTGCATGATCTTTTGAAACTTTGAGGAAAATGAAAATCATTATAAGTTTATTAAGCAGAGAAAGGTTATCTTTAAAAATTAAAGACCTTTTCAAGCTTTAGCAAACAGAAAACTCTGAAAATTGTCATCCATTTATTCTTAAGGATACACCTATTTCACCCCATCCATTTTGGTTGTGATTTTTTAGAATGCAATTCTAAGAAATTATATGACAAAATTTAGGAGATAAGAGGTCTCATCACGAGCCTACTTACCATGATCATAAGAAGTAATAAAACTGACATTACCAATACTGCATACCAAAACAGGGTAATGGCTTATAAAAGTAAGACAAGGGGTCTCATCACGAGCCAGTTTGTTCAGTTTAATTACAACTAGTGAGTGACATTGTTAATAACTGGATACCAAACCAGAACAATGGATTTTAAATTAAAAAAATAAATAAAAGACAAAAAACATGAGATAATATGTCTTATGAATTTATTTTTAAAGAGTCATAATCTTAGTTGGATGGGATAATTAATATTTGATGGTTAAAAGGTAACCCTGTCGAGACAATGGACGTTTTCTGGCAGCAGAGGCAATGCCTATGACAATAGAGTATATTACAAAAGCTAAACTTGAAGAAGTCCACTTACTTCATTATTATCAACCAATCAAAGCTTGAGATAACCAAAAAATGTTTTTATTCTTAAGGAATTAGAAAGAAATTATAAGTGATTTTTATTCTTTTTCATAGTTAGATTTTATTTGAATTATCCTAAGATAGTTTTCATTATCTTTAGAAATTTTTACTTACTAGAAATATAGTTTTCATTTTATTTTTTCAGAGATAACTGCTTATTCCAGTGAATCGCCAATTGTTGTACTGTACAACAACCCTCCCCATTTCTAAATTTCTAGAATAAATTTCATTTAGAAATAGGTCCCCTTTTTCTTGCTTTCTAGATAGAAATAAAATATTTAGAAACAATCTGATAATTTTTCAATTAGGAATAAGAAGTTCATTGATAAGAGGAAATATTGCATATCTTTATTAACAAGTGTGTATAAACAAATACAACATTGAAAAAATTTCCGATCCGATGAGATATAAAGCTTTTATCATATCAAAATATTACATAAAGTTTTTATATTTAATAATATTTGATGTGTACAGTAATCGCAAATCACAAATCGGAGAGATCTTTAAGTCTTATATTCACTTTGTAAAACTCCGATGCGATGGAACTCAATCGTAATCTCAAATCGGAGAGATATTTAAGTTTCATATTTGTTTTACATACTTCCGATGTGATGCGATTCATCACAATCACATTTCAGAGAATGTATGTCATGGACTTATTATAATAAAACTCTGATGTGATGGAACTCAATCGTAATCTCAAATCGGAAAACTTTAAAGTGATCACATCTACTTTGAAATACTCTGATGTGACGCAGTTCATCGTAATCGCTCTTCACAAAAACTTTAAACAAACTCTTTGTAGTCAATTACAAAACCCCAATGCGATGCGCTTCATCGCAATTGCATTGCAGAGAAACAAACGTTATATTTGTTTGATTAAAATACTATGACGTGGCGGATCCCACCTCATCACAATCGGAAGTCGGCATAAATCATATTATGTTATTTTGTGTACCTTTGAAGATTCGCGATGAGATTATTACTTAATACTCATACATTATTTATTGATCGCATCGCAAGAATTCAAAAGGTAATTTTATATTCTTATTTCAAAATATGTTGATCTCCAATTGTACGTTTACCATTAATTGAAAATCAAACAAATAATAACGATTTATTTTGTTTTGAATGCGTGAGTGTGACTTCTTAGAGTGCATTTAAGTTTTAACCATGGAGATAATAAATGGAAATCAACGAATAAATCCTTTTGTATAGTTGTTCTCATTATTACATTTTCACCTTGGCTGAAAGCTTTTCTTTATTGCAGAACAATAGAATGTCCAATACTTTCATTCGTATAACGAGGGAAACGTTACCTGATACCGAAATGTCGAAGAGATCCAGGAAATCAAAAGTTGTTGTCGCTACAAAAGCTCCTATTTTCACCATGGTACCTAAAGAGAAACCAGCGAAGCTTAAGCTGGTTACAGACACCTCATGCCAGGGACTTGGTAAGATGACTTGGGAAAATGTATATAATCTGCTTGAAAAGGAAAACCCTAAAGTTTTTGAGGCCAAGGTAATAGTTCTTGATGAAGACGACTCAGACTCTAATTCTGATACTCCTTTTAGTGCATTAGCAAACTCATTCCTTCATCGAATTGCAGCTCGGGCGAACATTTTCCCATACTATGATGTGATTCAGTGGGTAATTGAAAGTGTAACCATACAGAACAGGACATTCATTGTAGCTTGTGGAGCAACATTCGGGTCATTTAAAGCAGAGGATATTAAAGCAATGTATCACCTTCGGGACCCACAGAAAATCTGTAACAAAGAATTTATCAAGGAATTTGGTGCGAATAATGAAAATGAGTCAGAGCCGATTATAGAATGGAGAAGTGCTCCCAAAAAGCACAAACACGAGGCATCAGGTATGTACTTTGTGGAGTCTCTTTTGCCTCCATACTGTTATGCCGCCGCAATGATGTGCAGATTGTTTGGGAATGATAACTCAGCTAGGTTTTCTATACAAATGGTGCCATTAATATATTCTGCTATAAATTCTGAGATAATGGACTGGGATGTCATTCTTTCTGATAAGATAGCCGATAGGATTCTTGAGTATAGGAAAGACAAAAGCTCAGGAAATATTACTCCTTTTTACTTTTGTGCTTATATCCTAGATGCCCTTTTTTTCAATTCTGAATTCCCCATGTTAGGATGGAAATGGACCCCTAAAGATACTGCTCCTATTCATATATATCACATGTTCTTGTGGAAGGGGCATTTCATCAGCCATGTTTACAGATTTTGTCATGGTTTTCTTATCCCAATCTATCAAACTATTTTTGGCCGATTCCCTCCTAGACTTTCTGAAAAGGCTAAAGTTGATTTATCCTCGATTGGGGATTTGTTTGGGGAAGAAAGATTCACATATATCATAGTTTTCAGAAGTATTTTAGAACTACACATTCTTCCTTTGTATGTTCCAGATAAACTGTTAGCACAAGAAATCTCATATCTGCTTATAGTGGAAGGCATGTCCAGAACTTTAAAGAACAGCAAGAAGCTAATGTGGCCTACTTTTCCTTTTAAATGTGGAGATTACACTCTCAGTAATTTTGTTCATGCTGAAAAATAAGTTGGTAAGCTAACCAATCTCGAGCTTTCAAAAATCCCAAGGAGACAATATGACACAAGGAAGGTGGCATTTGATTTTACTACTTCTGTTTCAATTTCTCGGTTCGAACATGAACCAGATAATTTTGATGATTTATTTGTTTCTATAAATAATTTGTCCCAAGTTTTTGATTTGGCCAAGTCCAAATTCCAGGCTGAAGAATTAAATAATTTTATGTTGTTTGGAAGCCAGAGATTACTCAAAGTTCCTTTGGATCAATTAAGAGTTCCTATGCAGGAAGCTGAGTCACAACAGAAGGAAATAGAGGACACATATGGCAAAACAATAACAGAAACATCTACCAGCAAAGTCATCATACAAAAACATAAACAAGTAACAGGAACTAATCCCATTATACAGAAATAAGACATTAGCAGCAAAGTTAATATTGAGAAGAAAGAAATAGCTGTTAAACTTGATGTACATACTGATCAGCAGTCTTCAGCCCAGACAGGAAAAGAAAGCACTGGTACTGATACCAACGTGCATTCTGGGAAAGGAGGCACAAATAGTAAAGCAACTGAACAGGCACCAAAAGGAGATATAAACAATAATCCAGATTCTCAACTTGGAAGAGAGGAAGCTGCTAAAAAGGTAGTTGAATCTACTGAACTTATAGTTTCTCCTCATTTGCTGAGCCAATATGAAAAATTTGCCTAGCAAATAGGACACCCGAATAATTTCCAAGTTAATGTTCTGGAAGACCAGGATATAGAAGTTATTCCTGAAAATCCCACAGGTGAAATTATGTTGAAAATAGAATAAATCCCTCCGCTAGACGTATTTTACTGTCCTAAGCATAATGTTGTTGTGAGAAAACAAAGATAAAGGAGGAGAACTGATCAGGATACACTTTCGACATCACATGTGGAGTTTATGAATATTGTTTATAAAAATGCTGAGGTGAATCCATCTGAGGATCTCACTAAATTATCTCAATATGCAGGTGCCTATAGTGCTGCTACTATAGATAAGGCCTCTGAAGTTACACAATTAATGAAACAAAAAGATGTGCAAATAGCTATGTTAGAAGAACAAGTTACAAAGAACCAGTAGAAAATTATTCAGTTGGAACAAAAATTGCAGGATGAAGATCTCAAATAAAAATAGCTAGAAGAGCAGCTTGCTGTTGAAAAGAAAAATATTGATCAGCAGACCTTAGAAAAGCAACAACAGCTAAACCAAGAGATGGAAAAATTACAAGCTCTTTTGCAAAATGAGAAGACTTCAAATATTGAGAAAGAGAATATGTTTCAATCCAGATTGGACAAATTTAAGAATTATCCTAATTTGGATCAATTAAAAAATGAAGCCCTGGAGACAAACAAGTTATTGTCTAAACAATTACATGAGTTTTGTCTAAAGGTTGCAGAAGCAGAATCCTTGTGTGAAATTACATCTTCCTTAGTAGATGAAGGAGACAGCCTTAACCTTGAATTTGATGAAGTTGATGAAAAAAATTTCGAATTTCTTTTATGGAAAAACTCAGAGTCGGGAAGAAAAGCAAACCTTCCCGGGATTTTGGAAAGACATAAGGAAATTATTTTTTCAGAATGGGAACAACGTTTAATCAAAGCGGAAGGAGCTACATCCAGAGCTAAAAATATGATGAATAATGTAACACAGCTGGTGAATAATAGCTTGTATGCAATCAATTTGATTTTAGATTGTACCCCTAGCAAGTTACCTAGGGTAAAAGAAACTGATTACAGATGGAAATAAGAAATAATCAATAAAAATCAGCAAATTGGCCAACTTCAAGGAATATTGTGGGATACGATGTGGACCTGCCTTATCAAGCCTCATAGTCAGCAAACAACAATAAAATTTCTTTCAAATGCCATCGATTGCATTATTCCTGAATTCTCTGATGCCACATACACAAGGCAGTTACACTCAAATATTAGTCATCCAGAAGAGGTGAAGGAAATGCTCAAAATCTGCCATCTGGGCACATCAAACACAACAGATAATCAATGAATCATTTCACTTCAAGACCACATTTTTGTTTCTAGATTTTTGATTAGATAGATTGTAGGAATAGTTTTAGTTATTTTGTTCTAATAAGTACCTATTTAAACCCCTTTCATGCATTTAGAAAGGGGTCCTGAATTTGTAATATTTTGACTTGGAGATTACATTTATGTTCTCCATTGACTCTTATATTTTTATAAAGGATCACATCTGGTGGTTCTATGAAAAATTTCCTTTAAGAATTGCATTTCTGTATCTTGGAGTCTATTTTACGTTGAAGTTGCAGATTTGGATATCGGATTGCATTGGAAAGTATCGAGATGGATATGGTATTTCTATCTATTCACTGTTAGTTTTCTTATGTTATGTGATATTCTCTTTTTAAATTGCTATCATTTATGTATACTCGTTTTATAATATTTCTTTATACATATCATTTCTGAGTGTGTAGAAATATTTATCTTTTACAGTATATGTAAATGATATATGAATGATGAATACAATGTATTATTATAACTCTGTTTAATTTCTTAAATAGAGTTATCCTTATTTGTTACTGCATATTTAAATTAAGCTATAATACATTTTCATGGTTATTGGTTAGTTGAAACAATTTAAAGTTGTATTCACATTTAATACCCAGGTTATTTTTTGAATTATTTTATCAGTTTTAGATTAGATTAAATAGTTTATTTCAGTCATTTAGTCGCATTTTACCTTCACCCAATCATTCCATTACCAACCCATTTAAATTATTAGGAAACTGGTCCTATCAATCCAGTCGGAGCCACCACACCAAACGGAAAAGGAGTTGTCCTAAGGTCCCGACCGGGTAGTTATTCCCCAATGTTTGAAGCATCGATTTTCGAGGCTTCAACACTTTTATGGACATATCTTCCATATCCTTGACTATGGAAATTGTTTCCCCCGTTGGATTTTCCTGTGATGTTGATGAAGAAGTGGCAGAGATGTCTTTAGAAGTAATTGACACTGCAGTTTCCAATACTCCTTGCAGTGCCAAATGTTCTGCCAATGTTGAGGAAATAGTTGTACTTATAGTTGGAATAACTATAGGAATGGAAACTTGCTGAGCTATCTTCAAATTTTCATTTTCTTGCATAAGAGCTTCTATTTGGTTTTCCATTTCTGTTATCTGGGCTGTCATTTTCAAAACAAGTTGCATTGTTTCTTCTTTATTTGTATTTTCCTGAAGCACTTCTTTTGCCTGAGGGTGCTCACTCTGTGGCAATTTATGCTGCTTTCTTAAGGCTGCAATCTCATCATTCTTCTGCCTTATTAATTTTCTAGAAACCTCAGTGTTTGAAGGATCTTCTCCTGTTTCAATTATCAAATCTTCTAAGGATTTTATCCTTAAATCCTTGGCATGTAATGATGCCTTATCTAATTTCATTTGAGTTTGCAGATTGGATACAGTCTTTTGGAGCATAGTAGCACTCATTTTTTTACTTAATACTTTTGAAGATAACATTTCTGATACACTCTTGTGAAATTCTATTTGATCTATCTCATGAATAGTATCAAAATTTACTGCAAATTCTGTCTTTCTGTAGGCTGGTGCTGATTTTGGATGTGCTACCACTGGTTGAAGAAAGGACATGATCATTTTGTTGGTTGAATAATCAAATGTTGTTACTAATCTGTCCTTATCTCCTAGTTTTTCCTTCAGAATTTAGAATAAACTTCATTTTTTATTTCTTCATTCTTCTCCCTGATTAGCTTGAACTTCTTCTGAATATCAGAATTAGTTTCTTCATTTGTTTTAGAAGAAGAGGGATTTTCTGTATCCATTTCCATTTCAACCATCTCTTTTCCTTTACCCTGTGCTTGTATATGTTCATTTTGAATTTATTTAAGAGTTTCATTTAAAATTATGGTGGCTTCATCATCTGTCTTCTATTCATTAGTGTCAACCACATCTATGACTCCTTCTTTTTCTAAAGTAATCATTTTGGCCTTTTTCCAGTATACTGTTTTGAATTTTTTTTCAATGATTGTTTTGGCCAAATATCCTTCTTCTTTCCTTGGTATTTTATTTGATGCCTCTACTATTTGGTTAGCTGTAACCACCTGTGTACTATTCAAATTATCTGTCTACTTCTCCTGTTCATCATCAATTAAAGTATTGGCCACCCATTCTAAATTATTGGCATATTTTTCAATTAGTGGTTTGGATTCATGGAGGAATGGGGGGAATTTTCATTTGATCCTGAGATTACTCAGAATACTCTGAGGGTCATAGCTCCAATAAAAAATTTCTTGAAACTTGAATGTTGATAGCTTGTTGGGTACTTCCTTTAAGGCATTTCTGTTGTTTACAATGAAAGAGCCAATTTTACTTTTCAATTTAAATTGTGCCTTATTTTTGGATGATATAAAATTTACTTTATCTACATTCAAAATCTGCCTTATGTATTCCAGATCAAAGATCCTGGTAGTCAGAAACTTTGGAAATTTGTATGGGTCCAAGATTGCACCATATATTCTAATCTCAGTGTGATTTTTGTATAAATACCAATCACCCACTTTACAATTTTCAGACTACTGTAAAATCCTTTTTATATATTCATTTATTCTTGGGCGTTCTGCTTTGTCTAACAAACTGATAGTAGGTCTGATAAATAGGTCATTGAAATCACTGTAACTATAATCACTGCTATTCTTTCTCAGAATAGAGGTCCAAAATATTATTGAAAGTGGTTTTCCTTCCATATCCATCTTCTGTAGTGCAAAGGGAAAATTATCTTCTTGAAAGAACAAGAAGAGATGTAACAGATATGAAGTATATCTGAACACTCCTTCATCAGGAAATTTTATTAGCTGATAATGAATATTGTCAGCAATAAATTTGGAAAAATCAAAGACCAACTCTAGTTGATGTCCAAGAGACAAAGTGGAGATAAAACCTAATATGGATGCATCTGTGAATTCATCATTAACATAACCAAAAATAAATGATAGCATGGAAATGACCTATCTGGAGCCTTCAGGAAAATCAAAGGTATCATAAGGAGGATTCACCTTTGGAAGATTGACATGTTTGGGCATGAAATTCTGAAGGATTTCAAACATCCTAGGGAAATCTAGGTCTAAATACATCTGTGTCAAGTCTTCAATTGACAATGACACTGCTCATGGATCATGGCTTAGTTGGAGCATGTCATTTATTGATTCAGTAGTTATGTAAAATAAGACCTCACTATCTTTGTTAACCATGGACCTTTGATTAGGAATATAATGCATCTGACACAACCTAATGAAATCCTGAGCATGATGGGTGATGGGAACAACATACTTGGGCAAATTGGAATCCCATACTGGTATATCATTAGCCACTTTCTTTTCAAATTTCTCTTGACACCAGTTATGCACTTATAGAAGATCAAATTCAAGGGTGGCATCAAAAATTCTGTAATCTAAGCCAATCAAAGGATTTCTTTCTTCAGTGGTGACAGGAGGTTGTAAAGGTCTGACCACTTCAGTAGAATCAGCAGTTAAAACAGGTGTAGGTTTATCTATTCTGGGAGGTTTGGGATTAGGAAGCTTTCTTGAGGTAGGCTTCTGAGTTTTAGGACCTCTAGTTTTGGGGATTACTTGCTTTCTAGTCATTTTTTGAGAAACTGAGCAAGATTAAACTGTTTGTTCAGCCTTTTATAGAAGCAGAAGGTCAATTAAGCAGATTTGGGAAGAAAATCAGAATCTGGGTGAGGGTTTATGAGAAAAAAACATATTTGTATAGTACAGAAGGTGAAAAAGGGGTTTTCAAAGGTTTATTCAGCAATTCTAAGGTATTTTAACTATAAGAATATCTTTCAGATGGTTAAAATTTTTAATTGGGAAGCGGCAAATTCTGGAAAAAATTTGACAGGGTTTCCCCTGTTTCTTCAAGTTTTAAGTACTCTTAGATGAGTACCTTATGGCTTCTTAATTTTAATCGATTCTATTTGGCTCTTAGAAATAAGAAATTAGCAGATTCAGATTTCTGATAAATACCTTAGACTAGGTATTGTTGCAGTCGTACGGGATGGCAGGTGGTACCAGTCTTCAAACTCGTTGCATTAGTTTGATATCAGGCACTGGGAGTTGTTGGAAATCACAGTTCAGATCAGAAATGAATTTAGGATGGAAAATTAGTTCAAATTTAACTTGTCAATGGTATCTACAATTGATTATCAAAGGGTTAGGGTGCAAAGATACGAAAAATGATAAATAACTAAGGTTAAAACCTTAGTTTTTATGGACCATATGAGTATTAGTTGTAGGTCACGTCAGCATGGCGGGAGTGGTTTTTTATTTGAAAGGAAAACCAGTAATGTTTTTCGCATTGATTTCGAGAAGTAAGTGGTTTTTGGCTTTAGCAATGCGATCCAATACATTTTGGACACGTAACAGGCAGCGGTTTCTCAAAACAACTTTTTTCGCAAAATATTTTGGGAACTTTGGTCGATCACTTTGAAAATGTGAAATGAGATATGCGTCATCGGATCTGGAAGAATGGAGCAAATGGTCAGGATTAGAGTGAAAGCTGCAGGGTAAATGCAGTGGGGCTGGGTCTTATAATCTGTACCGTTGATTTGACAAGGGGAGATCAATGGTTTAAATTTGATCCAATAGGAAATGGTGGGGGCAGGGAAGGATTTATCGTATTTGTTTCTGATCATTAGATTAGGGATGCTTGGAAATCTGATGGTTGTTATTTAATGTGATGGAGGTAAGGTGGGATTATCGCGTTAAATATGGATCATTGGATTGCAAAGGATGATCGGACGGTTGCAGTGTAATGCGATCGGGAAGGATGGGGCCTAGGGATTGATTTATCGTGTTTGATGAGAACCGTTGATTAATGGGATGTTGGAGATCTTATGGTCAGGATTGAATCCACTGGTGCTGAGGGATTTGTTAATATTAATGTATAAAAAGATTTTATGCATGGATTAAAGTGGTCATGAGGGGTGAGAAAAGGGCCTTTACCCACGATTAAAGACCGCAGTAAGGGATATATATCAAGAAAGTAGAAAATTTTAAGGTTTGAACATGGGGTTAAGGGTAATCAGGGAAAGGGATGTATTGAATAGGGGGATGGTTTTTTGCGATGTTTAGTTTAAATTACACTTTGGGTATTATATTTTTTTGTTTTAAACACATATGAAACATGTTTAATGACTTTCTTTATATTTTTATTACATAATTTCAAATTTATCAAAGATCTAAAACTATAGGGGAGAGGGGAAATATTTTTATGGGTATTTTTGTGTCAAATGGGTAACTTTGGGATGTTTTTCAACATGTGCTTAATATATTTGACACAAAATCATGTATTAAATGGGTTTTTGGGATATTAAATAAAAGGGAATTATATTAATAGGACTAGGATAATTAATAACGAGTTAATAAAATATGTTAGGTGTTAATATGACAAGGGGAAAAGTGAATACTCAAAACACATTAATATAACTAAGAAAAGTGAAGTTTAAATACAAGTTTATATTATAATAACTTCATCACTTCAACTTAGGATAAAATGTCATTTTGAGGGTTTTATGCTTTCATGAAATGTGGGAAATTAATCAAATGGGGATTAGAGCATAATTAAGTAAAAATGAGGTTTTTACTTATGATTTTTCATGGAAATGAATGCATGAATGGAAAATGATGTGAATTGTGGGATTAATATAGACATTTAACACTTTCAACTAATCAGCCATAGAGCCTTGGGTCCGGTCCCAACAGAAGTCAAGGAAATGCCTTGAGCCTTTCTGACTAATAGTTTAGAATGATAAATGGCTATGGGGAAGGGAAGTTAGTTATTTGCAGCACTGGTGAATAATATTTACAATGATGCTTCTCACCTTCTTCTACCTACCCAATTTTACCTGCTAACATTTTTTCTTCCATTTTAATTAGGTGCATTTGAGCTAGCAACATTTACAACATTTATTCTTTCTGAAAGTAATAAAAATATCTAATTCTACACTTATTTCATCTAGGAATCCAGATTAAGCTATTGGATTCACTTATTCTCTGCCTAACTACTGAATTGTCATGATTAAACTGTATGATACTTCTTTATTCTCTAACTACAACAAGTGAAATTGAAACATAACAAGTCAAGATTAGAATGTTTAACTCATCATGGATTATGGAATTTATTGACACTCTGCCATAATCAACTGCAAAAGGTAAAAGTAGTGGCTTTTAGGCTTGCACACTTTCATGTTTTATTCATCTTTTTCTTTGGGGTCTAGTGTTTTTTCTAAGTCCTTTTATTTTTCTTTTAGGACTGTTTACCCTCTTTTTGATTTCTTTTTTTATTTTTATTTTTATTTTTAACATAATATGGGAATACAACTTGTAGAAGGTAAAGTATGTACATATTTACAAGATTAGCATCAGTCAAGTCAAAATTATGTATCCTATATTTATAGGTCACTAACATGTCCAACCTTCACGGGAAAGCCACTCCATTCTTAATGTGGAAGGCTTTGAAAGAATTATTCCAAAGCAGAAGTGACCAGAGGAAGTTGGCGCTTAAAGACAAGCTCAAAAAAATAAAAATGGACAAAGGCGACAATATTCCAAGATACCTCACGAAGTTTGTCCACTGCAAGGATGAGCTAGGAAGTGTGGGGGTTACTGTTGATGAAGAAGACTTGGTGAGCTTGGCTCTCCTTGGGTTTCTGAAGAGTTGGCATAGCTATGAAGACTCTGTAAATGGATGGGAGCGACTTTGGTCAGATCTTGTGCAGGAGGAGATAAGGCGGGGTACCGGGGATGGATCTTCATCAAAGAATGAAGATGAAGAGAATTGTGTTTTGGCTACCAAAGCAAGGAAATGGAAGGGGAAGAAAAATTCTTCTAAATCTGGTGCAAAATGTAAGAAGCAGGACTTGTCCAAAGTGAAGTGTTTTCACTGTCACGAGCATGGACATTTCTCCACTAACTATCCACATAAGAAGAAGAATAAGCAGGTTGCTGGATCTGCAGCTGGAGAGGCCTTAGCCTCGCAATTTGAGCTAGATTTTTCCTTGATCACATTCTTTGTTTCAAGCTGCATGGGATCGATGTCATATCTTGATAGTGGTGCATCTTTCCATATGAACAGAGACAAAGAGTTGTTTGGTGACTTGGAGGAGAAGGACCTCCAGATGCATATAGAGATGGGCAACAATGGTTGGTACAGTATGACTAGAATTGGGACCATTAACTTTTAGAGGGAGTCTGGTAATCCATTCTTGTTGAAGAATGTCATGCGTGTTCCAGGTCTGAAGAAGAACTTGGTCTCGGTCGTAATGTTGGAAGACAGGGGTTATGATGTTGTTTTTTGGGAGGGAAAAGCCTTCCTTCGACATAAAAAAATTGGTCAAACCAAGAATATAGGGGTTTGAATTAAGAATATCTACAAGCTGGAGGTAGACGGTTGCACTAAAATGGTGAGAAAAGAAGAAGTGGTGAGCCAAGATGAGGGTGAGTTATGGCACAGGAGATTGGGCCATCTTCACCATGGCGCTTTGAAAATTTTGTAGCAAATTTCTACTGGACTTCCCAAGGGTACTCTTGCGTAGTCAAATTAGTGCAAATGATGTACAATGGGTAAGTTTGTGAAGACCACCTTTCACGAGAAGGAGAACTGTGCTTCGGTGATCATGGAGAGAATTCACACAGACGTGTGTGGACCATTCTCTGTTGCTTCAAAAAAAAAACACAGGTATTATGTGATATTTTTTGATGAATTTTCTCATATATGCTGGATATTATTCATGCAGAAGAAGAGTGAAATGTTCTCAAAGTTCTGTGAGTTCAAGGCATTGGTGGAGAAGGAGTCGGGGAAGCAGGTGAAAGCTCTAAGGAGAGATAATGGTGGTGAATACATCTCGGGCGAATTCAAAGAATTATGTAGCAAAGAAGGAATTCAGAGAGAACTCATAGCGCCTCATAACCCACATCAGAATGGGGTCGCAGAGAGAAATAACATAATGATCGTAGGTGTTGCACGAGCAATGTTGCATGACCAGGGCCTACCAATGCACTTGTGGGAGGAAGCATGCAACACTGCGATTTATGTGCAAAACTGTTGTCCTCATAGAGTACTTGGCATGAGTACACCCGAGGAAGATTTTATTGGTAAGAAGCTAGATATTTCTCATTTGAAGATTTTTGGCTCACCTCTTTACATTCATGTGACGAACGATGCTAAGAGGAAGTTGGAGCCAAATACAGAAGTTGGGATATTTGTGGGGTACACAGACACACCCCACAACTATCGTGTGTATTTTCCAAACAGTCGAATGACTGTTATGTGATGGGATATAAAATTCAATGAGGTGAAAGCCATGAAGTTGTCGCTTGAGAGGGAGCTACACTTGCATGTAGAAGAGGAACTTATTGTTCCTAAATATGGGCCTCTGGATGTGGATCAGCCATAGGAGGAGATTCATGGAGTGGAGTCCACTCATGCAGAACCAAACATCAGACAAGGCAGGAAGCGTACCACAGAATATGAGAGACTGAAGGTGGATGCAGCACAGAATGTAGGAGTCGCTACATCACAGCGCAGACTGAGACAGTCACTGGATCGATATACTGGATACATGGCTCTTATGAGCAAGTGCATTGTGACAGAGCCATATTCTTTTGAAGAAGCAACGTAGGAGCCTCTTAGCCACCTATAAAATTTATCTTATCAAATGGTGGCTAAATCATTTTTGAAGCCTTCAAGAAACAAGTTTTATTTCTAGAATTGTTATCTCTTGAAGTCTTATGAAGATATCTTATCCTCTGATTAATATTCACTGTTGTTTCCCTTTCGAAATGCTGAAAATCTGTTGTTTTCATGAATAAAAGACTGTTGCAAAAACCTCCATTTTCCCCTCATTTTACCCCTCCTTTCACTCAATATTAACCTCCATTTTTATCCCCTTTACTCCCATAAGATTCCTCTATTTTTCCTTTATTCCTTTCTTCCCTTCATAAAACCCCTTTACAAGGTTAAAAAATCCTTTTTTACCTTGTCTGAAACCCTCAAATCCCTTTGAAAACCATTGAAAATCCATAAAAATCCATGTTTTTTATTACAGGCTTTGCCCCCCCTCAGCTAAGCCCCCTAAACCACTTCCCCACATATACCCTAGCGCTAGAACCAAGCACTATGTCCAAAAGCGCTTATCGCATCAGAACTTTTCGACGAGTGCAAGTCTTTTTGTTTTATAAAACCCCGATGCCGATGAGCCCCTTTATTATAAGCCCCGAGCCTTTGCCTTCTTTATAAAACCTAGAGCCTGAAATCAGGTGCTCAAAACATTATATGAACCCTTCCCGACCTGATTTTTCCTTCGTAAATTCATAAAATCCATTTTTCTATGTTATAAGGGAAACCCGCCGGTTCATTGATTAAACCTTTCTCAACCGTTGATCTGAAACAATCAAACAACCTGCGCTTATCGCATCGGAAACTTTTGATGGGCGCATTTCTTTGTTTTAACAAAATTTTCGATGTTGATTGGCCCTTTGTTATAACCCCCAATCCCGTTTCCGCTTCACAAAACCCAAAGGCCGCACAATCGGGTGCTTAACACTACAATAAACCCTTCCCTGACGCAAATATTCTTTGTATTTAATAAAAGCTTCGATTTTCTTATATTTCAAAGGTTTCTGCAGGTTCACAGTTTAAGTCAATCTCGACCATTGATCTTAAACCAGATCAATGGCCTTCGAAATCTCACATCGGAGAGTTTCATCCAACAAATTTGAAATATTTTATTACCCCTCCCGATCGGCAACCTCCTGATGAATCCTCTGTCGTAGATCTTCCCCACCAGGCTTAGATCTAACGGCCCTCATCGCCTCATTCCAAAGCCAAATTAATCTGACTTTCGACCTCTGATACATTTCCCATCGTCGATCTGATCCTCAGATCGACGGCTATCGCTCAATTGCATCAGTGCCTTTCACCCTTTTCCCCTGCCGATCGCAAACCTCCGATTGAATCTGGGCCGTCCATGCCCTATGATCTGACGGTCTAGATCGATCCTCCAACCTTTGGTTGATTTCATAAATCCCGCTCTATAATGTTCTTCAGGAAATCTCTGCCATTGATCTCTGCAGATCAACGACTCATATTCAAACATTCTCCGCCTCATATTTTATTCTATTTTACCCCAGATTCAATCTCCACCGTTGATCCGTTTCATCTAATGACCCAGATTGATCTCAATGGGCCTGACGCCCTAGGTCCTACCCTTTCCTAGATCAGATCTCCATCGTAGATTCCCTGATCAGACGGTCCATAATAAAACCACCCTACCTGCTTCCACCCGTGCATCTTATCAATATCGCGCTCTTTCCACGACCGTCAGATCTAAGACCCCTGATCTGACGGCTGACGCGCATTTTCGCGCAGATTTAAGCATTAAGGCTAATTCTCCAAGAGTTATGCGATGTAAGTGGCTTTGAAATGCCACGTGTCAGGATAAGACACATATCGCGTTCAAAAAGGTGAAACCGCCTACCCGCCTTTTCGTTGCGTGATACCATTGGTTTCTTGGTACGAAACTACTTTCCCTTATTTCCACTGCATTCCATCGCATTCGTCTTCCACCGTTGATCTCTGCAGATTAGTGGCCTACATTTAATATGAGCATCTAACTATCGCCCTCTTCCTTCTTCCAAGGGATTTCATAGATCAACCACAAGCATTGATCTCAAGGGCTAATCTGATTCGACAGCCCAGGATCATCCGAGAAACCCCAAATTTCATTTTTTCATATTTCTTCTATCAAGTGTTTTCTAAGACATTTCTTCGCATTATAGATCATTTATTTATAAAGTGACCCCTTTTCTTTATACTTTCCTCATCCATTTCGACCGTTGATAAACACATATCAATGACCCTTACCTAATATCCCCACCCTTTAAATCAATTGCTTCCCTTTGAACCCCAACGTGTAATCTCTGCCGTTGGATGCTGCCATCTAATGGCCACGCTCTAAACCTAAGCCTCCAAATAAGTCTAACCCAAACACGCAGGATTTTCTTAATTTTTTTGTTTGTGGAGGTTTTAAAGGTTTTTTCAAGTGTTTTAAAAGAAAAATAAAATCCGAGGATGACGATCCTCCAAGCTTTCATTCATCAAAGAGTATCCATCTACAGGGTTAAACACCATGTTTTATCGGTGCCTCATGAGCACCAATACCGTTATAAAACCTCTACACACCTGCACATCAAAAAGACACATCAAATATTAAAATAAACAAAGAGTATCAATGTTAAAGTTTCAGTCACAGTAGAGATGAAGAATTAAAGATGGTTTACACAATTTGTAGGGATTATGGCTAAAATTGACAATTAAATGCCTAATCCCATCAATTAAACATAGTTAAAGAACAGAAGACAGGAATGTAGGCCTAATTATGCCTAACACATAGAGCAGAAGCAGATTAGCCATGTTTTAGGTCAAAACAAAAATATATGTCAGATTGAGAAAGCCTCCACTACCACATCAGAGGCTAATTGAATCCTCTCAGCTACCAGAAGCCACCTGTAGCCTCAAAGCATTCAAAAGAGGCCAAGTTATTACCAGAACAGAAGATATTTTCCTCATTACAGCCGAACAGTTATTCCGAGCCAAAGAGACTTATTGCATAATATTAGCAGAGTTATTACAACGATGACACAGAGCCTTAAAGTCAACAAAATCATTCCAGCGAGCTTAATACTTAATGTAAAACAATTAATACAGAGGAAATATTTGTAATCTTCTCCATTGAACCCCTCAAAGGCCGAGAAGCATTAAAACTGTATTAATTGAAACTATAGATCTTTTCTATCATTCGACCTCCTCATTTCTCTATAAAATCTTCTTGAGGAGATCATTGTAAAGGGTTGGTTGCAGAACTTTGAAATATACATGTGCTCGAATTTTCTACATGTAAATAGAGTTCAAAGGTTCCTGAAGCTCTGTTTGTAACTGGATAAGTTAGGCTGAGAAGTGAAGATGATTGCTGAACTGAAACATTGGACTTGAAGAATGTAACTAGTTTGACATCAATATACAAGCTGATTCTTGGGATCCTGGTCTATATCACTGGTGAAGTGCTTCTTTCTGTGTTATTGTTTTCCTTTCATGTATGCCATTTTGTTCATTATTCTCTGATAAAGAACACCACGAATAGAGTTAGGATTTACTTTTTACAGTACCCTTCTCTGACTGATAAGCTTTATCTCAATGTTTTCCTCCCAATTGTGTATTTAAGAATGATTCAATACAGTTCAAGCAGTTAGGAATGCTAGCGTTCACTCCTCCTACTGTTTACTTTAAAAATTGTTCTTGAATGTTATTTTCATTAATTACTTAGTAAATATAGACTAGAAAAGTGATGGTGTGCCCTATTTTCTAGCTTCTTTCTCCAAAGGTAGTTCTGAAAGTTTCCCTAAGAGTATGTTGAAAGCAGTTTATATTTAAAAGTATCTTTCCTGATCTTAGGCTGCACTTCATTTTTCTTATCTGTTTTCATCCTTTCTGATATTAGTTATGTGGATGACTAGATTGTTTGTCTGTTGAGTTAGCTTTAATACGAACTTGTCCAAAGAAGTCTGTGGTTAGCCCTGTCCTTTGGTTTGTTTTAAACAGTTACTTAAAAGGATTTTCTTTTTTGGACAAATTGATAAATCCTAGTTGAAATTATTCTCTGTTTCCACCCTTTCAACACTTTTATTGTTCCATTCCATCATTTAATCTCAAATATATTGTGATATAGATGACTTGCCCCTTGGACCACTCTTGAAGTTGTTGCGCAATTAAACCCTTTTATGACTCCATATCCCAATGGACTAAAAACCAGCGTCATATCTATCCTATCAGCCAAATCTTGTTTTGATTGCTTGCAACTTCACACCTTTGAAACTCTTTCATTTTAGGACTTTCCACTCAACTAAAATCATGCTCAACCATCCAAAACAAACAAAAACCCTTGCTCCTAATAACTAGCCTAATATCATACACAAAATCCTTTAAAGATAAATCAATCTTTCCACTTATTGGAGAGATCCCTCTCTGGATTTAGGAGGGCTAGATCCTAGAATCCCAAACTATTTCAAGTGTTCTCTCCACATTTTTGGTCTCACCAATCTACTGGAATTATGGGGAGCTAACATTTCTGGTGACTTCACTGGGGACTTTGAGTATTTTTATCGTAGACACCTTTAAGATCTCAGATTACCCTTTGAAATAAGAACATTTGGTATATTAGCCAGTTAACCCACCAGGCATAACATTTCTAGCAAAACACTTAGTGTTCAGTGAGTACAAGTAGCCTATTCAAGAAATACCAAGCAAATGGTAATCATGATGAAACTTGTTTGAATCAGTGACAAACTAAGGAAACCTTAGGATTCTCATAAGAGCTTATTAAACCTTGAAGGATCAACTAGCTTAGCCATAAGAGTAGACTGTATTTGTCTCATCACTGTAGCTAAGTGTTGAAACAGATTTAGCACACTATTAGAACCCATAGGACTGAAAAAACTCAAAAAAACCCAAAAATATTTCAGATTGGTAATCAATAAACATGGTGGTGGACCATAAAACCTTTTACCTCCAAAAGAGATAAAAATTTCCACCTGGTGACTCCACAATCCTAAACAAACCTTAAGACTCCACTAGGAAGACCCATTATCATCAAAACATCATTTAAACTCAGTTAGAAGGCTTTAGGATTAAATTTTTCTTGTTTAAAAGATCAGTTTTCCTCTCAAAGATTGTCATATTTGGTTAAACTTTTATTGTTTACTTGGGTCTGAAAAACACAGCATAGTGGCTCCTAGAAAGATTTATGCTATAGCCTATCCTGACCTGAACCAACCTGAGATAGTTGATAACCCTGAAGGAATCCTTAGGAAGTCTCCTAATATTAAATCTTCAACTATTTTTAGATCACCTTTTAGAGCTAATTCTGTTCCAGAAAACCTTGTAGCTCTACAATAATCACAAGTTGACTTAAGAAATCCATTTAGAACTCGGTCACTTGATGATTTAGATAAACTAGATTTAGAGTCTTCACTTTCATCCCCAAAACAAAGTGAACATCCTGGTAGTAGAGAAACAACACCACCTGATTTACATTTCCTTCACAATTTAGGTGTCTCTCATCTAAGATCAGCTCAACAGTATCTTGCTGGTACATCCACATCTGTTCTTCATACATCCACTATCCAAACCAATCCATTCCAGCCCACTCCCCCTCTTGTTAATCCACCTCCACCTCCTATCATGGTAGCATGGCATGCTCCCTTAGTCCTTCCTTTACCCTTAGTCAATCTTCCACATGACTATCAGTCCAAGATACCATTGTATGATGCCAGTAATGCTACTACTTCTTCACAACATGTGGATAAGATGAATGACTACTTTGACATAAATGAGATTGATGGTGAGACTGTCAAACTTAGACTATTTTCTCAGACTTTAGGGGGAGAAGTAAGAAAATGAATTAAATAATTAACCCCTCACAGTATTAATGATCTCCAAGCCTTCCATCAGTCATTCTTAAACAAATGGGAAGTGAGGAAAAACCCTCTTCAAATTCTTTCTGATTATAAGAATCTCCACAGAAACACTGGGGAAAGTGTACAAATCTATTGCACTAGGTTTAACAATGTTTATAATGCCCTTCCCCCAGATTTAAAATCTCCACAAGGCTCAGCTTTAAACAAGTTTCCTGAAGGATTTGATCCTAAAACGGCCTATCAGCTGAGAGAGAGAGAGATCCTTTAACTCTTAAAGATATGAAAAAAGGAGCTCTTGTTGTGGAAGTTAACTTAATGGACAAAAGAGCAAGAATGAGGAATGAGAAGAGAGTGTCCTTTAAAGAGGAAGCTACACCTTCCACATCTAGGTCAAGGATGGAGAGAATGATGGAGGAGATGATGAAAAATATGAGCATACTTGAGAGAGCTCAAGCAAATCAAAACCAAACAGCTCCTCAAAATAGGAACTAGAACCAAAATCAAAATTTTAGGAGAAACCAGCCTCAAAACACACCAAGGGAGGATGATCAACAGATCACTCCTCCTTTTCATCAAAACTATTTAAGTGAAGTTGAAGAAACATTAGAACAGATAGAGGAGGATGATATAGAAATGTTGGGAGTAGATAATGATGACTTTGAAGTTCATTATGATAGAAAACAAGGTCTATACACACCCTATGATGATAAAAGAAATGATGATGAAAGTTATTATCAAGAAATGGAAAATGTCATCATAGAGTCTCAAAATGAATATGACCTTAGGAGTAAAAATAGTCAAGAAACTCCCAAAACTAAAACCTCTGAAAAATATACACAAAACAACACTGTAAGTAAACCCAAAACTACAAAAAATAAGGACAAAAAAGTGGCTGTAAATTCTGATAAAAATAAAGAGAAAGGCACTCAAAATAATGCAAAACAGAGTGTAGACCTTAGTAGTGTTAGCACCTCAACTGATACTTCTATTAAATTTTTTTTGACAAATGTAAATAGAGGAAACTAACAAACTAATTTTGCTGATAGAGTGGCAGTTAATAAGGCTGAGACAAGTACTTCAAAGAATCATATTCCTTTTAGTTTGGAGTAGGAAATTTCTAGAATTAAAATCTTTGTTCCCCTTACTGAATTAGCTGCCCATAATGTATATAGATCTCAAATTTTGAAGGCTTTTAACATAGAAGAGAATAGTAATATTGTTAATATTAACGATGACCAACCAGAGCTCATATTTGTTCCTAAGATTGACGGTAGATATCAAGAAGGAGCAGTTCCTCCTTTTTATGTTAGTTTAAATGTTCATGACAAGATTTTGCACAACGCTATGCATGATTCAGGGGCCTCTCACAATTTAATGTCCAAAGCTGTAATGGAGAGCCTAGGCCTGGAAATCACTAGGCCATACAAAGGTCTTTACTTCTTTGACTCAAGCAGAGTGAAATGTTTAGGTTTAATAAAAGACCTTTGTGTTAACTTAGCACAAATTCTAGCCAAATTATTAGTAATGGATATTGTTGTGGCTGATGTACCCCCAAAATATGGTATGTTGTTATCAAGATCTTGGGGAGCTAAGTTACAAGGAACTATGTAGATGGACATGACATATGCGACCATCCCTATTTTCAATCAGACTAGAAGACTTTATAGGGAGTCCCATATGCAGTACATGGTTACTAGCCAATACGGACCGCAAAACTCTCCCCTTTATTCTGTAAACACAGGCCTTGATTCATTTATGCTTTTCAACGATGAAAAATTCAGTGAACAAGTGACCTTGACTTAATTAATGGAATATAGAGAGGAGGAGGAAGACGTGACAGAAATGTCGAAACAGTTTGATAAAACTGAAAACTGAAGCAAACAAAACACGGGTCTTGAGCTATAGATCATTCGTCCTTTTCTTTTAAACCTTGACAGTTAGCAAAGCAGTCCTCAACGCAACGAAAAACCTGAGGAATTAAAACAAATTCAACAGATTGCTAATATTCAAGAACAAGCCGAAAGCACATTAGTTGAAGAGGATAGTAATCAAACTCCTGAACCTGAAACTAATCCTCTGTGGAGTATGAAATTTGATGGGTCCTGCACTAGGAGCAACGCTGCTGCAGGTGTCTAGATACGTAACACTAAGAACAACCACACGGAAGGCCATTATTTAGATTAAATTTTCAGTGTTTGAATAACATAGCAGAATACGAATCCCTTCTTTTAGGCTTACATTTTTTGAAGAAATTAGGATCCAAGAGAATTAAAGTGCATGGGGATTCAGAGTTAATCATTAGGCAAGTGAACAAGGAATAAAATGATAAAAACCCCAGACTTAGAGCCTATAGAAACGATGTCGTGGATTTATTGAAAAATTTTGAGGAATCCCAACTTATTTTTGTCCCGAGACAAAAGAATATCATGGCCCACAGTTTAGCTTTTTCTGCTAGAACATGCTTAACTCCTTATGAAACCAAGCAATGTACAACTGAAATTAAATTCAGACCAGCTGTTCCTGATAACGAGAAATATTGGCAAGTGTTTGACGAAGACAAACAAATAGAAGACTTCATGCAGTTCAGAAATGAATTTGAACTACCAAGTTCCGATTCAGATTCTGAAATAGACTGTCCTAGTGAAGAAAATTTTCTTGATGAAGAAGAACAGTCTCCTGAGGTTGTTGATATAAATATGTTGTCTAACATACTTGAAAACATAATAGAAATGATTGCAGAGTTAGAAACAAAAGACTTAGAAACTCTGTAGTCTAACAATCAAAGTTTTCCAAAGGGTCTGGCCCCTTTAGAAGAGTTGTTTGATTTCAACGATGTGGCCAAGAAGCCAAAAATGGAGCCTGTAGAAACTGAAGTTGAAGAGTGTAATATAAGCAGTGAACTTAAACCAATGATGATCAAACTGTCTAAAACTTTACCATCTCACATTAAACTCAAATACATAGAGCTGTTTAAAGAATTTTCTGATGTTTTTGCGTGGAGTTATGCAGATCTGAAATCCTATGACACTGAAATAATTCAGTACAAAATACCTCTCAAGGAAAACCAAAAGCCATTTAAACAAAAAATGCGCAAAATTAACCATGTTCAGTTACCTTTGGTTGAGAAGGAAATCAAGAAAATGTATGAAGCTAATATTATTGTCCCTATTAGATATTCTGAGTGGGTGTATAATCTGGTGTCGGTTAGGAAGAAAACAGGAGAGATAAGGCTTTGTATAGACTTTAGAGACTTAAACAAAGCTTCATTGAAAGACAACTACCCTTTACCCAAGATGGATCATATTTTACAAAGGGTAGTTGGGTCCAAAAGAATTTCTTTGCTAGATGGCTACTCAGGATACAATCAGATTTTAGTTCATCCTGATGATCAATTAAAGACAACCTTTACTACACCTTGGGGCACTTTCATGTATGTGAAAATTCCCTTTGGTCTAATGAATGTTGGTGCTACTTTTCAGAGAGCCATGGACATTGCATTCTCGGAAGAATTAGGCTACTTCATCATTATTTACCTTGATGATGTCACTGTTTTTTCAAAGATAGATGAAGAGCACTTAGAACATTTAAGAAAAGTATTCAAGAAATGCAAAAAGTTTGGGATATCTTTAAATCCTAAGAAAACATTTTTCGGTCTCCAAGAAGGTAAACTTCTTAGGCACATCATTTCAGAAGAGGGGATAAAGATAGACCCAAAGAGGATTGAGGCTATATTGCAAATATCTCATCCTCAAAACATCAAGGAAATCCAATCTTTCATTGGAAAGATTAATTTCTTGAGAAGGTTCATACCCAACTTGGATGAACTCCTTAGAAACGTTACAAACATGCTGAAGAAGGAGCAAGGAGTTAAATGGACCTTGGAAGCAAAGAAGTCCTTTGAGATGGTGAAACAAGCATTAACCAAAACACCAATCCTAATAAGTCCTGATTTTTCAAAAAAAAATTATATTTTTTCATTTGCATCAGAACATACAATAGCTGTTGTCCTATTGTAGAAAAATCCACAGGGACAAGAGCAGCCTATTGCATTCTTTAGCAAGGCATTGAGAGATGCTCCTCTGAAGTACAACATCATGAAAAAGCAAGCTTTTGCTTTGGTCAAAGCTTTAAAAGGCTTCAGAGTATACATCTTGCACTCACACATCATTGCCTTTGTCCCAAATTCAGTTGTGAAATACATTCTAACACAGGACCCAGATGGTAAGAGAGGTAAGTGGATAGCTGTGATACTTGAATATGATTTAGAAATCAAGCCCACTAAACTCATCAAACGCCAAGGTCTAGCTAGATTAATGGCTGAATCAAATTTTGAAGTTCTTGATATTAATATGATAAATGCTTTAGATGAACAAGAGGAACTCTCAACTCCCATTGTTGAAGACAATTTTATGAATTCCTCTTGGTATGCTAATATTCAATATGTTTTTCTTAATTTGAATACACCTCCTGGTTTATCAAAAACAAAGGCAAGGTTTTTAAAGCTAAAAGTTGTAAACTACTACATTATAGATAAATGTCTTTATTGGAAAAATGCAAGTGGGATATTGCTTAAATTTTTTCCTCAGAATGATGCAGAGAAGGTTAAGCATGAGTTCCATGAAGGAGAATGTGGAGGCCACCTCTACTGGAAGACAACAACCAACAAAATCCTTAGAGCTGGTTACTATTGGCCCACTCTCTTTCTAGATGTACATAAGATGATAATTTCCTGTCATAAATGCCAACTTTTTGAAAGCAAAAGAAAATTTTTTCCCTTACCTCTGCATCCAATCACTGTTGAAACTCCTTTTCAACAGTGGGGACTTGACTTCAAAGGAAAAATCCATCCACCATCATCTGCCCAACATAGATGGATTCTCACTGCAATAGACTACTTCACCAAATGGATAGAATCCATCCCTTCTAGGCAAGCCAATGACTCAATCATCATAAAATTCATGGAGACTCATATCCTCTTTAGATTTGGCTATCCTAGGAAGATCATCATTGATAATGCAACAACATTTGGATCCAAGAAGATGGTTGAATTCTATCACAAATATCAGATAACATTGGGTCATTCCACTACTTATTACCCTCAAGATAATGGGCTAGCAGAATCCTCAAACAAAAGTTTGGTGAACATAATCAAGAAGTTGTTGGAGGAAAACAAGAAGTCTTGGCACACAAAGTTAGTGCATGCACTATGGGCTGACAGATTGACACTTAAGAAATCTATTGGAATGTCACCCTACCAGCTTGTGTATGGTACAGATGCAATTTTTCCAACCAGCCTTGGTGTGCCAGTTATGAAGTTCATTCAAGAAGTCCAGTCTCAAGACAATGACATGATTAGAAGGATTAATCAGACTATTCATCTTCAACAAACCAGAGAGGAGGTTTATAATAGAGCATTACAAAAGCAAGAGAGCATCAAGAAGCTTTTTGATAGAAGAACAAAGGCTAGCAATTTCAATGTTGGGGACAAGGTGTTAAAATGGGACTCAAGGAGAGAAGACAAGGGCAAGCATGGGAAATTTGACAACTTATGGCTTGGCCTTTATTTCATTCATTCTGATACTAGTAACAATGCCTTTTTCTTGCAGGAGTTGAATGGAGCTGAACTCTTCGGGGGTCCTATCAATGGCAGGATGCTCAAACATTAATTCTCTTGATCATATCATGTGTGCAAGACTTTTATATTTTTTCTCATTATAAATATTTCATCCACAATTTCATTCAAATTTAGAAAAATCAAAAATACAATTACAGTGAAAGAAAGAAAAGAGGGCAAATTGTAAAAACAATAAAGGTGCAGCCCCATACCAAAAAAGAGAGACAAAATCTGAAAGTGTGCAAGCTCAAATGCCACTCCTAAAAAACACAGTCCTAGTTAGTCACTGCCTAATCATGACTAATTAGTTTTAAATTGACTGCTGATAGGTTAGTAAATTCGATTTTCCAAACAACTTAATCTTGGCTTATCAGTTAGGTAGATTAGGATAGAAAATAAAGGTTCAAACAAGCTCAAAATCTGAACCTCAATTTTCAAAAGAAGAATGGCTCTAAAATGTTTAAATTCTGAGTGAAAAACAGAAGTAAAGTGGTTCTAATTAGCCCAAAACTTGAACCCGAAAGAAATGTAAAACAACTCGAATAAACTCAAAAACAGAGCTGAAGAAAAGAGAAGGTCGTGCTTTGAATTTTCAGATCTTAAGCCTTCAATGTTTTTATTTAATTTTCTACAAATAATTATCTATGTGCAGCTTGTTTTATGCCATAGATCAGCAACAAGTTAGACAGTTCAATTCTGACTTGTATGCTTTTAAATTTCTGTTTTAGAAGCTAGAGAATAAAATCTGTTACACTATTTAATCCTAACAAATAGTAGATTAGGTAGAGAAGCATATGAACTCAACTGTTTAATCTTAGTTCATGGAGAAATAAGAAGTAGAATTAGATTATTTTTTTTCTTTCAAAAGAATAAATTTTTTGTATAAGAGTTTTCAAATCTAAGTGCACTTTGAAAGAATAAAAAATGTTAGATCAGTAGGATTGGGTAGGTAGGAAGCTTGTGTGATGAAGTTCGATTGTTTCTTCATGGCTGCTAACATTTTCAGAACAAAAGAAGATCATCCAAGTAAGGAAGGTTGCAGCCCAATGGATGAGGCACTGATCAGCCCCCAGAGAATACAAGTTTGAAGTTCTTGATGCCTTCAAGAAGGCACCATCCCCATGTGGAGTCACTATTAGCCACCTATAAAATTTGTCATATCAAATGGTGGCTAAATCTTTTTTGAAGCCTTCAAGAAATAAGTTTTATTGCCAAAATTGTTATCTCTTGAAGTCTTATAAAGATATCTTAACCTCTGATTAATCTTCACTGTTGTTTCCCTTTCGAAATGCTGAAAATCTTCTGTTTTCATGAAGAAAATATTGCTACAAAAACCTCCATTTTCCCCTCATTTTACCCCTCCTTTCACTCAATATTAACCTCCATTTTTATCCCCTTTACTCCCATAATATTCCTCTATTTTTCCTTTATTCCTTTCTTCCCTTCATAAAATCCCTTTATATGGTTAAAAAATCATTTTTTACCTTATTCGAAACCCTCAAATCCATTTGAAAACCATTGAAAATCCATAAAAATCCATGTTTTTTATTACAGGCTTTAGCCCCCTTCGGCTAAGCCCCCTAAACCACTTCCCCACATATACCCTAGCGCTAGAACCAAGCGTTATGTCCAAAAGCGCTTATCACATTGAAACTTTTCGACGAGCGCAAGTCTTTTTGTTTTATAAAACCTTGATGCTGATGAGCCCCTTTATTAAAAGCCCTGAGCCTTTGCGTTCTTTATAAAACCTAGAGCCCACAATCGGGTGGTAAAAACATTATTTGAACCCTTCCCGATCCGATTTTTCCTTTGTAAATTCATAAAAATCCATTTTTCTATGTTATAAGGGAAACACACTGGTTCATTGATTAAACCTTTCTCAATAATTGATCTGAAACAATCAAACAGCCTGCGCTTATCACATCAGAAACTTTCGATGGGTGTGTTTCTTTGTTTTAACAAAAGCTTCGATGCCGATTGACCCTTTGTTATAACCCTCGATCCCTTTGCCGCTTCAAAAAACCCAAAGGCCCCACAATCAGGCACTTAACACTATAGTAAACCCTTCCTCGATGCAAATATCCTTTGTATTTAATAAAAGTTTCGATTTTCTTATATTTCAAAGGTTTCCACCGGTTCATATTTTAAGTCAATCTCGACCATTGATCTTAAACCAGATCAACAGCCTTCGGAATCTTGCATTGGAGAATTTCATCGGGCACATTTGAAATATTTTATTTCCCCTCACGATCAACAACCTCCTGATGAATCCTTCGCCATTGATCTTCCTCGCAAGGCTTAGATCCAACGGCCCTCATCACTTCATCTCAAAGCCCAATTCCTCCGCCTTTTGACCTTCGATACATTTCCCACCATCGATTTGATCCTTAGATAGACGCTATTTCTCAATCGCATCGGCGCCTTGCACCTTTTTCCCCCACCGATCGCAAACCTCTGATTGAATCTAGGTTGTCCATGCCCTAAGATCTGACGGTCCAGATCGATCCTCCCACCTTTGGTTAATTTCATGAATCTCGCTCTATAATGTTCTTCGAGAAATATCTGCCATTGATCTTTGCAGATCAACGGCTCATATTCAAACATTCTCTGCCTCATATTGTATTCTATTTTACCCCAAATTCAATCTCCACCATTGATTCGTTTCATCTAATGACCCAGAATAATCCCGATGGGCCCAGCACCCTGGGTCCTACCCTTTCCTAGATCAGATCTCCGTCTTCGATTCCCTATTTGGATGGTCCATAATAAAACCACCCTACCTGCTTCTGACCGTGCATCTTATCAATATCACGCTCTTTCCATGACCGTAAGATCTAAGACCCTTGATCTAACGGCTGACACACATTTTCGGGCAGATTTAAGCACGAAGGATAATTCTCCAAGAGCTACGCGATGTAAGTAGTTTTGAAATTCCACGTGTTGGGCTAAGACGCATATCACATTCAAAAAGGTGAAACCGCCTACTCGCCTCTTCACTGCGCAATACCACTAGTTTCTTGGTTCGAAACCGCATTCCCTTGTTTCCACTGCATTCCATCGCATTCGTCTTCCGCCATTGATCTCTATAGATCAATGGCCTGCATTTAATATGAGCATTTAACTGTCGCCCTCCTCCTTCTTCCAAGGGATTTCATAGATCAGCCACAAGTGTTGATCTCAGGGGCCAATCTGATTCGACAGCCCAGGATCATCCGAGAAACTCTGAATTTCCTTTTTTCATATTTCCTCCACCAAGCGTTTTCTAAGCCATTTCTTTGCATTATCAACCATTTATTTATAAATTGACCCCTTTTCTTTATATTTTCCCGATCCATTTCGACCATTGATCAACACATATCAACGACCCTAACTTAATGTCCCCACCATTTAAATCAACTGCTTCCCTTTGAACCTCAATGCGCAATCTCCACCATTGGATGCTGCCATCTGATGGCCACGCTCTAAACCTAAGCCTCCAAAGCAGTTTGACCCAAATATGTAGGATTTTCTTAATTTTTTTGTTTGTGCAGGTTTTAAAGTTTTTTTCAAGTGTTTTAAAAGAAAAATAAAGGCCGAAGATGACAATCCTCCAAGCTTCATTCATCAAAGAGTATCCATCTACAGGGTTCAACACCATGTTTTATCGGTGCCTCATGAGCACTGATACCCTTATAAGCCTTATGCGCACCTGCACATCAACAAGACACAAAAAATATTAAAATAAACAAAGAGTATCAATGTTAAAGTTTCAATCGCAGTAGAGATGAAGAATTAAAGATGGTTTACACAATTTGGAGGGATTATGGCTAAAATCGACAATTAAACGCCTAATCCCATCAATTAAACATAGTTAAAGAATAGAAGACAGGAAATTAGGCCTAATTATACCTAACACATAGATCAGAAGAAAATTAGCCATGTTGTAGGTCAAAACAAAAATATCTATCAGACCGAGAAAGCCTCCACTGCCACATCAGAGGCTAATTGAATCCTCTCAGCTACCAGAAGCCACCTGTAGCCTCAAAGCATTCAAAAGAGGCCGAGTTATTACCAGAATATAATATATTTGGCTCGTTACAAACGAACATTTATTCCGAGCCAAAGAGACTTATTGCATAAAATCAGCAGAGTTATTACAACGATGACACAGAGCCTTAAAGTCAACAAAATCATTCCAGCGAGCTTAATACTTAATGTAAAACAATTAATACAGAGGAAATATCTGTAATATTCTCCATTGAGCTCCTCAAAGGTAGAGAAGCATTAAAATTGTATTAATTGAAACTATAGATATTTTCTATCATTCGACCTCCTCATTTCTCTATAAAATCTTCTTGAGGAGCTCATTGTAAAGGGTTGGTTGCAGAAATTTTAAATATACTTGTGCTCAAATTATCTACATGTAAATAGCGTTCAAAGGCTCTTGAAGCTCTGTTTGTAATCGGATAAGTTAGGCTGAGAAGTGAAGATGATTGCTGAAATGAAACATTGGACGTGAAGAATGTAACTGGTTTGACATCAATATACAAGTTGATTCTCGGGATCCTGGTCTATATCACTGGTGAAGTGCTTCTTTCTGTGTTATTGTTTTCCTTTCATGTATGCCATTTTGTCCATTATTCTCTGATAAAGAACAGCACGCATAGAGTTAGGATTTACTATTTATAGTACCCTTCTCTGACTGATAAGATTTATCTCAATGTTTTCCTCCCAATTGTGTATTTAAGAATGATTTAATACAGTTCAAGCAGTTAGGAATGCTGGCGTTCCCTCGTCCTACTGTTTACTTTAAGCATTGTTCTTGAATGTTATTTTCATTAATTACTTAGTAAAGATAGACTAGAAAAGTGATGGTGTGCCCTATTTTCTAGATTATTTCTCCAAAGGTAGTTCTGAAAGTTTCCCTAAGAGTATGCTGAAAGAAATTTAGATTTAAAAGTATCTTTCCTGATCTTAGGCCGCACTTTGTTTTTCTTATCTATTTTCAGCCTTTCTAAAATTAATTATGTGGATTACTGTATTTCTTATCTGTTGAGTTAGCTTTAATATGAACTTGTCCAAAGAAGTCCATGGTTAGCCCCGTCCTTTGGTTTGTTTTAAACAGTTACTTAAAAGGCTTTTCTTATTTGGATAGACTGATAAATACTAGTTGAAATTATTGTCTGTTTCCACCCTTTCAACACTTTTATTGTTCCATTCCATCATTTAATCTCAAATATCTTGTGATATAGATGACTTTCCCCTTGGACCACTCTTGAAATTGTTGCGCAATTAAACCCTTTTATGACTCCATAGCCCAATGGACTAAAAACTAGCGTCATATCTATCCTATCAGCCAAATCTTGTTCTGATTGCTTGCTACTTCACACCTTTGAAACTCTTTCATTTTAGGACTTTCCACTCAACTAAAATCATGCTCAACCATCCAAAACAAACAAAAACCATTGCTCCTAATAACTAGCCTAATATCATACACAAAAGCCTTTAAAGATAAATCAATCTTTGCACTTATTGGAGAGATCCCTCTTCGGATTCAGGAGGGCTAGATCCTAGAATCCCAAACTGGTTCAAGTGTTATCTCTGCATTTTTTGTCTCACCAATCTACTATAATTGCGGGGAAATAACAAAGCCCACATGCGTAGATACGATGGTGGAGGAGTATGAATCCATTGTCAGAAACAGTGCCTGGGAGATTGTTCCAAGACTGATGGGAAAATTAGTTGTAGGATCAATATGGATCTACAAGGTAAAGCAAGATTCTGATGGGAGTGTCAAGAAGTATAAGGCAAGAATTTTTTCCTGGGGCTTCTCACAGATTGAGGGGATTGACTATGAAGAAACCTTTTCACCTGTCGCACGGTATTCTTCCATACAGACCATCCTTGCTCTCTCAGTGCAGATGGGTTGGCACATTCATTAGTTGGATGTGAAGACTGTGTTCCTTAATGGGATCATTGAGGAAGAGGTGTACATTGATCAACCTGAAGGATTTTGGATCTTTAACAACGAGTCGCATGTGTGAAGGCTCAAAAGAGTTTTGTATGGGCTGAAAAAAGCACCCTGTGCTTGGTACACTCGGATCGACATCTATTTCACTGGACTTGGCATCACCGAGAGTGAGGCGGATGCATACCTGTACCAAATTGTGGTTGAGGGTAAGATTTTAATCATTGTACTGTATGTTGATGATTTGATACTAACAGGTGATGAGAAGTTGATACACTCATGCAAGGCTGATATTGCAAAGGAGTTTGAGATGAAGGATTTAGGCCTCTTTCATTATTTCCTTGGATTGGAAATATGGCAGTGGGAAGGTGAACTGTTTGTGTCTCAAGGAAAGTATGCCCGGGAGATACTGGAGAAGTTTCACATGCAAGGCTGCAAGCCTATCGACACTCCTCTTCCAAGAAATTGGAAGAAAGAGGATGCTATATTGGAAGAGGTAGTGGATGCCACTGTTTATCGACTGTTGGTGGGTTCACTCATGTATTTAGTCACTACAAGACCGAACATATCCTATGCGGTGAACCAACTTTCACAAGCAATGGTTAAGCCTACCAATCTCTTTTGGAAAGCAGGCAAGCATGTCCTGAGATATCTCAGGGGCACATCTGACTATGGTTTATGGTACAAACAGATGGATGAGGTGAATTTGCATGGCTTCACGGATGCAGATTGGGATGGAAGCCCAATAGATGGAAAGAGCACATCAGGAGGGATTTTTAGTATCGGGTCTACAACAGTTTCTTGGTACAGTAGGAAACAAATATCCGTGTCACTTAGTTCAGCGGAAGCAGAATACATGGTAGCAATTTTAGCTGCATGTGAGGCTATCTGGATGAGGAAGATCCTATTTGGTTTGTTCGGTTCACATTTAGGTCCCACGGTGATTCATTGTGATAATCAGAGTTGCATTAAACTCTCGATTAATCATTTGTTTCATGATAGATCTAAACATATTGATATTCAGTATCATTATATCAGAGATTGTTTGTAGCAGAAGATCATGTTGCTTCAGTACATTCCCACAGAGGATCAAGATTCAGATATTATGACGAAGGCGCTCACCAGGAGAAAATTTGAATACCATAGAGGCAGGATCGAGGTGAAAGATAATCTGTATCTTGTTGAGAGGGAGTCTTGAGATTCAACAAGATGATGAGCTTAGTGAAAAGAGTTGCCTTCACTACATGGGCCTGCAGGCTATTTTTGGCACAAGTCTATTCTTAGACTATGTCTATTTTTAGACATGATGATCATATTTCAGAAGTTGCAGGATGCTATTTGTAAATGGTTGGTCAAGTTGGAAAAATAGATGAAATTCTATTTTTATAATATTGGGCGAAGTCTATTTATAGATCGTCAATCTAAAAATAGATGCATGTTGATTATTATTAGCTCTTAATAATAATCAGACTCTAAAAAACAAATTATTCTCTTGGAGCACTTTAGTTCAGTGCACAGATGTGGCACAACAGCTGATAGAAATAATTACACTATTCTTGAGGGTTTACTGGAGCTAATGCATGGAGGACTCAGTTAGAACTCAAGTGGCAGAGTTATGACACAGTAGGAAGAAGTAGTTATGGAGTTGTATTCAGTTTAACTCATTTAGACTCAGTTGAGCTAGTTGTATCTAGTCTAACTGATTGATTAACTGAAAAATATAGCAGTTAACTACAGTGCATGGCATTTTCAGTGGAGACCAGTGGAGAGATAGGTGAAAGGGCATGATAGACTATTTTTTGTGAATATAGTGATGCATTGATTACATCACACACTCATTAGAGATTCCAATGAGGATTGCACAGTCAAGGATGGAATAATTCGAATTCATTCAGATCTATTCTTCAACAGAGATTGCGGAGTGGAGGTAGGCTAGCAGGTGGCAAAGATCGGTGCATGGATTTGCAAGATTAGGCCTAATTAGTGTATGACGATTGTACTGTACTGAGGGCTTGTGATAAGCTTTGTATGTTTGTATGAGATTGTCATATGATATCCATGTTACATAATATATATTTGGGGTTTTCAACTTCAGGCTTTCCCGGTTAAAAACTGTGTTATGTGCGATTGATAAAAAAAATTTATTCTTCACATGTGTGTGCAATTAAATTTTTTGCAAAATATTCACAAGTGGAATAGATTCAGTATCTTGAAGAAATTTAAATTGTGTGAGATCAGGTGGATCTTGGACATATTCATGCTTAGTGCATACAATTTATACATGGTATTAGAGCATTTTTTATTTAATATTGCAATTGTGAAGTGAGTTTGTGCTGGTGGACAATTCGAATTTGCTACAGAAGATTCTTGGTGCAAAAATCAAGTATACATTGAAATGTATTTCAACGGGTTGAGATTGGAGTATGCCCTTGATGGGAGCTAGAATTACATAGCCTAGAAGGACAAGATGGAGGTGGTTCTGGAGAATAATGGGCTGAAGGAGTTCATCGATAGCGATGTTCCTAAGTCGGGATCTAACGATAATGCATTACTTGATGCATAGAAAAAGAAGACTACAAAGATGAGGAGGATTCTGTTGGAAGGTGTGAAGGACCATATTGTGTCCAGACTTCACAGGAAAGCCACTCCATTCTTAATGTGGAAGGCTTTGATATAATTTTTCCAAACCAGAAGTGACCATAGGAAGTTGGCACTTAAGGACAAGCTCAGAAAAATAAAAATGGAGAAAGGCGACAGTATTCCAAAATACCTCATGAAGTTTGTCCACTACAAGGATGAGCTGGGAAGTGTCGGGGTTACTGTTGATGAAGAAGACTTGGTGAGCTTGGCTCTCCTTGTGCTTCCTAAGTGTTGGCATAGCTACAAAGACTCTATCAATGGACGAGAGAAACAGCTAGGATGGGAGCCACTTTGGTCGGATCTTGTGCAGGAGGAGATAAGGTGGGGTACTAGGGATGGATCTTCATCAAAGAATGGATATGAAGATAATTTCATTTTGGATGCCTAAGAAAGGAAAGGGAAGGGGAAGAAAAATCCTTCTAAATCCGGTGCGAAAGGCAAGAAGCAGGACTTTTCGAAAGTGAAGTGTTTTCACTGTCACGAGCATTGACATTTCGCCACTAACTGTCCACGGAAGAAGAAGAATAAGCAGGCTGTTGGATCTGCAGCTGGAAAGGCATTAACCTCACAATTTGAGTTGGATTTTTCCTTGATCACATGCTTGGTTTCAATCTACATGGGATCGGTGTGGTATCTTGACATTGGTGCGTCTTTCCATATGACAGGAGACAAAGGGTTGTTTAGTGACTTGGAGGAGAAGGACCTCTAGATGCATATAGAGATGGGAGACGATTGTCGGTACAGTGTGACTGGCATTGGGAGCATTACCTTTGAGAGGGAGTCCAATAATCCATTCTTGTTGAAGAATATCATCCATGTTCTAGGTCTGAAGAAGAAATTGGTCTCAGTCGCAATGCTGGAAGACAGGGGTTATGATTTTGTTTTAAGTGAGGGAAAAGCCTTCCTTCGACATAAAAAAATGGCTCAAACCAAGAAGATAGGGGTTTGAATTAAGAATCTCTACAAGCTGGAGGTAGATGGTTGCGCTGCAATGGTGGGAAAAGCAGAAGAAGTGGTGAGCCGGGATGAGGGCGAGTTATGGCACAGGAGATTGGGTCGTCTTCACCATGGCACTTTGAAAATTTTGAAGCAAATTTCTACTGGACTTCCCAAGGGTACACTTGCGTAGTCAAATCAGTGAAAAGGATGTACAATGGATAAGCTTGTGAAGAACACCTTTCATGAGAAGGAGAACCGTGCTTCGGTGATCCTGGAGAGAATTCACACAGATGTGTGTGGACAATTATCGATTGGTTCAACAGAAAAACACAGGTATTATGTGATATTTGTTGATGAATTTTCTCGTAGATGCTGGATATTCTTCATGTAGAAGAAGACTGAAATGTTCTCAAAGTTCTGTGAGTTCAAGGCATTGGTGGAGAAGGAGTTGGGGAAGTAGGTGAAAGATCTAACGAGCGATAATGGTGGTGAATACATCTCAGGCGAATTCAAATACTTCTGTAGCAAAGAAGGAATTCAGAGAGAACTCATAGCACCTCATAAACCATAGAAGAATGGGGTTTTGGAGAGAAAGAACAGAATGATCGTGGGTGTTGCACGAGCGATGCTACATGACCAGGGCCTATCGATGCACTTGTGGGTGGAAGCATGCAACACTACGGTTTATGTGCGAAACCGTTGTCCTCATAAAGTACTTGTAATGAGTACACTTGAGGAAGCTTTTACTGGTAAGAAGCCTGATATTTCTCATTTGAAGATTTTTGGCTCACTTGTTTACATTCATGTGACGAAGGATGGCAGGAAGATCAGTTGGAGTCGACTATAGAAGTTGGGATATTTTTGGGGTACACAGAAACACCCCACGACTATCATATGTATTTTCCAGACAATCGGGTGACTGTTTTGCAACGGGATATAAAATTAAATGAGGTGAAAGCCATGAAGTTGTCGCTTGAGATGGAACTACACTTGTATGCGGAAGAGGAACTTCTTGTTCCTAAAGATGAGCCTCTGGATGTGGATCAGCCACAGGAGGAGATTCATGGAGTGGAGGAGTCCACTCATGCAGAACCAAACATCAGACAAGGCAGGAAGCATACCACAGAAGCTGAGAGACTGAAGGTGGATGCGGCACAGAATGTAGGAGTCCCTACATCACAGCATAGACAGAGATAGTCACCTGACCGATATGCTGGATACATGGCTCTTGTGAGCAAGTGTATTTTGAAAGAGCCATCTTCTTTTGAATAAACAGCGTAGGAGCCGACATGGGTAGATGCCATGGTGGAGGAGTATGACTCCATTGTTAGAAACAATGCTTGGGAGATTGTTCCAAGACTGGTGGGAAAATCAGTTGTAGGATCAAGATGGATCTACAAGGTAATGCAAGCTTCTGATGGGAGCTTCGAGAAGTATAAGGCAAGATTTTTTGCCCGGGGCTTCTCACAGATTGAGGGGATTGACTATGAAGAAACCTTTGCACCTGTCGCACGGTATTCTTCCATACGAACCATCCTTTCTCTCTTAGAATAGATGGGTTGACACATTCATCAAATGGATGTGAAGACTGTGTTCCTTAATGGGATCATTGAGGAAGAGGTGTACATTGAGCAGCCTGAAGGATTTGAGATCTTCAACAGTGAGTTGCATGTGTGTAGGCTCAAAAGAGCGTTGTATGGGCTAAAACAAGCACCCCATGCTTGGTACACTCGGATCGACAGCTATTTCACTGGACTTGGCTTCACCAAGAGTGAGGTAGATGCAAACTTGTACCAAATTTTGGTTGAGGGTAAGTTTTTAATCATTGTACTTTATGTTGATGATTTGATACTAACAGGTGATGAGCATTTGATACACTCATGTGAGGCTGATCTGGCAAAGGAGTTTGAGATGAAGGATTTAGGCCTCCTTCATTATTTCCTTGGATTGGAAATATGGCAGTGGGAAGGTGAACTATTTGTGTCTCAAGGAAAGTATGCCTAAGAGATACTGGAGAAGTTTCACATGCAATGCTGCAAGCCTATCGACACTCCTATTCTAGGAAATTGGAAGAAAGAGGATGCTACATTAGCAGAGGTAGTGGATGCCACTGTTTATTGAAAATTGGTGGGTTCGCTCATGTATTTGGTCAATACAAGACTGGAAATATTCTATGCTGTGAACCAGCTTTCACAAGCAATGGCTAAGCCTACCAAGCTCTTTTGGAAGGTAGGAAAGCATGTCCTGAGATATCTCAGGGGCACATCTAAGTATGGTTTATGGTACAAACATATGGATGAGGTGAATTTGCATGGCTTCACAGATGCAGATTGGGCAAGAAGCCCAATAGACAAAAAGAGCACATCAAGAGGGATTTTCAATATCGGGTCTACAATAGTTTCTTGGTACAGTAGGAAAAAAAGATCCGTGGCACTCAGTTCAGCGGAAGCAGAATACATGGCAGCAATTTTAGCTGCATGTGAGGCTATCTGGATGAGGAAGATCCTGGTTGGTTTTTTCGGTTCACATTTAGATCCCACGGTGATTCATTGTGATAATCAGAGTTGCATTAAACTCTCGGTTAATCCTATGTTTCATGATAGATCTAAACATATTAATATCTGGTATCATCATATCAGAGATTGTGTGCAGTGAAATATCATGTTGCTTCAGTACATCCCCATGGAGGATCAAGATGTAGATATTCTGATGAAGGTGCTCACGAGGAGAAAATTCGAATACCATAGAGGCAGGATTTGGGTGAAAGATAATTCGTATCTTGTTGAGAGGGAGTGTTGAGATTCAACAAGATGATGAGCTTAGTGAAAAGGGTCACCTTCACTAAGTGGGCTTGCAGGCTATTTTTGGCACAAGTCTATTTTTAGACTATGTATATTTTTAGACATGATGATCATATTTCAGAAGTCGCAGGATTCTATTTGTGAATGGCTGGTCAAGTTGGAAAAATAGATTAAATTCTATTTTTAGAATATTGGGCGAAGTCTATTTATAGATCATCAATATAAAAATAGATGCGTGTCGATTATTATTAGCTCTTAATAATAATCAGACTCTAAACAAAAACTTATTCTCTTGGAGCACTTCATTTCAGTGCACAAATGTGGCACATCAGCTGACAGAAGGAATTACGCTATTCCTAAGGGTTTACTGGAGCTAATGCATGAAGGACTCAGTTAGAACTCAAGTGGCAGAGTTATGACACAGTTGGAAGAATTAGTTATGGATTTGTATTCAATTTAACTCAGTTAGACTCAGTTGAGCTAGTTGTATCTAGTCTAACTAATTGATACACTAGTGAGAGTGGAGTGAATTAATTGGTTAATTAATTCAAAAGTAATAACTCATTAATTAACTGAACAATACAGTAGTTAACTACAGTGCATGACAGTTTCAGTGGAGACCAGTGGAGAGATAGGTGAAAGGGCAAGATAGACTATATGTTGTGACTATAGTGATGCATTTATTGCATCACACACTCAGTGGAGATGCCAATGAGGATTGCACAGTCAAGGATGGAGTTATTCGAATTCATTCAAAGCTATTCTTTAGCAGAGATTGCGCAGTGGAGGCAGGCTAGCAGGTGGAAAAGATCGGTGCATGGATTTGCAAGATTAGGCCTGATTAGTGTATGACGATTGTACTATACTGAGGGCTTGTGATAAGCTTTGTATGTTTGTATGATATTTTCATATGATCTCCATGTTACATAATATATAGTTTGGTTTTTTAGCTTTAGGATTTCCCGGTTAAAAACTATGTTATGTGCGATTGATAACTTTTGTTTATGCTTCACATGTGTGTGCAATTAAATTTTCCACAAAAGATTAACAAGTGGAATAGATTCAGTATCTTGCATAAAGTTAAATAGTGTGAGATCAGGTCGATATTGGACATATGCATTCTTAGTGCATATAATTTCTACACTCTACTCCAGTAGTATTGGTGAAAAGGAAGGATGGATTAGGGTGCATTTGTTCGGATTATAGGTAGATCAACAAGCTCAATATTAAAGATGAATTTCCCATTCATGTCATTAATGAATTATTGGATGTATTACATGGATAAATTTACTTCACCAAGTTGGATATTCATTCAAGGTATCATCAAATTGGAATGAAGACTGAAGATATTCCAAAAAGAACATTTAGAACTCATGAGGGCAATTATGATTTTTTTTTCATGCCTTTTGGCCTTACCAATGCACCTTCTACATTTCAAGGATTGATGAAATCCATTTTCAAACCCTTCCTTTCAAAATTTATGTTAGCATTTTTTGATGATATACTAATCTTCAAAAATTCTTAGAAGGATCATGTTCAACATGTTGATAGGGTGCTAGAACTACTAGACAAGAAACAATTATATGCAAAAACCTCCAAATATTTATTTTGAGTACATGAGGTGGAATAAATAGGTCATATTGTATCTCATGAGGGTGTTAAGGTATATCCTAACAAAATCAAATCCATTAAGGAATGGAAAATCCCCACAACCATAAATAATTTGTGAGGATTTCTCGGGCTGACAGGGTATTATCGAAAGTTTGTTAAGAATTATGGGAGAATAGTAGCACCACTAACAACATTACTGAAGAAAGATGAATTTTCTTGGAATCCAGAAGAAAATAAGGCCTTTGAACATCTTAAACAAATAATGTGCCAGGCACCAGTCTTAGCTATGCAATAATTCAAAAAAATATTTATTTTGGAATGTGATGCCTCAGGAAATGGAATTGGCGATTTTTTAATGCATAAATGAAGACCCATTGCTTTTGAAAGTTGTCCAATCAAAGGAAAGTATTTACACAAACCTATTTATGAGAACGAAATTTTTGAATACTACATGCACTGAAGAAATGGAGACCTTACCTAATGGGAAGACACTTCAAAGTAAAAATATATCATGATAGTCTTAAATACTTTTTGGAACAAATATTATCTTCAGAAGAGGAACAAAAATGGGTCACAAAGATGTTGGGTTATGAATTTAAAATCGTCTAAAAAAAGGGAAGAAAATTTTTGTTGTTGATACACTCTCATGAAAGGATGATGATGTGGAAGCATTTATTTTTTCCATTTCTATTATCCAACTGAATTGGATAATCGAAGCAAGGGATGAATGGAAGAATGAAGAAGAAGTGTAGAAAGCCATTCAAAAGTTGCAACAAGATCCCAGTACATATGATACATTTAGCTAGAAAAATGATTCATTATGGTACAAAGATTGCTTATATTATTATAAGAATTCCTAAATCACACAAAATATTCTTTTGGAATTGCACACATATCCCTTAGGAGGGCACTCTAGATTTTTAAAAACTTATGACATGGTCAAGAAGGAATTTTTTTGGGATGACCTTAAATATGATATTCAAAATTTTGTGGCTGACTGTATGGTTTTCCAACAAAATAAAGTTGAGGCAATTAAGACCCTGGGTCTGTTACAACCTTTATCCCTTCCAAGTCAATGTTGGGAGGAGTTTTCAATGAATTTTATCACAGGTTTACCCAAGTCTGAAGGAAAAAATGTCATAATGGTGATAGTTGATAGGATTACCAAGTATGTACACTTTTGTGCATTATCTCATCCATTTAAAACCAATACAATTGCTACTGAATTTATGGAAATAATTCAAAAGATACATGGAAACCCAAATATTATTGTAAGTGACAAAGATCCCATTTTTACTGTAAATTTTTGAATGGATTTATTTTCTTTTCTGGGTACTTAATTAGATCATAGCTCATCTTATCATCCTCAATGTGATGGGAAAATGAGATAGTGAATAAATGTTTTGAAGGATATATTCGTTGCAAACCAAAAATATATTTTAGGATTTAGGCACATGTTAGATGAATTGATATGATGTTTACATGCATTTCTTATCTTTCCTATGATATGGTTTAGGATGTATCAGATATTAGATGGCCTAATTTGATGTATAAATATATTGGGTACCTTTTCCATTTGATTTGGTTTGTAATATGATTTATGATTTATACTTGGTTAATGAGATAATTCATGTGATGGATTATGATGACGATGTTGTATGTATACATTTGTATCGTAGATGAGCTAACGATTAGCACGTTCAAATATTGGTGGGAAATGGAGAAATGCACTCAAGGGAAGGGGTGTTATCTCGATGAGGATGGTTATTCTCTCCTAGTTCCTAGGAACCTTATAGAATGGGAAAATACTTGTAAAAATGACCTCCAAAGTTAATGTGGGTAAGTAGTTAGAAAGGTAAAGGGTTATAATAATTTATTTTTACCCTTTTCTAGGCAGTTGTAAATTCACCCTCAAGCCAAAAATTGTGTTTGCATGAGTAAGAGGGAGGGAAAGGGGTAGTCTTAGGAAGATGTTACATTGAGATGAATTATAAAAGAAGTGGCATGTTTATTCTTGGAGATCGCTCATTCATCAGGAAATGGTATATGGAGCTATGTAGGATTAACATGCATTGTATGAGGATGATAGGACATACAAATTAATTTTCTATACCAGACAAGTTTGTGTGGAATAAGGGGATGGGAATGTGCTTGCAACATGGAGTGCTAAATATTGACATTCCTAACCCCTTTTAATTTTTAACTACTCCCATATTATAGGATGCAAATATTGTCTGATTGTTATTACTAGATGAGTGTGATTGGGATCAATTCTTAGAGGTGGCACTATGATACTTGCTTGGACAAGAATGGTATTTCTCTATGATTAAGAACACCAACGGAAGGTTATAATAATAACATTACACACTGTGGCAACCCCACACATGGTCCTCTCATAAAATTCATCGTAAATATTTTTATTAATATGTGAAATTTAGAAAGGGGATTGAGTCAAAGGGACATAGATTCTAGAGCTAGGGAGGAGGATTTATTACTTAGAATGACTGTTGATTTCTTGTGTAGAGAAAGAAACCTGAATTTCTTGGACAACCATTAAAGGCTGGTGGGTGCATGATTTGATGGGATAGATCATAAATTAAATGAGCTCAAAAAGAAAGGACATAGGCCCATACACTGAAAAACCTTAGCAAGGAAAATATGATCAGAAATTTATTTAGGGCAAGAGCAAGCAACATAGTAAGGATGGGGATTAATAATCCTTTCAAAACAAAGAAAATAGGGAAACAAAGACCATTTTAAGTGAGGTTGGCAGTAGTTGGAGAAAGCACCACATTGAAGCATGCGATGAAGAACGCTCAGGAGGAAGTGAAGAGAAGAGAACATTTGTTCAATAAAAAAGTAAATGAAGAGATAAAATAGATAAGAGAAGGTGATTGGTCCTCGGGTTCCATGGGAGGCTATCGGTTGAGATTCTATTCTAGAGAGCCCTGTAATAGCTTGGGTTACTTGGAGTCTCTGTGTTGAGATAGGTTACGTGGAACCCTATAACACTTAGGTCCCTTGAGGCTTTGGGTTGGGATGTAATATATAGAGTGATGTATTAGCTTGGGTCCCTTGGAGGCTTTCAGTTGAGATAATAGGCTTTGGAACCCTAGACAGTTTGGGAAGTGGCTGATTTTGAAGAATCATTAAAGGAAGACTTGAATGTATACCTCTATTTATTACCTTACTATTACAGTGGATTTTGAACTTTTGGGAAGGGAGTGAATCACTGTGTGTAGACTTGGGGTTAGGTAGAGAACCTGATAAGTCCTTTTGTTGAAGTATATGGTAGCAATAAACTGATGGGATTGAGAAATAATTCCTATGGAGTTATTTATTCTCAGTTGGTAGATGGTGATTGATTCCCCCCTCAGACTCTGGAATATGGCTGAGGGGTGACAACTACAATTAAGTGTGGTTGCAGTTGTCTATTGTTGGGTGGAGATTCCTTCTCCCAAAGTATCCCTACAAAATTTAAATATAAGTATACATTTATGATTGTTTACTTGTTGGTGAATCATGATGCATTTGTAGTTGGAATAGTTCTAGACATGGGGATGTATTTGTGCTATTAATATGATGAACATGTGGATGAATCTCTGTGAAGAGATGGAACTTATAGTTATGGAAATCATATATAAACCTCTGGGCATATGTTTTCTCCGAAATGAACGAATGTATATACTTATTTACATTAGAATGAGGTGTTGCGTTAAACTATTCACTATTTTGGTTCATGACAACTTACATGTAATAGAAATTAAAGTTCCATATACAATGGTTAGAGTGGGTTTTATCCCTATGTCAAACCCTTGATCTATGCACCATGATTCAATTGTATTAATAATAACACTTAAATTAATAACGTGAAAACTTGAGTCTATACTACACGTCGTAATAGGAGCCATAGGAACTTGGAATGACACTTGGAACATTGGGAGAAATAAACCTTTCTATTATAATGAAATAATTACATAAGAGACCACTCGCTTGGTAGGGTTTGTGCATATACATGGATATTCCTTCATTGGAATATAAACCCTTTGACATATGAAAAAGGTGTTGTGTCACCGTTGGAAGGATTACTCTCCCTTCAAGTGTAGAGATAGCCAAAACCCATGCAGGAAGGATTCATGAACCATGCATTATCAATATTCTGGATGTCTTCTGGTAGAATTTGGGCATAGCTAGTTTGACCCTGGAAGCTTATGCATATCACGATAGTGTTTCTTACAAGTATTTTTTGGAGTCTGGAACCCTTGGCATGTGGAAGGCGAGGTGAATTCTTTCAAGATTTCACTGCATTTCCATGGTAGAGTGGAACTGCAGGAGTGCCTATGCCAACACCAATGGAATTCCATTATTCTAGTGCAGGGAGCATATAAGGGCTAGGAACGCGTTGGAAAGGCATTTACCCAATCTCAGGAGGGGTAGCACTGTAGGGTGCATTAGTAATCCACTTTCTCCATCGTTAGCATTGAGTCTTAATGTTTATAGAACCCCTATGACAAATGCTTGTTTGGAACAACCAATGAGAAGCGATCAATGAGGAGTTGAAGTGAGTTCCCTTGATACCTAGGAATATCCAAGTCAGCCACATCACATAAGGCTAAGTGAATTTTCTCTAGTTGGCCCATAGTGGATATCGAAGGAAAGTTCTGTTGTGCCTCAGGATGGACTAAGAGATGAAATTATAAGATAGACATAAACAAAATAATCCATAACTACGAAGAACCCTAGATTGAGGATTTATATTGGTGTAACTTGATGTTATGCAACCAAATAAAAAAGAAAAAGAAAATATAGATCCACAACTTACAAATTATCCACTTTGAGGGGGAAACCTACTTCACATTACATAAATGAAAAATTCTTGGATGATTCAAATGAAAAAAACCTACTTTCTATATATAGGAGCCTAAGGTGTCACAATATAATCAAAGCCGACATAAAAATAATAATACAAGGGCACAAAAATAACAATAGTGGGCTTCTATGGGGCACAATAATAATAATATGGGGACCACGTGGGCATACCAATAAAAATTAGGGGGCTACACTAACAATACAAATAACGGGATACACTAGTATTATAGGGACCTAACATGCCCCTCTCATTCAAAAATGTGTTTTCCTCAATGATTGAGTAGTTATGAAAGCTCATGTATAAAATTATCATCCTCCCATGTGAAATATTTAGCAGATAAGTTCTTCCACTTGATCAAATACTCTGAAATTGATCGATTTCATAGCTTCGACTTCTTGTTTTCATGATTGCTTTAGTTTCCAATATGATTTTTCCTTATTCATCAAGTTTTGGTAGTATTGTTTGAATTGGAAGCTTGCCACCTATAATTTTCTTTAAACGTGAAACATGGAAGACTAGGTGCACTAGGGAAGATGCAGGAAGATCCAATTTGTATGCCATAGTACCAATATTTTGCAACTCCTTGTAAGGACCATAATAGTTTGGATATAATTTATTATCCTTATTATATTTCTTTGGGAACATTTGTTTGTATGGTTGTAGCTATAGAAATACCCAGTCGCCTACGTCAAAACGTTTTTCACATTGATGTTGATTTTTTTGTTGTTTAATTTGATTCTATGCAAAAGTGAGGTTATCCTTTAAGAGTTGGAGAACTTGTTGTTTATGCTCGATGTGATATTCCACTTCTTGAACCTTATGATTTTCTCTTAAATATGATGTGATGGATGATATCCATAAAGTTCCATAAGTTGAGTCATTTTTGCTGCAGTATGGAAGGAAGTGTTATACCACCTTTCATCTAGAGGTAACCACTTGATCCATTGTGTATTTTTATCAAATACAAAGCAACGAAGATATCCTTCCAAACATTTTTTCACCATCTCAATTTTCCCATCATATTGAGGACAATAAGATGATCTATGAGCTAATTAAGTACCCAAATAAGAAAATAATTCCGTCCAAAAATTTCCAATGAAAATGGGATCTCTTTCGCTTACAATAATCTTTGGGTTTCCATGCAGATTTTGAATTGTTTCCATAAATGCAGGAGAAATTGTATTGGCTTGAAATGGATAAGATAATGCAAAAAAGTGTGCATACTTGGTAAATCTATCAACTATCACCATGATGACAGTATTTCCTTTGGACTTGGGTAAACCTATGATAAAATCCATTGAAACTTCCTCCCAACATTTACTTGGAATGGATAAATTTTGTAACAAACCTAGGGTCTTAATTGTATCAACTGTATTTTGTTGGAAAACGAAACATTCCACCACAAAATTTTGAATATCAAATTTAAGACTATCCCAAAAAAATCCTTCTTGACCCTGTGGTAAGTTTTTAAAAATCCTGAGTGCCCTCCTAATGGAGAGGTGTGAAATTCCAAAAGAATATTTTGTTTGTGTTTGGAATTCTTACAAATATATAAGTGATATTTGTGCCATAATGAATCATTTTTTTGGCTAAATGTATCATATGTACTAGGATCTTGCTGCAAATTTTGAATCAGTGTCCACACCTCTTCATAATTCTTCCATTCATTCTTCACCTCAGTTATCTAGTCAGGTTGGATAATATAAATGTAGCAAAGCATTGCTTCCACATCCTCATCCTTTCTTGAGAGTGCATCTGCAACAACATTTTTCTTCCCTTTTTTGTAGATGATTTAAAAGCGATAACCGAACATCTTTGTGAGAATTTTTTTTTCTCTTATGAAGATAATATTTGTTCCAAAAGGTATTTAATACTATCAGGATCCATTTTTACCTTGAAGTGTCTTCCCATTAGGTAATGTTGCTATTTCCTTAGTGCATTTAGTATTCCCAACATTTCCTTCTCATAAATAGGTTTGTGTAAATAATTTTCTTTGATTGGAAAACTTTTAAAAGCAATGGGTCTTCCATCTCACATTAAAACCACACCAATTCCATTTCCTAAGGCATCACATTCCACAAATAGGTTTTTGATAAGTCTCGAATAACTATGATCAGTGCTTTTGCAGATTGCCTCTTTAAGATGATCAAAGGCCATAGTTTCTTATGGAGTCCAAAAATATGTATATTTCTTTAGTAACGATGTTAGAGTTGTTGATATTATCCCTTAATTCTTAACAAACATACAATAATATCTTTTCAACCCGAGAAATCCTCGAAGATGCTTTATGGTAGTGGGGATTTTCCATTCCTTAATGGATTTAATTTCGTTAGGGTCTAACTTAACACCCTCATGAGATACAATATGACCAAAATATTCCACCTCCTATACTCCAAATAAACATTTGGAGGTTTTTGCATATAATAGTTTCTCCTCCAATAGTTTTAGCACCATGGAAACATGTTTAACATGATCCTTCCAAGACTTGATGGAGATTAGTATATCATCAAACAATACTAACACAAATTTTCTAAAGAAGAGTTTTAAAATGGATTTCATTAAACCTTGAAATGTGGAAGGTGCATTAGTAAGGGAAAAAGGCATGAAAAAAAATTCATAATGACCCTCATGAGTTCTAAATGTTTTTTTCAGAATGTCTTCAGTCTTCATTCTAATTTGATGATATCCTGAATGAAGATCTGGCTTGCTGAAGTAAATTTCTCCATGTCACTCATCCAACAATTCATCAATGATGAGGATGGGAAATTTATCATTAATATTAATCTTGTTGAGCTCCCTAAAATCTAAACACATACACCATGATCGATCCTTCTTGTGCACCAATTCTACTGGAGCAGAGAAATAAATTTGACTAGGTTGAATTATACCATCATTTAGCATTTCTATAACCATAAGTTCAATGTCACTCTTTTGGGCATAAGGATATCTGTAATGCCTGATTTTTGGAGGAACACTTCCCGGAATTAAATGAATAGCATGATCATGATCATGAATAGTCCGGAGGCCTTTGTGAGTCTCAAACACCTTGGAATGATTTTCCAATACTTTTAGGAGATCTCGAGAGATAAATGATTTTGATGTTTGAACCTCTATTGAGCATAATTGTGAAATTACACCTCATTTTTCTTTCTTCATAATATTTTTCATGACATTAGAGTTGATTATATTTCCTGGTTTCCATGTGATACCCCATAATTCAATTTCTTTTCCTTCCCAAAAAAAATTCAAGAAAATTTCTTGAAAATTAAAAGCTATCGTCCCTAAAGATTGTAACCATTGGACTCCTAGTACAACATCAATACCACCCATTGGAATGGAGAGTGTTGGAATGTTCAATAAATACCCCCCCATGACTATCTTGATATTATGACACTTTCCAAGGAAATTTATAGTTCTTCCATTTGAAACCATCACTAGACACTCTGGTGATGGATATAGGAATAAATTCAATTCCTTGGATATCTTACAATGAATAAAATTATGGGTTCTACCTCAATAAATCAAAACTATCACCTTTTTCCTTTTGATATATCCTTCCATATTGAAAGTTTGAGGAGTGCTAATTCCTGCCAATGAATTAAAATATTTGGTAGGATTCATTTATTCTTTCTCAGGGGTTCGTTCTTGGTGTATATCGTCCTCTTTTGATGTTTCCTTTTCCTCTTCTTCATCCTCTTCACAATATATTTTACATAATTTCTTCTCAACTCACTTATTACCTTTAGTGTATTTTCTATCACAACTATAACAAATCCATTTTTCTCCTTTTTCGTCCAATTTTTGTCGTGTAAACCTTGTAGGTTGTGGAAGTATAGGAGAAACAACACTTCCATATTTATAGTGGTGAGTGTTCCTTGTTGCCATAAATTTTCTTTCAACTTTTCTTTCCACCCTGAACTCATTCTCCAATGAGCCGGGTTCTCAAAGGCAAACCTCATGTTAGATGTTATCTTTTAAAGTCCATATGAAGACATCAAACCTATTATTCTATGGAATATTTGTTACCTTGATATTCAATTTTTGGAAGTCCTCAATGTTCTTTTCCATTCATCCCTTTTGTTTGAGATTTATCATTTGGGTAAAGAAGGTGTTGCTTTTTTTATCCTCATAATGTGCTATCATTTCCTTCGTAAAAATTCGTCCAATTTTTGTGGTGTAAACCTTGTAGGTTGTGGAAGTCTAGGAGAAACAACACTTCCATATTTATAGTGGTGAGTGGTAGACTTACTTGTTTCCATAACTTTTCTTTCAACTTTTCTTTCCACCCTAAATTCATTCTCCAATGAGTCGGGTTCCCAAAGGAAAACCTCATGTTAGATGTTATCCTTTAAATTCCATATGAAGAAATCAAACCTATTATTATATGGAATATTTTTTACCTTGATATTCAATTTTTGGAAGTCCTCAATGTTCTCTTCCATTCAGCCCTTTTGTTTGAGATTTATCATTTGGGTAAAGAATGTGTTGCTCTTTTTATCCTCATAATGTGCTATAATTTTCTTCGTAAAAATTCACCAAGTGACAAGTGTTTTACGAGAAAAAATCCATCGATACCATACAAAATAATTGGGTTCTAAATATAAAGTTGAAATGCGTATCTTTTGTGAGCGTTTCAAATCATGGAAATCAAAATATTGCTCCATTTATAGTATCCATGTTATTGGATCCTTACCATCAAACTTCCTCATATCGATAATTGGAATGTGGTGGTTCTTAAACCCAAAATTGGATTTTCTAAAATCTCAATTCATATTCTATTTGTCCTTATCATGATTTTCATGGATTACATTGTCACCAATGGGAATCATTTATTTCAACAACTTTGTCAGACCTTCCATATTAGCTTCCATGCCATCCTTCAAACCATTCATGTTAGCTTCCATGACATCCTTCAAACCATTCATATTAGCTTTCATGCCATCCATATTAGCCTCCATGTCTGCTTTTAAAATATCCATGTCACCTTTCAAACCATCCATGTCATTTTTTAGTTCATCTTTGGTTGCTCTTTGTGAGAGAGAAATGTTTTGCACTTGGTCCTGTAATTTTGAGATATCATGTTGCAATTCTTCCTCTTCATGTGTAATAGTGGAGATTTATGAGGGCTTAATGGGTATGGAATTATTTTATAACCCAATACTGATATATATGCTTCAATATGCGTTTGGAATCACTTCAAGTTGATTTTTCAAACAAATTTTATGCAATTAAAAAACAAATACACACATTTTTGTTTCTTTTGGGAGCTCGATATTGAAATTGATGTATCTCTGTGATTTCATATCTCTCATATCTAAAATTTGGTCTTATATTTTCCTTATGAGAAATCTTTCCAATGCGATAGGTTAGACCCAATTTCGATTCTTCAAGGTAACATTTTTCCAAATATCCCACGATGACTTGATTATGGATTGACATAGTATAGCGAAGTTGTAAGGGATGCCATGTGTCACTATTTAAACATTTGGCTCTAAAATTTATATAGGAAAAACAAAATTTTGTGCACTTTTGGTCACTTTTTACAGAATTCAAATATGATTCTTGAAATGAAAGTTATGACGATTTTTCCTCGGTTGCCTATTTCAGACAGGATTTTAGAGCCTACAAAAATCCTAACTTTCTTAGATTATATCTCTGAAAATATAGTGAACCAAGATCTAAAATACTGTCATGATGTCGACCAAGATTTCAACTCCATGTGGTTTCAATTTCATCTTCTGAAGCTTCGTATACAAGACATTATAGCGAAAATTCTAAGATGACCTATTTTAAGAAGAGAAACCTTAGAATCCAAATCTTTGGTACCAAATGTTATGCAACCAGCTCACAAAGTAGAAGAAAAGGTAGATCAATGACTTAAAATTATCCTCTTCTAGGGGTAAACCTCCTTTACATCACATAAATGAACAATTCTAGTACTATTCAAATGACAAAACCTACTTTCTATATGTAGGACTTTAAGGGGTAACATCAATAATCAGATTCGACAACAATAATAATGTATCAGTACAAAAGTAACAATAGTGGGCTTCTATGGGGAATAATAATAAAAATATAGGGACTACATGGGCACAACAATAACAATAAGGGGGATACATTAACAATATCAATAAGGGGATACACTAGTATTCAATAGGGATCTAACGCCCGTTTTCCTTTTAATGCATTTGGAATAATTATTGTGACAGGGTTGGTGGAATGGAATTATCTATAATGTGTTGACTGATACATAAAGACATAATTCCTACGATTAGTTAGAGGCGGACACTCTTTAGAGGTCGACCCAGTTAGCCTCAACCAGAAATATTTGCAAGGGCTCAGGCGAAAGAGAGACGAGGTAAATTTTTGATGTGATGTCGGTAGGGAAATGTGAGCTCCATAGTAGTCCGATTGGCTAGAAGGGTGTCCCACTCGCAAGGTCGCCTTGTAGATCAACCTTGTAAGAAAAGGGATCACAGCAATAGGGAACTGATAAGATAGATGTTGGCTGGATGACGTGTCTTGTAGGGACCCACCTAGTAGTTTCAAGAAGTGGTGTGAGAGAAAAATTACAGAAGCATAGGAGAGAGATGATGTCACCTAACGCCACCCCATAGGTATTAAGAAGTGTGGTGGAAGAGAGCATCGGGATATATCCAGCGGGACGATGTGTCTTGGTTGCTTCAAAATTGGCCACAGAGCAGTCCCACCAACCACATAAGCTTGGTGGTTTAGGAATGCTCGTCCTTAGGAATGGGAAGGGAGGGACCCAATAGGTTGACATAAGCTAGTTGTGCTGGTCAAACACACAAACCCAATAGTATTCTAATTTATGGGAGGATGACCCATGACTAGGTTAGCAAGATACTATAACCCCAAATGGATAAATAGGTGTTGTAAGATAAAGCACCAGGATGGAAGCGTCCAGAGGGCATAGCATTGGGTGGATCTGGGGGGACATGTGTTGGAAATCTAGCAGTTGTTCCATTTGAACTGGAAACAAGCCTTAGGGAAATCCTATAGTAGATTAGAAAATAGGTCTCGTGCCCTTGAGATTAATGTGAGTCATTAATTTCCTGATGGGATGTACCCATTTACCTCCATCTTAGGTGGGGATCTGTTGTAACTTGAGTGCACATTGGACTGTAGAGACTCTCGTGCAATGGATTTACCATTGAAGAAAGTGAGGATTCGCCTAGGACTTGCAGGGGGGTTAAGAAGTAACTAATCATGCATATAAAACTAAAAATAATTGAGGTGTTGGGTATGTTATAGAGTGGTATCAGAGAATCCAGGTTCAACTCTTATACTAGATAGGATTTATGACAAGCAAGTCATGATTTTTGAAAATTTACTAAGTAACTATTTAGGTGTTAAAATAGAGTCTAAACTATTGAACCCCATGTTTGATTGATGTAGTGATTGTTGCTTTGATAAAGATCACATGTTAATGTGATTTTTTTGGTTTCACAAAGAAAACAATTCGGTGAGAGCAAGATCATGGCCATAAATACATTGTTTAACTATTAATTATGCAATCATGACAAAGATGCAGGTTGATTGATTAATGCATAGAATTTTAAAAAAATTTGGCACACTAATATGGTCTTTTTTTCATAGCATATATCTCCACGGTAGTTCCATGAATGAAAGTTCATGGTCATTATTTTGTGTTTATTTATTTATCATGAAATGTATAACAGTGTGTGTGGTTGAAAACACTTCACAAGTATCCTAAGACAAAGGAGATAAATAAGGGTGCAACACATTATTCATCATTATCCATCCATAGGTAGTTAAATAAGGTGAAAATCAAGAATAGGTACCAATTACCAAGTATTGACGATCTCTTTGATCCATTGATGGGAGCAACCATTTTCTCCAAAATTGAATTGAGGTTAGGCTACCATCAAGTAAGAATCAAGGAGGAAGAAATTCATAAAACTAATTTCAATACAAGATATGGGAATTATGAGTTTGTAGTGGTAACTTTGGGGCTTACCAATGCCCCAGCCACGATCATGGCCATGATGAATAATGTGTTGCACCCTTATTTGGAAAAGTTTTTCATTGCATTTTTTGATGACAAATTGGTGTATTCAAGGAAAAAATAAGAGCATGAAAAACATCTAGCTATAGTGTTACAATTATCGAGGGAGCACAAACTTTATGAAAATCTTAAGAAGTGTGATTTCTTCAAATAAAAAATACATTACTTAGGGAAAATAATCTCCAAGGAAGAAATATTAGCTTACCCTGAAAATATCAAAGGCACAATGCAGTGACCAAATCCAAAGAATGTGGATGGGGTTAGATCATTCATGGGGTTGGCAGGATATTATAGGATATTTATCTAGAATTTCTCTAATACAGGCCATCCCATTACAACCTTGTTGATAAAATGTTAGGTCCCTATAATAATAGTGTATAGCCTTATCATTAGTGTAGCCCCATTATCATTATTTTTGTGCCCATGTAGTCCACATATTACTATTATTTTCCATCGTAGAAGCCAAATATTGTTATTTATGTGCACTTACATTATTATTCTTATGTCGACTCTGATTATATTTTGACCCCTTAAAATCCTATATATAGAAGGGAGGTTTTTTCATTTGAATCATCCAACAATTTTTCATTTATGTAATTTAAATGAGGTCCCCCCCTCGAAGAGCATGTTTTTAAGTAGTTGATATACTATTTCTATTTTTTTGTGAGTTGGTTGCATAAGATTTGGTATCAGAGCTTGGGATTATAGGGTTTCACTTCTTAAAATAGATCATCTTGGAGTTTTTGCTCTAAAAGTATTTCTACTAGGATTAAGAAGAGGAAATATTTACCATGTGATTCAAAACTCTTGTGAGCTTTTCGTAAAAATTTCAGATATTTTTTTGTTATATTTTCAGAGATATGATCTGGGGAAGTTAGGGTTTTTGCAGACTCCAAAATTTAGTCTCAAACAAATGACCTTGGGAAAATCATCATAACATTCATTTCAGGGATCAGATTTGAGTTCTATAAAAAAAAGATGAAAGTGCACATACTTTATTTTTCTTAGTAACAATTTTAGGGCCGAAGGTTGAAACAGTGACATGTGACACTCCATACAAGTTCACTCTATTGAAAGAGTCTATAATCAGTTCATTGTGGGAGATCGAGCATAAATATTTCTTGAAGAATCCAATAATGGTCTCACTTGTGTGCTTAGAAATAATATTCATAGGGCTAAAAAAGGACTAAACTTTATACCTTGGATATCTGAAATTACAGATTTGCAACTATTGCAAGATCGAGCTCCTAAAAGAAAGAAAAAAGTGTGTATTGTTTTTAAAAAAATTGCATAACTTTTGTTTGAAAAATATGTTTGAAATGATTCCAAGGGAATATTGAATCATATATATCAGTATTGGGTTATAATATTTATCCAAAAAAAAAAAATTTACACCCATTAATCCCTTAGAAATATCTACTATGACACATGAAGAGGAAGAATTGCAAGATGATATATCAAAATTACAGGACCAAGTGCAAAAAATTTCGCTCTCACAAAGAGATAGAAAATCTGAAATGGATGGTTTTAAAGGAAACATAGATGGTTTAAAAGGATACTTGAATGGTTTCAAAGGAAACATGAATGGTTTAAAATAAGACATGGAATGTTTGAAGGAAGGTTTGACAAAGCTGTTATAATAAAGGCTTCCTAATGGAAAAAAGGTATTATATGAAACTCATGATGAGAAAAAAAAAAATTTGTAATCATGATTCATAGACTATAACATTAGATTGAAGAGACAACATATTCCAAATATTTATATGAGGAATTTTTATGGCAAGAATCCAGTAACATGGATACTATAGATGGAGCATTATTTTGATCTCCATAATGTGCAACGCACACAAAATATAAGTAATGCAACTTTATATTTAAAACCTAATCAGTTTGTATGGTATCGATGGAATTTTTCTCATAAAACACTTTTCACTTGGTAAATTTTTATGGAGGAAATAATATCTCATTATGAGGACAAAAAGAGCAACACCTTCTTTAGCTAATTGATAAATCTAAAACAAAAGGGTTCAACGGTGGAGCACATTGAGGACTTCCAAAAATTTAATATAAGGGTAAATGATATTCTAGAGGAGCATAGGATTGATGCATTCATAGGGACTTTAAAGGATAACATCAAACATGAGGTTCACCTTCAGTAACTTGATTCATTGGTGAAGGAATTCAGGTTGGCCAGAAAAATTGAACTCAAATTTATGGCGACAAGGAAGCCTACCACTCACAACTATAAAGATGGAAGTATTGCTACTCCTGCTCTTCCACAACCTATAAGGTTGACACCACATCAGTTTGAAGAAAAAATAGCAAAAGGGATTCGTTACAATTGTCATACAAAATACACTAAAGGTCATAAGTATGTCGAGATGAAATTGTTTCACATAGATTGGGAAGAGGTGGAATAAAAGGAACAAGAAAGTTCAAAAGAAGAGGGTATACACCAAGAACCAACCCTAAATAAGGAAGAAATTTATTCGACCATATATTTTAATGCATTGTTAGGAATTATGAGTCCTCAAACTCTCAATATAGAAGGTCATATCAAGAATAAAGGGGTAATAATGCTGATTGATTTGGGTAGTACCCATAATTTTATTCATTGTAAGATAGCCAAGGAATTGAATTGCTTCCTATATCTAACACCAAAGTGTCAAGTGATGGTTTCAAATGGAGGAAATATAAATTAATCTGGATTGTGCCATAATATCAAGCTAACCATGAGTAAATATCTATTTAATATTTCAATGCTTTTCAGTCCCATAGGTGGTGCTAATGTTGTACTAGGAGTCCAATGGTTACAATATTTGGGTACGATAGATTTCAATTTTCAAGAAATTTTCTTGATTTTTTTTTAAAGGAAAGGAAGTTGAATTAAGGGGTATCACATGGAAATTATGAAATATAATCATCTCTAATGGCATGAAAAATCTTCTAAGGAAATAAAAACTAGCATAATTACACAATTATGATCACCATAGGTTGAAACATCAAAATCATCTATTTATCCATATCTCGAAAAAGTCTTGGAAAAACATTCCAAGGTATTTGAGACTCCCAAAGGCCTCCCACCTATTGTTGATCATGATCATGCTATTAATTTGATTCCAGGAAGTTTTCCTCAAAACATCAGACCATGCAGATATCCTTATGCCCAAAAGAGTGAAATTGAACGCATGGTTGTAAAAATTCCAGAGGAAAGTATAATTCAACCTATTCAAAGTTATTTTTCTGCTCCATTAGTATTGGTGCAAAAGAAGTATGGATCATGGTGCATGTGTCTGGATTATAGGGAGCTCAAAAATATCACTATTAAACATAAATGTCTCATTCCTATCATTGATGAATTATTAGATGAATTTCATGGAGAAATTAGCTCACCAAGTTGGATATTTTTTCAGGATATCATCAAATTAGAATGAAGAATGAAGACATTCCAAGAACAACATTTAGAACTCATGAGGGCCATTATGATTTTTTGGTCATGCCTTTTAGCCTTACCAATGCACCTTCTACATTTCAAGGTTTTATGAAATCCATTTTCAAACCCTTCCTTAGAATTTTTGTGTTAGTATTTTTTGATGATATACTAATATAAAAAAATTATTAGAAGGATCATTTTCAACATGTTTACAAGGTGGTAAAACTATTAGAGGAGAAACAATTATATGAAAAAACCTCCAAATGTTTATTTGGAGTACAAGAGATGGAATAGTTGGGTCATATTGTATCTCATGAGGGTGTTAAGGGAGACCCTAAAAAAATTAAAGCCATTAAGGAATGGAAAATCCCCACAACCATAAATTATATATGAGTATTTATTGGGCTAATAGGGTATTATTTCAAGTTTATGAAGAATTATTAGAGAACAGTAGCACCTATATCAACATTACTGAATAAATATAATTTTTCTTAGACTCCAGAAGCAACTAAGGCCTTTGAACATCTTAAAAAATAATATGAAAAGCACCAGTCTTAGCTATGTTAGAATTCAAAAAAAACTTTATTGTGGAATGTGATGCCTCGGGAAATGGCATTGATTTTATTTTAATGAAAGAAGGAAGACCCATTTCTTTTGAATGCCATCCAATCAAAGGAAAGTATTTACACAAACCCTTTTATGATAAGGAAAATTTGGAAATACTACACGCACTAAAGTAATGCCAAACTTACCTAAAGGGAAGGCACTTCATGGTAAAAATAGATCATGATAGTCATAAATACTTTTTGGAACAAATATTATCTACAAAAGAGCAACAAAAATGGGTCACAAATATGTTGGATTATGAATTTCAAATCATCTAAGAAAAATGGAAGAAAAATGTTGTTGCGGATGCACTCTCAAGAAAGGATGAGGATGTCGAAGCATTTCTTTGTGCCAATTCTATTATCCAAATGGATTGGGTAACGGAAGCAAGGAATGAATGGAAGAATGAAGAAGAAGTGCGGAGTGTCACTCAAAATTTGCAGCAAGATCCCGCTACATATGATACATTTAGCTGGAAAAATGATTCATTATGGTACAAATATCGCTTATATATTTGTAAGGATTCCAAAATCACACAAAATATTCTTTTTGAATTGCACACATCTCCCTTCGGAGGCACTACAGATTTTTAAAAACTTACCACAAGGTCAAGAAGTAATTTTAAATGGATGGACTTGAACATGATAATCAAAATTGTGTGGCTGAGTGTTTGGTTTTCCAACCAAATAAATTTGATACAATTAAGACCCCGGGTCTGTTACAACGTTTATCCTTTCAAATTCAATGTTGTAAGGAGGTTTCAATGGATTTTATCATAGGTTTACCAAATTCTGAAGGAAAAATTATCATCATGACGATAGTTGATAGAATTAAAAAGTATGCACACTTTTGTGCATTATCTCATCCATTTAAATCCTGTTCGGAAAAATACTGAGAGGGGGGGGGGGGGGGTGAATCAGTATTTAGATTTGACTGAAAATTTTTTAGTTTTTTTTCTCTAAAACCCATACGCTACTTTACTGAACCCAACTAGCATATACACGCGGATATCCTTAACAAAACTTGCGTATTACCAGCGATCTCATTATGCAGATAATTCTTTACTTAGATCATTGCATCATTCATTCATTAGATGTTTAGTAAGAAGTAAACATGTGTAGTAAGAACAAAATAAATCATCCCACATAAGCATCACACCTGAACACCAGGATTTACAGTGGAAACCCATTTCATCAATTTTCACACTGGATCAAACAGCTTCAACACAACCCTTCACTTATCAACAAACATACTTTTCCCAATACTTCAAATATAACTGTGAGACCACTGTAACCAAAATATCAGAGATAACCCAGACTTTAGAATAGATATGCAGATGTAAACTCAACCCTGAACATTCATTGAATCAAATCTCATATGCTACCTTTCTTTACTTAAACCGCGTGTATACGCGCTCCCTGCTTACCAACCTGCGTATGCCTTTGTGCATAACATGGAATGCATACGCTACTTCTCTTTACTGAAGACACATGTATACAGTCTTTTCTTCGTATCAACCTGCGTATACTTCTGAGAGCACTGATTTTTCAGAATGTGATCAGACTCAAATATAGATATGAAATCAGATTTCTGTTAAGACAATATATCAACCATGCAGAACTGTTTAGACAGTCATTCCTCCTTCATTGAATCATCAACCAAAAACTTGATCTTTAATCAACATAATTAGCAGCACAATCAACATTCAAACAACCCAGATCTGTATGAAAACATCCTTGACAGATAGCAGTAATACAGCATAACAGATTAGAAATTTTCATTCCACACACTTCAGCAAAACCCTAGATTCCATACGCGCTTTTTCTTTACTGAACCTGCATATATACGCGCTTTCACAGAGACAAACCTGCGTATACTTCAGTGTATTTTATTTCTAGAAACCTTGACTTCCATACACTCGTTTCTTTAAGCGGACCCGCGTATACATGCGCTTTTCATGAAACGAACCTGCCTATAGATCTATAAAAGATAAACTTTGCAGAATCAGACCAGATCTATAAACTTGCCCAGATCTCTTCAATTTCTTCATCAGACTTGTGCTAGGTCTTCATCATTTCTTTTCCAGATCATCCTAGAGATTCATCATTTCTAGATCTAGAGATCTTGAACCTTCATCATATTCATAGGTTCATCATAGATTCAGATCTATCAATTAAGAACAGAGTTCAACCATCCAGATATACTTCAGAGTGAAGTATTCATTAAAGCCCAGACCTATCCCCCATTTCACTATTATTCTCTTCTCCTTATATAGTTTTAGCCTTTATCAATACCATGAGTCAAAACCACTCAACCTCCGATGGTATTCCTGGACGAGATCAAATAGATACTCCAGCGCTCAATACTATGAGCCAATACCATGGTTATGTCCCCTGGTTTTATAAATTTAGAGTGCAAATAGGCATACGCTACTTGTCACGTACATTTCCGCGTACATATGCTACTTTTCCTTTGCAAACCCGCATATGCTTTGTGACATATCAATTTCATCATCTCTCTGGCACTTACTGAAATTTCTTTCTCTGCTACTTCTGAGCTGCTTGTAGATACATCATATTTTCATCATTAAGAAACTCATCAATTCAGTTTCCATCAAGGACAACTCAAGGACAACTTCATCAAGTAGGTTGCCATCAAGGACAACACATTACATCATATTGCCAATAATCTCCCCCTTTGGTCTTGATGGCAACTATGATGGTGTTCGATCATCACAACAGATAAATACTATGATACTCTCCCCTTATGAAAACACAACTTCATCAATTAGGTTGCCATCAAGGACAACACATTGCATCATATTGCCAACAATCTCCCCCTTTGGTCTTGATGGAAACTATGATGGTGTTCGATCATCACAACAGATAAATACCATGATACTCTCCCCTTATGCAAACACAATGATACTCTCCCCCTTTGACATCAAGGGAAAAGGGCGGATCAAAACCAAAACACGGTTTTTCTTCTCATGTGGAAAGAAGAACACTGTAGATCTGATGTGCACTAAAATTACCATGCTCCCCCTGAGTTCATGCTGAATCTTCAAACATAATTTTTTTTTTTTTTTAATGAAGTACATGACTCTATGACCTTTCCTATCACCAAGGACTTATACTTACATCAATGATCCAACCAAGTGGATTTACATATGTGACTCAAGTACCCAACCAAGTGGGTTTACATAGTTTTACTCAACTACCCAACCAAGTGGGTTTACAAATTTGATCAAGTCCTTTCATGACTGAAAAATACAATTTTACATCATAGGTCTCATCATGAACTTTTCATCAAATTAAAACAATGACCTTTTGTAACAAATACCAAAAATACCTCAAGAGAGAGATCATATTGTAGAACCATCATATTGCCAACAATGCATTATTCTCAGCAAGGCTAATTCCCCCCCTAAACCTGTACACCTGTTCTTGAGCCATTTCACTCCTTCATCTCCCCCTTAGCTTGTGCATCCTGAACACTTTTAACAACAAACCATCAAGGCATCTTCATCAAATATCAGAGAATGAAACTGAAACATCACCAGAGATACCCAACAGCACCATAGCTGTGCTGAAGAATGCTGACCCAGAAAAAAAATTTATCAGCAACCACCCATACACGGTTTTCTATGTATAAACTCACGTATATACGCAACTGTCTTTTAGGAAACCCGCGTATCCAATTTAATCTTCTGAATTTAAGCAGATATGATCTTCTGCATGGCAGAGACTACTCCCAGCTTCTGTCTAAGATATTTGAATGCTTCCCTGGGCAGAGGTTTGGTGAATATATCAGCAACTTGTTCTTTGGAGGGACCATACTCCAACTTCACCTTTTGTTCAAGCACTTGTTCACGTAATAAGTGATACTTGATGGGAATGTGCTTGGTCTTGGAATGCATAACAGGATTCTTTGAGATACTGATGGAACTTGTATTATCACACATAATGGAGATAGGAGGTGAACATTTGATTTGAATTTCTTGTAAGGTTTGCATCATCCAAAGAAGTTGAGTGCAACATGATGCTGCAGCCACATATTCTGCTTCTGCTGTAGATAAGGCAATAGAGCTTTGCTTCTTGTTGAACCAAGATACTAACCGGGGCCCCATATAGAATGCACCACCACTAGTGCTTTTCCGATCATCAACACTTCTAGCCCAATCTGCATCAGTGTATGCATGAAGAGTAAGATCAGCATTCTTTGGATACCATAGTCCAAAGTCTTGAGTTCCTTGTATATATTTGAATATTATTTTCACAGCCTGAAGATGAGACTCTTTTGGATTAGCTTGGAATCGTCCAACAATCCCAACTGCATGCATGATGTCTGGTCTTGTCCCAGTGAGATAAAGTAGACTTCCTATCATAGATCTATATTTTGGTTGATTCACCGTGGGGGAATCATCATTAGAACTGAGATTACATCCGGTTATCATTGGTGTACTTACAGGTTTGCAATCTTCCATGCCATACTTTTTCAAGATTTGCTTAAGATATTTTTCTTGTGATAAGAATATGCCATATGTTGCTTGTTGCACTTGCAAGCCAAGAAAGAATGTTAGTTCCCCAAGTAAAGACATTTCAAATTCTTGCTGCATATCAGAAGCAAATTTCTGACTCATAGACTCTTCATTACTTCCAAAAATGATATCATCAACATATACAACCACGATCAATAGTTTGTCATTTTCAGTTTTTGTGTATAATTTGCTATCAGCAGACCCTTTTGAAAATCCTTGTTGATGAAGATATTTGTCAAGATGATAGTACCATGCCCTTGGAGCTTGTTTGAGACCATATAGAGCCTTTTTAAGTCTACAAACAAGTTTTTCATAATTTCCAAAAATGAATCCTTCTGGTTGTTCTATATAAACTTCTTCTTCTAGATCACCATTGAGAAAAGTAGATTTAACATCCATTTGATAAACTTTGATTTTTTGGAAGCTTGAAAAAGCAAGAAACATTCTTATGGCTTCAAGTCTAGCTACAGGAGAAAAATTTTCTTCAAAGTCTATACCTTCTTGTTGAGCATACCCCTTGCAAACAAGTCTAGCTTTATTTCTTATAACCTCCCCATTCTCATTTAACTAGTTTTTGAATATCCATTTTGTTCCAATGACATTTTTGTCATGAGGTCTTGGTACTAATTCCCAAGTGTGATTCTTTTCAATTTGATCAAGCTCTTCATTCATGGCTTGAATCCAACATTCATCTTTGCTAGCTTGATTGACATTGTGTGGTTCAATATTGGATAGAAATGCCAGATAGCTAGAAGATCCCACAAGAGTCCTTCTTGTTTGTACACCTGATCCCTTATCTCCCAAAATTTGAGATTCTGGATGATTCTTTTGAACATATCTGGATGGAGATTTTTCAGATAAATCATCTTCAGGTTCTTCATTGGGTTCATTGTTTATATCATTGCTATTTGATGTAGAAGGACATATGTCACCATCATCTTCATTTGTTGTTTGTTTTTCTTCTTTTGGGGCTGTAGGAGATTAATCAATAACAACATCAATACATTCAACAATCTTCCAAAGTCTTTTGTTGTAACATTTATATGCTCTACTCCTAGAGGAGTAACCAAGAAGTATTCCTTCATCTGCTCTGGGTTCAAACTTGCCAAGTTTTTCATCATTATTTTTGATAAAACACCTGCTTCCAAAAACTCTAAAATGCTTCACAGTGGGAGGATTACCATACCAGAGTTCATATGGAGTTTTATCACTATTTACTCAAACATGTGGCTTGTTAAGAATATTTACCGCTGTATGTGCTGCTTCTCCCCAAAAAGTGTCAGGTGTTCCGGAATCATCAAGCATAGCTCTAGCCATTTGTTGAACTATTCTATTCATTCTTTCTGCTACGCCATTTTGTTGTGGAGTTCCAGCTACAGAAAACTATCTTTTTATGCCATGTTGTTCACAAAATTCAAGGAATTCATTTGATGTATATTCTCCTCCTCGATCAGATCTAAGACACTTTATTTTCAGATCTAATTCATTTTCAACTAGTGTTTTGAAGGTCTGAAATTTCTCAAATGCTTCATCTTTGTGTTTAAGCAACCCAATCCAACACATTCTAGAGAAATCATCAATAAATAAGATATAGTATTGTTCACCACGTGGTGAATTTTTCCTCACATGTCCACATATGTCAGTATGAATAAGTTTAAGAGGCTTACTTGATGATCCTTCCTTGGCATTAAACTGTACTCTGGCTTGTTTACCAAATTGGCAAGATTTGCATATGATATTTTCGGGTGGAGTAATATTGGGAAGATCATGAACTGCTTTAAGTCTGCTTGATTTTTTGATCTGAGAGAAGCTCAGATGCCCCAACCTTCTATGCCATATCCAGTTTTCTGAAGATTTTCTCAAGTAACATTGATCTTTGCAGTTCTTCAATACATACAGATTTCTTGGATTTCTTTTTCCTTTTACAATTTTTTTACCTGTATCAAGATCATGTACCACACATTCTTTTGAATTAAAGACAACTTCAGTTCCTTGATCACACATTTGACTTACACTTAACAGGTTATGTCTTCATCCATACACATACATGACATCATTGGCTTTCACCTTCTCTTTTAGAAATACAAACCCTTTTCCCTTAATTACCGCAGGAGTATCATTTCCAAATGTAACCTTCTTTTCTTTTTCTAGAGCACTATATGCAAGAAGTTTGTTTTTGTCACCTGTCATGTGTCTTGAGCATCCACTATCAATGTACCATTGATTTTCTTCACCTTCTGCAAATAACTCTATGCCACAGTTTTCAACTTGTAATTCCTTCTTTTTCCATACTTTGGAGCTTGAGGGAAAATGCTCTTTTGGATGAAATTTTCTCCTACATTCAGATTCTTCATGGCCAAAGTTGTTGCAATAAGCACATTCAAATTAATTTAGAAGAGGATAAAATTTGTTATAGGTATTATTCTTTGTTTCAATATCAATCCTTTTCTTTCTTTCTTCTCTTGTCATGATGGTTTTATATGCAACACATTGAACAACTTTATGACCAAAATTGTGACATGAGAAACATTGTCCATTGAAGAAGAAATTTCTGCGATCATGAAATCTTCTACTTGAATTTACCCGTTGATTGGTGTTTCTTTGAAAGATATTCCTGTTAGTGTTCTTTGAATTGAGATGATCATGCTTTACCTGTAAAGATTCTTTATTCCCTTGCTGAGTGGCAGAATGTTGTAAACCAGCTGTAGCTGCTTTTAGATGATTTGGTGATGAAGCCTAAGAAGATTCTCCGATATATCTAAGACCTGTCTTTATAAGAGGATAACTTTGTACCTTGATAATATCATCTAAGGTTTCAGATCCTTTAGCAAATATAAGATTCAATGTCTTTACTTTCTCAAGTTCTTTCCTTAGACCTACTACTTCACACTCTAATTTCTCATTGTGTTTCTCCTTTTCTTCAAGCCGATTTTCCAGAGTCTCTATGGTTATTTTACTTTCTTCTAAGCATATTTTGAGTTGATTATTTTCATCAAGAAAATCATTGTCCTCTAGAGCATCCACAAAAGTATCCTTTTCTTCTCTAGATTCTTTTTCAAATTCCATGAGAATTCTAAGATCTTGTTCACATTCTTCCTCACTATCAGATAACCCATCACTGTCTTCATGAGTATAGTAACTTTTTCTAGTGCTAAACTGATTCTTATTCCTTCTTGCTACTTCCTTCCCTTTTGCAGATGTTTCTTTATGAGGACACTTAGCAGCATAATGACCAACTCTTCCACAATCAAAACATTTGAAAGGAAGCTTACCTCTGAACCGTCCTGTGCCAAGTTGGATTTTCTTTACAAAATTTACCTCATCTTCTTCTGAGATATATCCTGATCCTTATGCTTCTTGTAATTATTTCCCTTTTGTAGAAGCTCTAAAGAAATATTCTTTGAATTCATATGGTCCTCCTCTTCTCATTTCATATGTAGTTAGTATTCCATGAAGTTGCACCACAGTAAGATTTTGAAGATCCTATTTTTCTTCAAGAGTAGAAACTTTTGACTCAAATTTTTCCATTAGTGATCTTAAAATTTTCTCAACCAAAGTAGATTCGGTTATTGTTTCTCCCATATTTCTCATACGATTTACAAAATCATCAAGACTTAAAAAGAAACTGACAATACTCTCATCACTATGCATCTTTAAATTTTCATATTAAATTCTGAGAGTTTGGAGTTTTTCACTTTTTACCTTTGCATCACCTTCATAAATTAGAATGATTTTGTCCCATATTTCCTTTGCTGTATTCAGCTGCATGACTTTGAAAAATTCTGATTCAATTAGACTTCTCGTTAGAGCATTGACCGCCTTTGCATTTTTTTCATAATTCTTCTTTTCCGTCGGATCTGTTGGTACTGCGGCTAGATATTGATACCCTCCTTCAACAATGACCCATACATCTGCTCCCAGAGACTGAAGATACGATCTCATCCTTGTTTTCCAGAATATTAAATTGTTTCTGTTAAAGAGTGGAGGCCTGATAGATGTTGTTCCATCTTGATTGCTCATCTTGCTTGATCTTCCTTCTAGCGGCTAAGCTTTTTCAGAAGGACCTGCTCTGATACCAATTGTTGGGAAAAATACTGAGAGGGGGGGTGAATCAGTATTTAGATTTGACTAATTTTTTTTTATTTTTTCTTTCTCTAAAACCCATACGCTACTTTATTGAACCCAACTAGCGTATACATGCGGATATCCTTAAAAGAACTTGCGTATTACCAGAGATCTCATTATGCAAATAATTATTTACTTAGATCATTGCATCATTCATTCATTAGATGTTTAGTAAGTAGTAAACATGTGCAGTAAGAACAGAATAAATCATCACACATAAGCATCACACATGAAGACCAGGATTTAAGGTGGAAACCCAATTCAGGAGAAAACCACCACTGCTGTCGTCTCAGTCTTCAATATTTATTATAAAGAAAACTTCTTACAACCATGTACTGGCATAGACTCATACCAGCACGCAGGCACCCACCTACAGAAGGCTACAACCTGCTCTCATTTACCAGCCTCTCCTGGAAGGGAGCTACAACCCCCTGCTCTCGTTTACTAGCCTCTCCAGAAAGGGAGCTACTACCCCCTGCTCTCGTTTACCAACTACCACTGGAAGGGAGCTACAACCCCCTCACTGAAGGCTTCGACCCTCAGCACCACTGCAGACCACGTTTCATCAATTTTCACATTGGATCAAAAAAATTCAACACAACCCTTCACTTATCAACAAACATACTTTTCCCAATACTTCAAACAGAACTGTGAGACCACTGTAACCAAAATATCAGAGATAACCCAGACTTCAGAATAGATATGCAGATGCAAACTCAACCCTGAACATTCATTGAATCAAATCTCATACGCCACTTTTCTTTACTTAAACTGCGTGTATACGCGCTTCCCTGCTTACCAACCTGCGTATGCCTCTGTGCATAACATGGAATGCATACGCTACTTCTCTTTACTGAAGACACGTGTATACACGCTTTTCTTCGTATCAAACTGCGTATACTTCTGAGAACACTGATTTTTCAGAATGTGATCAAACTCAGATTCAGATCTGAAATCAGATTTCTGTTCAAACAATCTATCAACCATGCAGAACTGTTTAGATAGTCATTCTTCCTTCATTGAATCATCAACCAACAACTTGATCTTTAATCAACATAATTAGCAACACAATCAACATTCAAACAACCCAGATCTGTATGAAAACATCCTTGACAGATAGCAGTAAAACAACATAACAGATCAGACATTTTCATTCCACACACTTCAGCAAAACCCTAGATTCCATACGCGCTTTTTCTTTACTAAACCTGCGTATATACGCGCTTTCACAGAGACAAACCTGCGTATACTTCAGTGTATTTTATTTCTAGAAACCCCGACTTCCATACGCACTTTTATTTAAGCGTACCCGCGTATACACGCGCTTTTCATGAAACGAACATGCGTATAGATCTATAAAAGATAAACTTTGCAGAATCAGACCAGATCTATAAACTTACCAGATTTCTTCAATTTCTTCATCAAACTTGTGCCAGGTCTTCATCATTTATTTTTCAGATCATCCTAGAGATTCATAATTTCTAGATCTAGAGATCTTGAACCTTCATCATATTCATAGGTGCATCATAGATTCAGATCTATCAATTAAGAACAGAGTTCAACCATCCAGACATACTTCAGAGTGAAGTATTCATTAAAGCCTAGACCTATCCCCCATTGCACTATTATTCTCTTCTCCTTATATAGGTTTAGCCTTTATCAATACCATGAGTCAAAACCACTCAACCTTCGATGGTATTCCTGGACGAGATCAAATAAATACTCCAACGCTCAATACTATGAGCCAATACCATGGTTATTTCCCCTGGTTTTATAAATTTAGAGTGCAAATAGGCATACGCTACTTGTCACGTACATTTCCGCATACATACGCTACTTTTCCTCTGCAAACCCGCGTATGCTTTGTGACATATCAAGTTTATCATCTCTCTGGCACTTACTGAAATTTCTTTCTCTGCTACTTCTGAGATGCTTGTAGATACATCAGATTTTCATCATTAATAAACTCATCAAGTCAGTTTCCATCAAGGACAACTCAAGGACAACTTCATCAAGTATTTTGTCATCAAGGACAACACATTGCATCATATTTCCAACAAATCCAACATATTTGCTATTGCATTTATGCAAACAATTAAAATTCTACATGGAAACCCAAAGATTATTGTAAGTGATAAAGATCCCATTTTTACTGGAATTTTTTGGATGGAATTATTTTCTTTTCTAGATACTCAATTAGCTCATAGGTCGTCTTATCATCCTCAATTTGATGGGAAAAATGAGATAATGAATAAATGTTTGGAATTATATATGTGTTTCTTTGTATATGATAAAAAAAAACTATGGGTCAAGTAATTACCTCTGGATGAATGATGATATAACACTTCATTCTATACTACAACAAAAATGACCCTAGTTATGGCACTTTATGGATATCATCCACTTTCCATAACATCATATTTAAGAGAAAATTATAAGGTTTAAGAAGTGGAAGATCACAGCTAGCATCAAAAACAAGTTCTCCAACTCTAAGAGGATAGCCTCACTTTGGCACATAATTGAATGAAACAATAGGCAGGTCAACATCAAAGTGAAAGAAATTTTGATGTAGGCGACTGGGTGTTTTTATGACTACAACCATACAAAAAATGTCCCTCAAGAAAGATAATAATGTTAATAAATTATCACCAAAGTGTTATGGTCCTTACAAGGTGTTGAAAAAGATTGGTACTATTGCATATAAATTGGAGCTTCTTGCATCTTCTTGAGTGCACCTAGTTTTCCATGTTTCATGCTTCAAGAAGGTCATAGGTGACAAGCTTCAAGTTTAAAAAATATTTCCAGAACTTGAAGAGGAAGGAAAAATCATATTGGAACCTAAAGAAGTCATGTAAATAAGAACTCATAGCTATGAAGTCGATCAATTTCAGAGTATCTCATAAAGTGGAAGAATTTACCCACTAGAAATTCGACATGGGAGGATGAGAATTTTATACAAAAACATTCAGAACTACTAAAGGGTTGAGGAAAACACTCTTTTGAAGGAGAGGGGCATGTTAGGTCCCTATAATACTATTGTATACCCTTATTTTTCTTGTTAATGTAGCCCCCTTATTGTTATTCTTGTGTCCATGTAGTCCCCATATTTCTATTATTGTGCCCCATAGAAGCCCACTATTGTTATTTTTGTGCCCATACATTATTGTTGTTATGTAGACTATGATTATATTGTGATCCCTTAGACTCCTATATATAGAAGGGAGGTTTTTTCATTGTAATCATCTAGGAATTTCCATTTATGTAATGTAAAGGAGGTTTCCCCATAGAATATGATATTTTTAAATTCATTGATATACTATTTCTATTGTTTTGTGAGCTAGTGGCATTATATAAAAGGATAAAAAATTGAGTGTATTACACAATGAATAGAAAGGTTTGAGTTGTTAAATAATTTTCTCACCAATGCATCAGTGTCGAGAGTTTCAGATGTTGAAAAGAATTTCGTGGTGTGCACAGATGCGTGCAAAGAGGCACTCGATGGAGTCTTAATGCAAGAAGGGAAAGTAGTATGCTTTGAATCTAGAAAGTAAGATGAGCATGAGGTGAATTATGTAACCCATAATTTATGATTGGTTTCCATTATGCATGCCTTAAAAACGTGGATGCATTACCTCCTTATCAGGAAATTTACACTCATGACAGACCATAGTGGGTTTAAGTCTTTGTTTGGGAAACCTAATTTGAATTCTAGGAAAGAAAGATGGTTGGCCACACTCAGCAAATTTGAATTTGAAATAAATATATAAAATGTAAAGAAAACAAGGTTTTTGATACCCTGATCATAATAATTCAAGTAAATCACTTGGAAACTATAAGTTCTTATACAAAAAACCTGGTAGAAAGAGTAAAAAATGTTAGGCAGTAAGATGAAAAATATCAGCAAGTGAATGAAATTGCAAAGAGGATAGAATGAATAATATCACCTCATTGAGGATGGCCTAATAGGGTTTAAAAATAGAATTTATGTGCCAAGTAGTGATGAAGTAAAAATACTTCTAATGAAAGAGTTCCATGTTAAACCTTATTCATGCCATCCAGGATATCAAAATACCCTTAGAATCATTAAAAGTTACTATTACTGGCTGAATTTGAAGAATGAAGAGGCTAATTTCATGGAAAAATTCATAGAATTCTAATAGGTAAAGGTCAAGTGCAAGCATATGGAAGGATGTTTGTAGCCTATCCCATTCGAGAATTGAAGTGGGAGGTAGTTTCTATGGATTTTATTACTAGATTACCCAGAACCACCAAGAAACATGATGCAATCGCGGGGGTGGTGGATAAGCTGAGCAAGGTAGCTCATTTTTTATTAGTGAAGTTCACTATCTCCGCTAGCAACATAACACAAATATTCATAAATGAGATTGTGAGGCCACATGGAATCCCCAAGGAAATTGTGTTAGACAGAGAAGCTAGGTTCACTTCCAAGTTTTTGAAATAATTGCCTACAATATTGGGAGCATAATTGGCATTTATTATAGGCTATAATTCACAAAAAAATGGGAAAAAAATAGGATTAACATAATGTTGGAGGACATTTTAAGGATTCATGTGATGCATCAACCCAAGAAGTAGGAATAATATCTTCCAGTTGTGGAATTTTCATACAACAATGTATACCAAGAATCCATAAGGATGAGCCCATTTGAGGTATTGTATGGAAGAATTTACAACGCTCTTCTTAGCTGGAGTGATCCAGTGAACAGGGTACATGTAGTACCTTTTATGCTCAAGGATATGGAGCAGCAAGTGGCACAAGATATGTATAAGAGCTATGAAAATCAACATAGGGTGCACAAAGAGTTCCACGTTAGGGGCCATGTCTATCTAAAAATTAAAGCAAAGAAGAGTTCCCTAAGGATTGGGACATGTGCCAAGTTGGCACCATAATATTGTGGACCTTTTGAAATCATTGAGAGGAATGGACTAGTGGCGTATAAGATGGACTTACCTCCATGATGTTTTCCATGTATCTTTTCTTAAAATATATATACCGAATTATAATCATGTGATTAATTGGTATATGCTATCGATGGAACCAAAAGGAGAGTTCTATATAGAGCCAATGTTAATTCTAGACTAGAGGAGTCTCATGCCCCAAAATCAATCCATAGAGAAATTCAAGGTGCAATGGAAGCACTTTCGGCTAGAGGAGGCGATGTGGGAAATGTTTGATGTCGTGAGAGCTAATTAACCATTCTTGTTTTCTGGTTAAAGCAAGTGTGCATATGATTTTAAATATTGTATAGAGATCTGTATATAAAGCTCCATAAAACAATATGTAATTGTGTTTTATTTTTTATGTTGCAAGTGGGTTGATGAACACTTAGGGAGGTGTTCCCTGAAGCGGGAGGGGTCTATGAAAGGCCCAACCATGGTCCTATAATAAAATTCATTCTAAATATTTTTACAAAATGGGAAATTTAGAAAATGGATTTAGTCAAAGGGACACATATTCCAGAGCTTAGGAGGAGGATTTCTTGCTTGGGATGACTAAGGTTTTCTTATACAAAGAAAGAAACCTAAATTTATTGGAGAAAAATTAAAGGATAATGGGTGCATGATTTTAATGGGTTGGATATTAAAGTAAATTATCTGTAAAAGAAAGGGCACAAACCCATATAATGAAGAATGATAGCAAGGAAAAAAGGATATGGAGGACGTGTTGAAATTGGAAACTAGAAATATTGAAAATGGCATCAAAATGGATTCTAATTTAATTTTCCTTTAATTAAATTAGAAGGAAATTATAGTTCTACATCACTTGAAAACTTCTATGAGTTAACTGATTTTGAAAGAGTTAGCTCAGCAATTTCCAGTAGGGCCTCAAAATTAAGGCATGTGGAGTTCACCCTAAGTTTTAGGGGGCCCAGTTGCAGTTTATTTTGAGTTTTAATTGTTTAAATTAATTATTTGGGTTAAAATAAGTTTAATTAGTTCTAACTGATAGATGAGCTAGTGAGAGATTTTGTGAATTAAATCTGATTTGATTCACATGTAGTGATCAATCAGATAACTGATAATTCACTCTAAATAGTTGTTGAATGTCAATTCTAAGGAAGGCCCAGTTGAAATTAGAGTTAAAGGGAAGTATAATATCAGTTGCAGAATTATAAAATTGTACTAGTTACGCATGAGGTCATTAGGATGCCTTGGATGTATTTCGCAATAAATTTTTTGGAATTTCATAACTAATAGGGGCTCAATTCCCCCAGGAATGCATGAGCAAGGCTGTTCAGACATGTGCAAGGAATTGGTTAAGTATTGTACCAAACCCGCTCAGATTAGAGTGAGACAATCATAGATAGTGCAGAGAGATCTCAAGCATGAGATAAGCGTTTTATTGTTTTATATTCATGAATTAATTCAATATACATATAGTGGGTTTTTTAGCTGGGGCTTTCCCCAGATACATCTTTGTGTTGTGTGTTTGAAATTATTTTCTCTTTCTTGTTCATGTGATTATGCAATCGTAATTGGTTACGACAATTTGTAGAATATATTTAAGTATTTCTTTTTTCTTGTCATATTACAACATCAAATGAATTTATGTGGAATTTCTACATGGTATCAGAGAAGGAACCACTATAGAAGAGAAGAACTGAATTTTGTTTTGAACAAGTGAATTGAATTTGCAGATTTATTCTTCAGGACTAGTAGTAGATCATGATGTCTTTCTATGGATTGAGACTTGAATATTCCCCAGAGAAAGTGTTGGAGGGAAAAATACTGGAATAATTCATAGACAGTGAGATTCCCAGGCTCGCAGTAGAAAATGATCAAAATCTCGATGTGTCGAAGAAGAATGTAGAAAAGGAGAGAAGGATTTTCTTAGAAGGATTTCGAGATCATATTGTCTTGACCCTCCATGGAAAGGAAACTCGATATGCTATGATGAAGGCCTTTAAATATCTATTTCGGAATACCGGTGACCATAGGAAGCTAGAGTTGAAGGAAAAGCTTAGAAATATCAAGATGGAGAAGAAAAACATGATACCAAAATACTTGACAAAGTTCACTCATTAGCGATATGAGCTTGTAAGTGTTGGTGTGAAATTTTTCGAGAATGATTTGGTGAGTCTTTCACTTCTATTAATTCCCAACATTTGAAGCAACTACCAGAATTTTGTTAATGGCAGGGAGAAGCTACGAGAGTGGGATCGACTATGGTCCAACTTGGTACAAGAAGAGATTTGGTGGAACACCATAGGTGGATCCTAATCAGAGACTAATGATGGGGAGAACTATGCCTTGGATGGAAAGGTGAATAAAGGGAAATGGAAGACGTCCCATTCCAAATATGATTTTCGTCAAGTGGGAAAGAAACTAGACTTGTCAAAGGAAAAATGTTTTCACTGTCATGAGCTTGGGAACTGTGCCACAAAATGTCCACAGAAGGCAAGCAAGTAGTAGTAGCAGTAGGTGAAGCTATAGCTTCACAGTCCGAGCTTGATTTTACTCTCATCGCATGCATGGAAAACACTGTAATGGCGTGCTTTTGGTATCTCGACAATGACACATCGTTCCATATGAAGAGGAATAGATATATCTTCAGTGGCTTGGAGGATAAAGACCTCAAATAAAACATAGAGTTTGGAGATGATGGGAGGTATAACACGACCAATATTGGTACTTTTACCTTTCAAAGGGATTCTGGTTCCTCTCTCGGACTCACAAATGTATTGTTTGTTCCAGGACTAAATAAGAATCATGTTTCCGTAGCAGTATTGGAAGACCATGTCTATGACGTGATATTTAGAAAATGAAAGGTTTCCCTTAGACACATCGCCACGGGATAGGTGAAATAGATCGGTGTCTGAATCAATAATTTGCATGCTCTCGATGTCGAATATGCATGAAAATATTTTAGGAGCAAGGAAAAGGTTAGAGAATTTGTGGTTGAGAGGGAGCATGAATTACCTCTCAACATGTAGCCTAAGAAGAAGCTTGAAAAAGTTGTGGAGAAGCCATAATTAGAGAAACAAAGAGGAGATTGAGTGGAGGCATCCACTCAAGTAGAGACCTCCAATAGGGGTAAATTTTGAGTCAAGTGGGCAGAGGGAGCACATGCAGCCATACCTACAGGTGAGAGGTGGGGCAATGTGAATTCATAGTCCCAAGAGTGCAGAAATTTGGGAAGGGTCCATTGAGATTTTTTCCTCATGGATCATTACCGTGCTACTGGGGCACACAATACATAATAGAAGGATGGATCAATTGAATTTGATTCAATCAGATGTTAGAGTGAAAAATGCAGAGATTAGTAGCAGTTGGATATTGGGCAGTGCAGAGCAGAGTTGGAAGCAGTGCAGATGGCGTGATGTAGAGTCAACAACAACACAAAGTGTTCAGTTAACAGTATAGTAGCTAGTAGCAGTCAGAGAATGTGGTGACAGATGTATCATACTGATTAAGGTTGGATTCTTTTTAGTTTTATAGTTTTTAGTAGAAAAAACACTAGAAAGAAGCCATGCATACAAAACATTCCAAAGGTACAAGATCAGGATACAGTTGAATTCATTTCTTGTTGAGAGGGAGTGTTGAAATTCGAAACAATAAATATTGAAAATGGCATCAAAAGGGATTCTAATTTATTTTTCCCTTAATTAAATGAGAAGTAAATTGTAATTCCATATCACATTACATCGTCTACAAGTTTACTGAGTTAGGAAGAACTAGTTAACTTAGTCAATTCGAGTTCGGGGTCAAACTTGAGGCATGTAGAATAAACTCTATGTTCTAGGGGGTCCAATTGTAGTTTATTTTGAGTTGTAAGTTCTTAAATTAATTATTTGAGTTAAAATAGATTTAACTTGTTCAAAATGATAAACTTGATAGTGATAGGTTGAGTGAATTAAATCTGATTTAATTCACATGGAGTGATCAATCAAATAACTAATAATTCACTCTAAATAGTTGTTACATTTCTATTCTAAGGAAGGCCCAGCTGAGATTGGATTTAAAGGGAAGTAGATTATTAGTTGTATAATTAGAAAATTTTACAGGTCATGCATGAGGTCATCGAGATGCCTTGGATGTATTTTGCAATAAATTGGTTGTAATTTACTAATTAATAGGGGCTTAATTCCACCAGGAATGCATGAGAAAGGTTGGCCACACAGGGGCAAGGAATTGGTTAAGTATTGGAGCAAACCTGCTCAGATCAGAGTGAGACAATCAGAGATAGTGAAGAGAGTTGTCAAGCCTAAGAGAAGCATTGTATGTTTTATATTCTCGACTTAATGAAATATACATATAGTGGTGTTTTTACTGATACTTTTCACAGATACATATTTTTGTTATGTGATTGAAATTATTTTCTCTTTCTTGTTCATGTGATTGTGCTATCTTAATTGGTTTCCACAATTTGTAGAATAGAATAAAATATTTTGTTTTAGCATATTACAATATCGGTTGAATCTATGTGGGTTTTATACAAGACAATAATATGAAAGGCCACAACGATAGGGATGAAAAATCCTTCCAAACAAGTAAAAGAGGGAAGAAAAGACCATTTGAAAGGAGGCTTGCAGTATTTGGAGAAGGACTGATCTTGGAGCATGTAAAAATTAACATTTAATAGAAAGTGAAGAGAAAAGGACACCGGTTCGATCAATAATAAGACGAGGAGAGAAGAGAATAGAAGAGAAGGGGATCAGTCCTAATGTTCTCCGTGAGGATATGGGCTGAGTTACTAATCTCTGGAGCCCTGTAACAACTTGGGTTCCCTGGAGGTTGTGGGTTGAGATAGGATCCCTGGACCCCTGTAATAACTTGGTTTCTTGGAGGTTTTGGCTTGAGAGAAATAATTTGGAGCCCTATTTTTTGGTAATTTAATTGTTCTTCAGTTACCTCATTAATTTTCAACCAGGATTCGTGTACTTATGAAGCGTATGTGCACCATATATTCAAGGATTCTTTCTGTGAGTTGATTGATTGTAAAGATGAAAATAACCTAAGTATGGCAAAATGTTTTAATGCAATTTAGAGAATACTTACTCACATATTCTTTCAATTTAATATTATATCATATTGTAATTAACTGAATTGAAATTCATTACTTTGAATAATTTGAAAATATATCTTCATTGTAGAATTCAAACTTAATTTTAATTGCATGAAACAAAATGCTATTTTTTTTTCAAGAAAAATAATAAAATTCTATTTTGCAGAATTGAAGACATTTCACAATATTTTTCAGAAAGGAACTTCTACACTAATTTTCAATAGGGAAATTCTATACTCATGACATGAAAAAGAAATTGCATAAAAGGGATCTAGTTTCTATTTGCAAAAGAAAGATCAAATGGAAAACTTATAAATTTTAAATGATTACTTGTGTGCATATTCAACCCCTAAAGAATACTTCTATTATCATCTAAGGAATCGAATTAAGTATGAAATCTTAAAGTGATAAAAATAAATTGCATCAAGAATAAAAAAACTTTGGTATTTTCCTTTTTATGAGTACTTTGCACTAAAAAAATCATTTATCAAAAGACAACTATGATGAAAACTATTTAAAAAAATCCTTAAAAAAATATAAAACACTATACGTGAATCAGAAATGTAAAACAAAACAAAAATAGCCTCACAGTTCCACAGGGGGCCCTCCTGTGAGCGCAAGTATGTTATCAATCAAAGGATCTCTTATGCACAGAATGAAAACAGAGAAATTGTATTGATCTGGAACAAAGTATCACTATTTTGTAAAAATGTCATCTATTGAAACAAGTAGAAATTATTCTTTTAGCTGTAAATTTAATTTTGCAGTTTATTTGCTACGGCAAATAATGAATAAAATCACAACTTTAATTTTCACCATAAAAATACCGCGGAAAATAGAAGACTCGAAAACATGAAATTCTAGCACACACAAGAATTTTAACAATTATTTTTGGACAAATGTCCCCAGAAAAACCAAATGCAGGAAAACCGGTGCAACAAATGAGGGTTTTATTATTATTCTTCAACAACAATTATGAGTAGAATAATTTAGATTCTATACTGGAAATATAATATGAGGAAAATATTGGCAAAATTTTTGTGATAATTTTCTCACACTTCACCAATGATTTTTGCCCCTGATATTGTCTTCCTATCCTCACACTGGAGCTTATGCATCATTTTCTATGCAGATATTTTGTGGAATTCAACCTTCCTCTCACCACCTCTTCCAGGAACTAGAAACCTTCCTCTTGGAATATTGATGTCATCCTATATCACCTCATACTCACCTTATGAGTCTATATTCTTTTCCAAATCACTGCCACTGAGAAAATCAAACTTCCTAGGAAACCGAGTAACTGCACTAGTATGTACTCCATCTACCCATCAACTTATTCTTATAATATTGATTTGGAGCACCAACGACTAAGATTAAAACGTAATCGATGGCCTAGATTAATTACATGTCAATCCATGTGAGTTTCTAGATGATTCACACCTTATCTCAATTAATACTAATTAATTAACCATATTCCATAATTTTAGTCTTAGGAAGTATATTTAAATTTTGGTTAGTAATCTAATTGAGACACTTCTAGGTAGAATTTATAGAAATTATTTCTTTTGGAGAACTCATGTATTCTAGCCTCTCGAAAAAATTTCATGGCTAGAACAAATCTGATTCTACAAAAAGGAACACTCCCTCTTAGCGAGAAAAGTTTTCTAGTGTTGCACCTGCTGCTACAACACTCCGTATTTGCACCATATACTATCACTCTGCTAATTTCTAGCTATTGCTTCCCACTAACCACTACAGAACTGTGATATGCGCCACATCTGTATTGTTGCCTGATGATCTATTGCCAACATTGCAGCTCCCTCTCATCTGCTGCTATTGCAAGTGAGAATCATCCAAGTTAAACCATCCTTGCTATTGAAGAGGGTTCTCCACCATACCCATATGTTCTCTAAAATAGACAAACTTAGCTATCCCTAGAGCTTTCATGAGTATATTTGGAACCTACTTTTCTATGGGAACATATTGTAGCTGGACTTCTCAACATTGTACATAGTCTCTGATGAAATGAAAATGAATATCTATGTGCTTCGACCTGTCATGAAACACTATATTCTCAGAGAGATTTATGCAACTCCGATTATCACAATAGACACTAGTTGCCTCCATCCTCTACCCAAAAAAGATAACTAGAAATTTCTGAAGCCATATAGCTTCGCGCATAGTTGTAATGGATTCCATATACTTTTCTTCTACAGAGTTCAATCCTACTAACTTCTACTTCCTGATACACCAAGAAACCATCCTTTATCCAACACTAAAGCAATACCCAAAGGTACTTTTCATGTCTACTAAACGGTCTTCCCAATCTGCATCTGTGAACCTAGATAGTTTGAAATCATCCCCTCAAGTATATATAAATCCATACTTGATTGTGCCTCGCTTATACCTCAAAATATGGATTTTTGTTTCCCAATGTACCCTCTTCAATTCCACCATGAATTGAATTATGGTGTTGACTACAAAGGAAAAATCTGGCCTAGTGTTGACTAGTTACTTGAGAGATCCAATAGATTGTTTATACAAGGTAGGTTCAAAATCCTTTTCATATGATGCATCTATATTCTTCCAGTTGGTGATAATGGGAATAGGCATGGGTCTATAGTCCTACATTCTGAACCTCTTCAGAATATATATAGCATATCTCCCTTGCCCAAGGAATATCTCCCCATCTTTCTACCAAACTTCCAATTCTAGGAAATATTACATCAACCCAAAATATTTCATGTCAAACTTCATTGTCAGGTTCTTCTTGCATTATTCTATGAGCCCTGGTGATCCTGCCAAAAATAGATCATCCACATACAAAACCAGGATGAGTGACTCACCCTCTACCATCAAATAGTAAAGGTTGAGATCTCTGTCACTCTTGACGAATCACATCTACAGTAACTACCTATAAATCTGACCATACAATGCCCCAGGAGCCTACTTGAATCTGTAACATAAGTGTGTCCCTCATGAGTCTTGAAGCCCACTGACTATTTTATGTGCACTTTTTCCTCTATCACCCAATTCAAGAATGTTGCCTTGACGTCCAAATGGTGAATCTTCCATCCCATCTAAGCTTCTAGGGATATAATTGATAGGATATAGGTATATATAGAAACCAACGCGAAGGTATCCTCATAATCTATCCCTTATTTCAATGCATATCCCTTTGCCACAAACCTAGAATTTTACTTCTCTACACTTCCATCTATAGCATACTTCACCTTGTAGGTCCACCTAAAACCTACAACTGACCCATCTTCAGGTCTTGGCACTGCCTCCCAAATGTCATTCATCATGACAGAGTTGTACTCTCTACCATGAAATCTATCCACACCTAATTCTATGTGGCTTCCTGAAATATGGAAGGTTATGCAACCTGAGCCACCAACGCTTGGTAATTGTAAGGTTATTTGCATTGTCTTTTTTTCATCCCAGGAGTTCCAATAAAGTGCTTTATATCTCTCAAAGTTTGACAAACTTCTCTATTGGCTTGACCACTAGTCGTGGGAGGTTCAACGATCTCCTCCTCATCCCATACCTATTGCTATGTTTGCTGAGAACTTGTTATAGCATCATTTATCACCATCATATATTGGATGACTTATGCATTGGCCTTGGGCAACCCTTCCATTCAGACTTGGTCATATTTCTCTGAAAATAATTTCTCAAAAACCCTACGCGACTCTGCCCATACTTTTCTGCATATACACATGAGTCAATCCAAAGAGAACCGTGTATTCCTTTTAAAATATTAAAAAATATATAATTTCCCTACTTTTGAGGTGGGGTTTATGGTTGTTCCTGTAACTTAACTACCCTAGACCGTGGCCTAACTTTTCCCCAACTAAAAAAAACTAATCTGAGGGAGTATAAAAACCCCTCCAGGGAATGGCCTAAGGGAGAAAGAGAGAGAATTATAGATATTATACTATGTTATAGCCCTATGCAAGTTGGATATATCACTTGTGACTCCTGCACTTCCCAGATTTTCAGGAAAGTCTTGCCTCCTTGATATCTTCACTCATCCTACGTGACATCCATTGTGCACTATTCTTGGAAGAATTTTTGTGAGGAAAGGGCTAGATGGATCTAGAGGGTGGTATGCTCAAGGCTGTGGCAGATTTCAGGTGATCTCTCCACATTTGTTTACTATACATGTCATTAATAAAAGAAGTGCCATCTTGTTCTTGATTTTCACGTGTCATTTATCTCTTATACACGTGTAATGATCTTAAATATTTCATTTATTGTTATCTTTATGAGGTTATGCATGCTTTTTGCTACAATATAAAGCTTATATATGCTGTACAACTAGGTTTTTGTACTTGTTCTTTGTTGGTTTGCAGGTTCTGGAGCACAAGGTGTTGCAGGGGGTTTGAACCCCATGAGATCTACTACAACTGAAGGATAAACGGGTAAGTTCTGCAACCCTTAGTTTCTAGTTTAGAGCATAGAAGTTGGTTAATTGAGTCCTTCTTCTGATGGCATGCCCCTAATTTGTGAAGGTTTATCAACCCGAGACCTTAGGGTAACATTTCCCACAACAAAACTGGCGACTCCACTGGGGATTACCTTCGTGTAATTCCTAGTTCGGGATGTTTTATATATCTTATAGGTTCCCTAACAGGTTTATCACTTTTTACAGTCTAGCAAGTATTTCTTCAATCAGACAAAAGATCTGGTCACTTCATCAGGCTAGAATTTTTCTTTTTTCCTTATTTCTATTTTCATACGCAACTTAGTCTTTGCACAGTCGAATATACCTCCTGTATTTTACAAAGGAACCCACATATACATGAGTTTACTTGGTTACATTCACATATAAATTTTGAAAATGCAGCAAGATGATGGAGCTTAGTGAAATGAAGTCGCCTTCACTAAGTGGGCCCGCAGGCAAATTCTGGCGCAAAAAATCTATTTTTAGACTATGTCTATTTTTAGACATATGGAGCATGGTCCGGGGATTGCAGTATGATATTATTGGAGTATGTGTCATGTTGGTAAAAATATATGGGACTCTATTTTTAGATTGCCTCTCCTTAAAATAGGGAAGTCAAATATTATTTACCCTTAATAATATTTAGACTATAAACTTCAGTTTACTCTCTTGGAGCACTTCAGTTCACGCCTTGGAAGTGGCTCATGCATCTGACAGAGGAATTACACTATTCCTAGGGTTTTATGGCATCTCCATGGGTTAATCAAAGGTGACTTTACAAGTTAAGTTTTGGAGGAGTTAATGAGACAGATAGTGGAGTTGTGTTCTGCTTATTTTAGTTGAACTAGTTGAGATTAGTTTAACTAGCTAATCAATTAGTTATGAGTGGAGTGAATTAAATATTATTTAATTCATTAATTAGTAACTCATTATTCAACTCAAGAACACATCAGTTCACTACAGTGCATGATCAGTTCAGTGGAGACCAGTGAAAGAGGTAGATGAAAGTGTGGAGTTAGCTATCAGTGGCGACATCAGTTGTGCATGAGATTTGCACCACACTTGGAGGAATTGCCCATGATGATTGCGCTGTCAAGCCAAGGAGATTCGAACCTTGGATCTCTATATAGACAGTCCTGGATTGCGCAATAGAGGCAAGGCAATTGGCGGTGAGTTTTGAACCAGTAACCTGTTCAAAACTGAGCTAGTTTGTGTGTAACTTCATGAGAAAGTACTGAGTACTTGTGAGGAGTATTGTACTGAGTTTGTTACATGATTTCTCCATTATAATATACACAATAGCTGCGGGGTTTTCAGCTATAAGCTTTCCCCATACATACCGTGTTAATGTGTATGATGATTTGATGTGCTATCGCTTGTTTTATTTCCGCATGTGTGATGATCTGAGTGGAAGAGATTATGTGTTGCATATGAATTCGAATTGATATGTGATCAGGATAGTCTCTGTGGATAATTAATCATTATTCAGCAAATTTCTACATGGTATCAGAGCTATTGAAGCAGAGATTGATCATCACAGTGATTACAAACTTATTTCGGTAGACAAAGTCTGCATGCGGGCCAGGTGGCCTCTGGATCCATCCTTTCTTTGAAAGGTGATATATCCAGTAAATGCCCCTGCAGTCGATCTCTGTGCTAGAAATAATTTGTTCTCACAGATCAAGAGCGATTGAGCTTTGAGTTGGAATTCGAATTTTGCAGCAGTTTTGTTTTCTTGGTGCCGGAGTTGAAAATGTCTTTCAACGGTTTGCGACTCGAATATTCTCTTGAAGGCAGTTCGAATTATGTTGCATGGAAGGATCGCATGGAGGCAGTATTAGAAGATAATGGACTGAAGGAGTTCGTAGATACGGATGTCCAAAAGCCCAATGATCCTGCTGAAGTCGAAGCATGGCAAAAGAAGATGGCGAAATGTCGAAGGATCCTGTTGGAGGGCGTCAAGGATCATATTGTATCCAGCCTGCATGGAAAGGCTTCTCCATATTTAATGTGGAAAGCTTTGACGGATCTATTCTAGAGTAAGAGTGACCAAAGGAAGCCGGTGCTCAAAGATAAGCTCAGAAACATCAAGATGAAGAAAGGCGACAGTATCGCCAAATACCTCACGAAGTTCACTCAATGCAGAGATGAGCTGGGAAGTGTGGGGGTGACTGTCGAAGATGAGGACATGGTTGACCTGGCTCTCCTTGGTCTTCCGAAGGCTTGGCACTCATATCAAGATAGTGTCAATGGTAGGGAGAAGCTGCCGGGATGGGAGTGCCTTTGGGCGGATCTCATGCAGGAGGAGATAAGGAGGACTACTCGAGATGGATCTTCATCAAAAGGAGCTGATGAAGAAAATTGCGCTTTGGTGGCCAAAGCAAAGAAAGGGAAGGGTAAGAGAAACCTCTCATTCGGTGCAAAGGGTGCACAGATATGGCGAAAGTGAAATGTTTTCACTGCCATGATCATGGACATTATGCTACCAATTGTCCAAAGAAGAAGAAGAACAAGCAAGCGGGAAGATCTGCAGATGGAGAAGCTTTGGCTTCACAGTTCGAGCTTGAATTTTCACTGATCGCATGCTGGTTTCAAGTGTGATGGGATCGGTATGGTTTTTGGACAGCGGTGCATCATTTCAAGTATGGAGGACCTGGATTTGCTCTCGGATCCCGGTGGACAAAGATTTGGCAAAGATTTCCAGATGGGCGATGAGACGCGAGATACAGCAACTGTATCGTACCATATCCTTTATTTAGGAGTCTGCAAACCCTTCAGTGCGAAGCATGTCATATACTACTTGAAGAAGAACTTGATCTCTCAGGGGTTATGTTGAGGATAAGGTGGCGATGTGGTTCTCAAATAAGGAAAAGTATCTCACGCAATAAGACTAACGGAGAGACCTAAGATAGGGTTCGAACCAAGAACCTTTATCAGTTGCAGGTAGATGGCTGCGCAGCTATGGCATGCAAAGCGGGAGAAGTGGTGAGCCGGGATGATGAGGGCGAACTGTGGCACAGGAGATTGGGCCACCTTCACCATGGAGCTTTAAAGATTCTGCAGCAGATTTCTACTGGACTTCCTAAGGGCACTCTTGCGCAGTCAGATCAGTGCAAGGGGTGTACTTTAGGGAAGTATGTGAAAGCCACCTTTCACGAGAAGGATAGTCGCGCCACGACGATCCTCGAGAGAGTTCACACAGATGTGTGTGGTCCTTTCTCAGTTGCTTAGACAACAAAGCACAAGTATTATGTGATCTTTGTTGATGATTTCTCTCGAAAGTGCTGGATCTTCTTCATGCAGAAGAAGAGCGATACATTCGCGAAGTTCTGTGAGTTTAAAGCACTGGTCGAGAAGGAGTCGGAGAAGAAGGTGATTGCTCTAAGGAGTGATAACGGTGGTGAATTCATCTCGGCTGAATTCAAGGAGTTCTGCAGCGCAGAAGGGATTCGGAGAGAGCTCATCGCACCTCATAACCCACAGCAGAACGGGGTGGCTGAGCGGAAGAACAGAACGATCGTGGGTGCTGCACGGGCGATGTTGCATGATCAGGGCCTACCCCTTCACTTGTGGGCTGAGGCATGCAATACAGCAGTGTATGTGCAGAACCGTTGTCCTCACAAGGTTCTTGGCATGAGTACACCTGAGGAGGCTTATTCTGGCAAGAGGCCTGATATTTCCCATTTGCGGATTTTTGGTTCTCCTGTCTACATGCATGTGACGAAGGATGCGAGAAGGAAGCTGGATCCAACTGCCGAGGTTGGAATATTTGTGGGGTACACTGATACACCTCATAACTATCGGGTGTATGTGCCAGACAGTCGCAAGACTGTTGTGCGACGGGATATAAAATTTCAGGAGGAGAAAGCCATGCAGTGTTCGCTTGAGAGGGAGCTACACTTGCATGCAGATGAGGAGCTGTTAGTTCCTAAGGAGGAGCTTCCGGATGTGGATCAGCCACAAGAGGAGGTTCAGGAGGTGGAAGAAACCACCCAGGCAGCGCCAACCATCAGAGGGCGCATGCGCACTACAGAAGCTGAGCGACTGGCTCGGGGTGCAGAGAAGGTTGTAGGACCACCTACAGCACAGCGCAGACAGAGACAGTCACCGGATCGGTACACTGGATACATGGCTCTTATGAGTCAATGTGTTGTGACAGAGCCATCCTCTTTTGAGGAAGCTGTGGAGGAACCCGCATGGGTTGATGCCATCATCGAAGAATATGATTCGATCATCAGGAACAGTGCATGGGAGATTGTCCCAAGACCGGTTGGGAAATCAGTGGTGGGTTCGCGATGGATCTACAAGGTGAAGCAGGCGGCTGACGGGAGTGTGGAGAAGTACAAGGCGAGATTTGTCGCCCGTGGCTTTTCACAAATCGAGGGGATCGATTATGAGGAGACCTTTGCACCTGTCGCAAGGTACTCTTCCATACGGACGATCCTTGCTCTCTCAGCGCAGATGGGGTGGCACATTCATCAGATGGATGTGAAGACTGCGTTCCTCAATGGAGTTATTGATGAAGAGGTGTACATAGAGCAGCCTGAAGGTTTTGAGATCTTCAGCAGTGAGTCGCATGTGTGCCGACTCAAGAGAGCACTGTATGGGCTGAAGCAAGCACCTCGTGCTTGGTACACTCGGATAGACAGCTACTTCACCGGGCTTGGATTCTCCAAGAGTGAGGCGGATCCAACCCTGTACCAGATTGTGGTGGAGGGGAAGCTGTTGATCATCGTACTGTATGTAGATGATCTGATTTTGACTGGCGACGAGCAGTTGATACTTTCATGCAAGGATGATCTTGCACGAGAGTTTGAGATGAAGGACTTGGGCATCCTTCATTATTTCCTGGGATTGAGGACTTGGGCATCCTTCATTATTTCTTGGGATTGGAGATTTGGCAGCGCAGCGGAGGACTGTTTGTTTCTCAGGGAAAGTATGCCTGGGAGATTCTGGAGAGGTTCAACATGCAAGGCTGCAAGCCTGTTGACACTCCTCTTCCTCGTGGTTGGAGGAAGGAGGATGCTACTTCAGCGGAGGTAGTGGATGCCACTGTCTATCGATAGTTGGTGGGGTCGCTTATGTATTTGGTCAATACACGACCCGATATATGCTATGCAGTTAACCAGCTTTCGCAAGCTATGGTTAAGCCTACCAAGCTCTTTTGGAAGGCAGGAAAGCATGTATTGCGCTATATTAGAGGCACATCGCGATATGGTCTATGGTACAGACATGAGGATGGAGCGAAGCTTTCTGGCTTCACTGATGCAGATTGGACAGGGAGTCCAACGGACCGGAAGAGCACATCTAGAGGAGTTTTCAGCATTGGGTCGGAATGGTTTCTGATGCAGCCCGAAACCAGTCTTTGTGGCACTCGGTTCGGCAAAGTAAGTACATGGCGACTAGTTTGAGTGCATGCGAGGCTATTTGGATGAGGAAGATCCTCGTTGGATTGTTCGGGTTGCATTTGGAGCCTACAGTGATTTATTGTGATAACCAGAATTGCATTAAACTCTCGGCTAATCCAGTATTTCATGATAGATCCAAACACATCGACATCAGGTACCATCATATCAGAGATTGTGTTCAGCGGAGAATCATGATGCTTTCATATGTTCCCACGGAGGATCGGGATGCCGACATCCTGACGAAGGCGCTCACCAGGAGCAAGTTCGAATTCCACAGAGGCAGGATAGGGGTTGCAGATAATCCATATCTTGCTGAGAGGGAGTGTTGAAAATGCGGCAAGATGATGGAGCTTAGTGAAATGAAGTCGCCTTCACTAAGTGGGCCCGCAGGCAAATTCTGGCGCAAAATCTATTTTTAGACTATGTCTATTTTTAGACATATGGAGCATGGTCCGGGGATTGCAGTATGAGATTCTTGGAGTATGTGTCATGTTGGTAAAAATAGATGGGACTATATTTTTTGGACCTATAGGTCGAAGTCTATTTTTAGACTGCCTCTCCTTAAAATAGGGAAGTCAAATATTATTTACCCTTAATAATATTTGGACTATAAACTTCAGTTTACTCTCTTGGAGCACTTCAGTTCGGGCCTTGGAAGTGGCTCATGCATCTGACAGAGGAATTACGCTATTCCCAAGGGTTTGGTGAGCACATGCATGGTTGACTTCAGTTAGGACTTCAGTGGCAGAAGTTTGGTGGAGTTAATGAGACAGCTAGTGGAGTTGTGTTCGGTTTAACTTAGTTGAACTAGTTGAGATTAGTTTAACTAGCTAATCAACTAGTTATGAGAGGAGTGAATTAAATATTATTTAATTCATTAATTAGTAACTCATTATTCAACTCAAGAACATATCAGTTCACTACAGTGCATGGACAGTTCAGTGGAGACCAATGAAAGAGGTAGATGAAAGGGTGGAGTTAGCTATCAGTGGCGACATCAGTTGTGCATGAGATTTGCACCACACTTGGAGGAATTGCCCATGATGATTGCGCTGTCAAGCCAAGGATATTCGAACCTTGGATCTCTATTTAGACAGGCCATGATTGCGCAATAGAGGCAAGGAAATTAGTGGTGAGTTTTGAACCAGTAACCTGTTCAAAACCAAGCTAGTTTGTGTGTAACTTTATGAGAAAGTACTGAGTACTTGTGAGGAGTATTGTATTGAGTTTGTTACATGATTTATCCATTATAATATACACAATAGCTGCGGGGTTTTCAGCTATAAGCTTTCCCCATACATACTGTGTTAATGTGTATGATGATTTGATGTGTTATCGCTTGATTTTATTTCCGCATGTTTGATGATCTGAGTTGAGTTGAGTGGAAGAGATTATGTGTTATGTATGAAGCTCAAATAGTATGTGACTAGGATAGTCTCGGTGGATAATTAATTATTATTCAGCAAATCTTGAGCATGTTGATGTCGTGCTTTGTATGTAGATGATCTGATTTTGACTGGCGACGAGCAGTTGATACTTTCATGCGAGGAGGATCTTGCACGAGAGTTTGAGATGAAGGACCTGGGCATCCTTCATTATTTCCTGGGATTGGAGATTTGGCAGCGCAGTGGAGGACTGTTTGTTTCTCAGGGCAAGTATGCCCGGGAGATTATGGAGAGGTTCAACATGCAAGGCTGCAAGCCTGTTGATACCCCTCTTCCTGGTGGATGGAGGAAGGGAGATGCTACTTCGGAGGAGGTAGTGGATGCCACTGTCTATCGACAGTTGGTAGGGTCGCTTATGTATCTGGTCAATACACGACCCGATATATGCTATGCAGTTAACCAGCTTTCGCAAGCTATGGTTAAGCCTACCAAGCTCTTTTGGAAGGCAAGCAAGCATGTATTGCGCTATATTAGAGGCACATCGGGATATGGTCTATGGTACAGACAGGAGGATGGAGCGAAGCTTTCTGGCTTCACTGATGCAGATTGGGCAGGGAGTCCAACGGACCGGAAGAGCACTTTTGGAGGAGTTTTCAGCATTGGGTCGACAGCAGTTTCCTGGTACAGCAGGAAGCAAAGATCCGTGGCACTCAGTTCAGTAGAGGCCGAGTACATGGCAGCTAGTTTGGCTGCATGCAAGGCTATTTGGATGAGGAAGATCCTCGCAGGATTGTTCAGGTTGCATTTGGAGCCTACAGTGATCTACTGTGATAACCAGAGTTGCATTAAACTCTCGGCTAATCCAGTATTTCATGATAGGTCCAAACACATCGACATCAGGTACCATCATATCAAAGATTGTGTTCAACGGATAATCATGACGCTTTCATATGTTCCCACGGAGGATCGGGATGCCGACATCCTGACGAAGGCGCTCACCAGGAGCAAGTTCAAATTCCACAGAGGCAGGATAGGGGTTGCAGATAATCCATATCTTGCTGAGAGGGAGTGTTGAGAATGCAGCAAGATGATGGAGCTTAGTGAAATGAAGTCGCCTTCACTAGTGGGCCCGCAGGCAAATTCTGGCGCAAAATCTATTTTTAGACTATGTCTATTTTTAGACATATGGAGCATGGTTCGGGGATTCCAGTTTGAGATTCTTGAAGTATGTGTCATGTTGGTAAAAATAGATGAGACTCTATTTTTGAGGTCAAAGAGGTCGAAGTCTATTTTTAGACTGCCTCTCCTTAAAACAGGGAAGCCAAATATTATTTACCCTTAATAATATTTAGACTATAAACAGCAGTTTACTCTCTTGGAGCACTTCAGTTCGAGCTACAGAAGTGGCTCATGCATCTGACAGAGGAATCACGTGGTTCCCAAGGGTTTGATGGCATCATGCATGGTTGACTTCAGTTAGGACTTCAGTGGCAGAAGTTTGGTGGAGTTAATGGGACAGCTAGTGGAGTTGTGTTCGGTTTAATTTAGTTGAACTGGTTGAGATTAGTTTAACTAGCTAATCAACTAGTTATGAGTGGAGTGAATTAAATATTATTTAATTCATTAATTAGTAACTCATTATTCAACTCAAGAACACATCAGTTCACTGCAGTGCATGGACAGTTCAGTTGAGACCAGTGAAATAGGTAGATGAAATGATGGAGTTAGCTGTCAGTGGCGACATCAGTTGTGCATGAGATTTGCACCACACTTGGAGGAATTGCCCATGATGATTGCGCTGTCAAGCCAAGGAGATTCGAACATTGGATCTCTATTTAGACAGGCCATGATTGCGCAATAGAGGCAAGGCAATTAGTGGTGAGTTTTGAACCAGTAACCTGTTCAAAACCAAGCTAGTTTGTGTGTAACTTCATGAGAAAGTACTGAGTACTTGTGAGGAGTATTGTACTGACTTTGTTACATGATTTCTCCATTATAATATACACAATAGCTGCGGGGTTTTCAGCTATAAGCTTTCCCCATACATACTGTGTTAATGTGTATGATGATTTGATGTGTTATCCCTTGATTTTATTTCCGCATGTTTGATGATCTAAGGCGAAGAGATTATGTGTTGCATATAAATTCGAATTGTATGTGATCAGGATAGTCTCAGTGGATAATTAATCATTATTCAGCAAATTTCAACATACTAATGTAGATCTGCTCTAAATCTTGTTGATAGAGGGCTTATCAATCAGTTTACCGGCCTCACAGCCTTCCCAAACGTACCTGGAGGATTGGGTTTAGAGGAACTGTGTTGAAAATGCAGCAAGATGATGGAGCTTAGTGAAATGAAGTCGCCTTCATATGTTCCCACGGAGGATCAGGATGCGAACATCTGACGAAAGGCGCTCACCGGGACGAGTTCGAAGATTCCACGAGAGGCGGGATAGGGGTTGGATAATCCCTTATCTTCTTGAGAGAGTGTTGAAAATGCGGCAAGATGATGGAGCTTAGTGAAATGAAGTCGCCTTCACTAAGTGGGCCCGCGAGGAACAAATTCGCGCAAAGTCTATTTTTAGACATATGGAGCATGGTCGAGGGGTTTCAGTATGTTATTCTTGGAGTATTGGTCATCATGGTAAAAATAGATGGACCTCTATTTTTTGACCTATAGGTCGAAGTCTATATTTAGACTGCCTATCCTAAAAATAGGGAAGTCAAATATTATTTACCCTTAATAATATTTGGACTATAAACTTCAGTTTACTCTCTTGGAGCACTTCAGTTCGAGCCTTGGAAGTGGCTCATGCAGCTGACAGAGGAATTACGCTATTCCTAAGGGTTTGGTGAAACTCATGTAGTTGACTTGATTTAGAACCCGATTAGCGAAATTTTCTTTGGAGTTAATGAGACGACTAGTGGAGTTATGTTCGGTTTAACTTAGTTGAACTAGTTGAGATTAGTTTAACGAGCTAATCAACTAGTAATGAGTGGAGTGAATTAAATATTATTTAATTCATTAATTAGTAACTCATTATTCAACTCAAGAACACATCAGTTCACTACAGTGCATGGACAGTTCAGTGGAGACCGGTGAAAGAGGTAGATGAAAGGGTGGAGTTAGCTATCAGTGGCGACATCAGTTGTGCATGAGATTTGCACCACACTTGGAGGAATTTCCCATGATGATTGCGCTATCAAGCCAAGGAGATTCGAACCTTGGATCTCTATTTAGATAGGCCATGATTGCGCAATAGAGGCAAGACAATTGGTGGTGAGTTTTGAACCAGTAACCTGTTCAAAACCAAGCTATTTTGTGTGTAACTTCATGAGATAGTACTGAGTACTTGTGAGGAGTATTGTACTGATTTTGTTACATGATTTCTCCATTATAATATACACAATAGCTGCGGGGTTTTCAGCTATAAGCTTTCCCCATACATACTTTGTTAATGTGTATGATGAATTGATGTGCTATCGCTTGTTTTATTTCCGCATGTGTGATGATCTGAGTGGAAGAGATTATGTGTTGCATATGAATTCAAATTGATATGTGATCAGGATAGTCTCGGTGGATAATTAATCATTATTCAGCAAATTTCTACATGGTATCAGAGCTATTGAAGCAGAGATTGATCATCACAGTGATTACAAACTTATTTCGGTAGACAGAGTCTGCATGCGGGCCGGGTAGCCTCCGGATTCATCTTTCTTCGGAAAGTGAAAGGTCTGGTAAATGCCCCTTGCAGTCAATCTCTGTGCTAGAAATAATTTGTTCTCACAGATCTAGAGCGGTTGAGCTTTGAGGTGGAATTCGAATTTTGCAGCAATTTTGTTTTCTTGGTGCCGGTGTTGAAAATGTCTTTCAACGGTTTGCGACTCGAATATGCTCTTGAAGGCAGTTCGAATTATGTTGCATGGAAGGATCGCATGGAGGCAGTATTAGAAGATAATGGACTGAAGGATTTCATAGATACGGATGTCCAAAAGCCCACTGATCTTGCTGAAGTCGAAGCATGGCAAAAGAAGATGGTGAAATGTCGAAGGATCCTGTTGGAGGGCGTCAAGGATCATATTGTATCCAGCCTGCATGGAAAGGCTTCTCCATATTTAATGTGGAAAGCTTTGACGGATCTATTCCAGAGTAAGAGCGACCAAAGGAAGCTGGCGCTCAAAGATAAGCTCGGGAACATCAAGATGGAGAAAGGCGACAGTATCGCCAAATACCTCACGAAGTTCACTCAATGCAGAGATGAGCTGGGAAGTGTGGGGGTGACTGTCGAAGATGAGGACATGGTCGACATGGCTCTCCTTGGTCTTCCGAAGGCTTGGCACTCATATCAAGATAGTGTCAATGGTCGGGAGAAGCTGCCGGGATGGGAGCGCCTTTGGGCGGATCTCATGCAGGAGGAGATAAGGAGGACTACTCGAGATGGATCTTCTTCAAAGAGAGCTGATGAAGAAAATTGCGCTTTGGTTGCCAAAGCAAAGAAGGGGAAGGGTAAGAAAACTTATCATTCTGGTGCAAAGGGCAAGAAGCAGGATATGGTGAAAGTGAAGTGTTTTCACTGCCATGATCACGGACATTATGCTACCAATTCTCCAAAGAAGAAGAAAAACAAGCAAGCGGGAAGATCTGTAGATGGAGAAGCTTTGGCTTCACAGTTCGAGCTTGACTTTTCACTGATCGCATGCTTGGTTTCAAGTGTGATGGGATCGGTGTGGTTCTTGGACAGCGGTGCGTCATTTCATATGACGGGAGATCGGGATTTGTTCTCAGATCTGGAGGACAAAGATCTGGGTGTGCACATCGAGATGAGCGATGATGGTAGATACAGTGCGACTGGTATCGGTACCATATCCTTTCAGAGGGAGTCTGGTAAACCCTTTGTATTGAAGGATGTCATGCATGTACCTGGATTGAAGAAGAACTTGATCTCTGTGGCGATGTTGGAGGATAAGGGGTATGATGTGGTCTTCGGCGAAGGAAAAGCCTTCCTGCGCAGTAAGACTACTGGAGAGACCCGGAAGATAGGGGTTCGAACTCAGAACCTTTATCAGTTGCAGGTAGATGACTGCGCAGCTATGGCATGCAAGGCTGGAGATGTGGTGAGCCGGGATGATGAGGGCGAACTATGGCACGGGAGATTGGGCCATCTTCACCATGGAGCTTTGAAGATTCTGCAGCAGATTTCTACTGGACTTCCTAAGGGCACCCTTGCGCAGTCAGATCAGTGCAAGGGGTGTACTTTAGGGAAGTATGTGAAAGCCACCTTTGACGAGAAGGATAGTCGCGCCACGACGATCCTTGAGAGAGTTCACACAGACGTGTGTGGTCCTTTCTCAGTTGCTTCGACAGCAAAGCACAAGTATTATGTGATCTTTGTTGATGATTTCTCTCGAAAGTGCTGGATCTTCTTCATGCAGAAGAAGAGAGATACATTCGCGAAGTTCTGTGAGTTTAAAGCACTGGTCGAGAAGGAGTCGGGGAAGAAGGTGATTGCTCTAAGGAGTGATAACAGTGGTGAATTCATCTCGGCTGAATTCAAAGAGTTCTGCAGCGCAGAAGGGATTCGGAGAGAGCTCATCGCACCCCATAACCCACAGCAGAACGGGGTGGCTGAGCGGAAGAACAGAACGATCGTGGGTGCTGCACGGGCAATGTTGCATGATCAGGGCCTACCCCTTCACTTGTGGGCTAAGGCATGCAATACAACAGTGTATGTGCAGAACCGTTGTCCTCACAAGGTTCTTGGCATGAGTACACCGGAGGAGGCTTATTCTGGCAAGAGGCCTGATATTTCCCATTTGCGAATTTTTGGTTCTCCTGTCTACATGCATGTGACGAAGGATGCAAGAAGGAAGCTGGATCCAACCGCTGAGGTTGGAATATTTGTGGGGTACACTGATACACCTCACAACTATCGGGTGTATTTGTCGGACAGTCGCAAGACTGTTGTGCGACGGGATATAAAATTTCAGGAGGAGAAAGCCATGCAGTGTTCGCTTGAGAGGGAGCTACACTTGCATGCAGATGAGGAGCTGTTAGTTCCTAAGGAGGAGCTTCCGGATGTGGATCAGCCACAAGAGGAGGTTCAGGAGGTGGAAGAAGCCACCCATGCAGCGCCAACCATCAGAGGGCGCATGCGCACTACAGAAGCTGAGCGACTGGCTCGGGATGCAGAGAAGGTTGTAGGACCACCTACAGCACAGCGCAGACAGAGACAGTCACCGGATCGGTACACTGGATACATGGCTCTTATGAGTCAATGTGTTGTGAGAGAGCCATCCTCTTTTGAGGAAGCTGTGGAGGAACCCGCATGGGTTGATGCCATGATCGAAGAATATGATTCGATCATCAGGAACAGTGCATGGGAGATTGTCCCAAGACCGGTGGGGAAATCAATGGTGGGTTCGCGATGGATCTACAAGGTGAAGCAGGCAGCTGACGGGAGTGTGGAGAAGTACAAGGCGAGATTTGTCGCCCGTGGCTTTTCACAGATCGAGGGGATTGACTATGAGGAGACCTTTGCACCTGTCGCAAGGTACTCTTCCATACGGACGATCCTTGCTCTCTCAGCGCAGATGGGGTGGCACATTCATCAGATGGATGAGAAGACTGCGTTCCTCAATGGAGTTATTGAGGAGGAGGTGTACATGAAGGAAAACTGAAGAGATTCCGAAAATCTTCGGCGATGGTCGCATGTGTGTCGACTCAGAGGCAACTGTCTGAGGTGGGCTTTGCCTCTTGCTTGAGTGCACTGGATGAGCAAGCCTTCCATAGGGCTTGGATTCTCCAAGAGTGAGGCGGATCCAAACCTGTACCAGATTGTGGTGGAGAGGAAGTTGTTGATCATCGTACTGTATGTAGATGATCTGATTTTGACTGGCGATGAGCAGTTGATACTTTCATGCAAGGAGGATCTTGCACGAGAGTTTGAGATGAAGGACTTGGGCATCCTTCATTATTTCCTGGGATTGGAGAGTTGGCAGCGCAGCGGAGGATTGTTTGTTTCTCATGGAAAGTATGCCCAGGAGATTCTGGAGAGGTTCAACATGCAAGGCTGCAAGCCTGTTGACACTCCTCTTCCTGGTGGTTGGAGGAAGGAGGATGCTACTTCAGCGGAGGTAGTGGATGCCACTGTCTATCGAAAATTGGTGGGGTCGCTTATGTATCTGGTCAATACACGACCCGATATATGCTATGCAGTTAACCAGCTTTCGCAAGCTATGGTTAAGCCTACCAAGCTCTTTTGGAAGGCAGGCAAGCATGTATTGTGTTATATTAGAGGCACATAGGGATATGGTTCATGGTACAGATAGGAGGATCAGTTGAGGCGGCATGGCTTCACGGATTGGTATCATCATATCAGAGATTGTGTTCAGCGGAGAATCATGATGCTTTCATATGTTCCCACGGAGGATCACGATGCCGACATCCTGACGAAGCTGCTCACCAGGAGCAAGTTCGAATTCCACAGAGGCAGGATAGGGGTTGCAGATAATCCATATCTTGCTGAGAGGGAGTGTTGAAAATTCAGCAAGATGATGGAACTTAGTGAAATGAAGTCGCCTTCACTAAGTGGGCCCGCAGGCAAATTCTGGCGCAAAATCTATTTTTAGACTATGTCTATTTTTAGACATGTGGAGCATGGTCCAGGGGATTGCAGTATGTTATTCTTGGAGTATTGGTCATGTTGGTAAAAATAGATGGGACTCTATTTTTTGGACCTATAGGTCGATGTCTATTTTTAGACTGTCTCTCCTTAAAATAAGGAAGTCAAATATTATTTACCCTTAATAATATTTAGACTATAAACTTCAGTTTACTCTCTTGGAGCACTTCAGTTCGAGCGTTGGAAGTGGCTCCTGCATCTGACAGAGGAATTACGCTATTCCCAAGGGTTTGGTGAGCTCATGCATGGTTGACCTCAGTTAGAACTTCAGTGGCAGAAGTTTGGTGGAGTTAATGAGACAGCTAGTGGAGTTGTGTTCGGTTTAACTTAGTTGAACTGGTTGAGATTAGTTTAACTAGTTATGAGTGGAGTGAATTAAATATTATTTAATTCATTAATTAGTAACTCATTATTCAACTCAAGAACACATCAGTTCACTACAATGCATGGACAGTTCAGTGGAGACCAGTGAAAGAGGTAGATGAAAGGGTGGAGTTAGCTATCGGTGGCGACATCGGTTGTGCATGAGATTTGCACCACACTTGGAGGAATTGCCCATGATAATTTGCATTGTCGAAGCCAAGGAGATTCGAACCTTGGATCTCTATATGAGCAGGAGCATAGTTAGCATGATAGAGGCAAGACAATTGGTGGTGAGTTTGAACCAGTAACATGTTCAAAACCAAGCTAGTTTGTGTGTAACTTCATGAGATAGTACTGAGTACTTGTGAGGAGTATTGTACTGGGTTTGTTACATGATTTCTCCATTATAATATACACAATAGCTGCGGGGTTTTCAGCTATAAGCTTTCCCCATACATACTGTGTTAATGTGTATGATGATTTGATGTGCTATCGCTTGTTTTTATTTCCGCATGTGTGATGATCTGAGTGGAAGAGATTATGTGTTGCATATGAATTCGAATTGATATGTGATCAGGATAGTCTCGGTGGATAATTAATCATTATTCAGCAAATTTCTACATGGTATTAGAGCTATTGAAGCAGATATTGATCATCACAGTGATTACAAACTTATTTCGGTAGACAGAGTTTGCATGCGGGCCAGGTAGCCTCTGGATCCATCTTTTCTTTGAAAGGTGATATATCCAGTAAACGCCCCTTGCATTCGATCTCTGTGCTAGAAATAATTTGTTCTCACAGATCTAGAGCGGTTGAGCTTTGAGGTGGAATTCGAATTTTGCAGCAGTTTTGTTTTCTTGGTGCCGGTGTTGAAGATGTCTTTCAACGGTTTGCGACTCGAATATGCTCTTGAAGGTAGTTCGAATTATGTTGCATGGAAGGATCGCATGGAGGCAATATTAGAAGATAATGGTCTGAAGGAGTTCGTAGATACGGATGTCCAAAAGCCCACTGATCCTGCTGAAGTCGATGCATGGCAAAAGAAGATGGCGAAGTGTCGAAGGATCCTGTTGGAGGGCGTCAAGGATCATATTGTATCCAGCCTGCATGGAAAGGCTTATCCATATTTAATGTGGAAAGCTTTGACGGATCTATTCCAGAGTAAGAGCGACCAAAGGAAGCTGGCGCTCAAAGATAAGCTCAGGAACATCAAGATGGAGAAAGGCGACGGTATCGCCAAATACCTCACGAAGTTCACTCAGTGCAGAGATGAGCTGGGAAGTGTGGGGGTGACTGTCGAAGACGAGGACATGGTCGACCTGGCTCTCCTTGGTCTTCCGAAGGCTTGGAACTCATATCAAGATAGTGTCAATGGTCGGGAGAAGCTGCCGGGATGGGAGCGCCTTTGGGCGGATCTCATGCAGGAGGAGATAAGGAGGACTACTCGTGATGGATCTTCATCAAAGGGAGCTGATGAAGAAAATTGTGCTTTGGTGGCCAAAGAAAAGAAGGGGAAGGGTAAGAAAACTTCTCATTCTGGTGCAAAGGGCAAGAAGCAGGATATGGCGAAAGTGAAGTGTTTTCACTGCCATGATCACGGACATTATGCTACCAATTGTCCAAAGAAGAAGAAAAACAAGCAAGCGGGAAGATCTGCGGATGGAGAGGCTTTGGCTTCACAGTTCGAGCTTGACTTTTCACTGAACGCATGCTTGGTTTCAAGTGTGATGGGATCGGTGTGGTTCTTGGACAGCGGTGCGTCATTTCATATGACGGGAGATCGGGATTTGTTCTCAGATCTGGAGGACAAAGATTTGGGTGTGCACATCAAGATGGGCGATGATGGTAGATACAGTGCGACTGGTATCGGTACCATATCCTTTCAGAGGGAGTCTGGTAAACCCTTTGTATTGAGGGATGTCATGCATGTACCTGGATTGATGAAGAACTTGATCTTTGTGGCGATGTTGGAGGATAAGGGGTATGATGTGGTCTTCAGCGAGAGTACCTTTATCGAGTGTGATGAACTGGAGAACCAGGAAGATAGGGGATTCGAACCAAGAACCTTTATCGATTGCGGGTAGATGGCTGGGCGGCTATGGCATACGACGGGAGAAGTAATTGGCCGGGTGATGAGGGGGCGCGGCACGGGGGTGGGGCCACCTTCACCATGGGCTTGAAGATCCTGGCGATTTCTCTTGGGCTTCCTAAGGGCACTCTTGCACGGTCAGGATCAATGCAAAGGGGTGTACCTTGGGGAAGTATGTGAAAGCCACCTTTCACGAGAAGGATAGTCGCGCCACGCCGATCCTTGAGAGAGTTCACACAGACGTGTGTGGTCCTTTCTCTGTTGCTTCGACAGCAAAGCACAGGTATTATGTGATCTTTGTTGATGATTTCTCTCGAAAGTGCTGGATCTTCTTCATGTAGAAGAAGAGCGATACATTCGCGAAGTTCTGTGAGTTTAAAGCACTGGTCGAGAAGGAGTCGGGGAAGAAGGTGATTGCTCTAGGGAGTGATAACGGTGGTGAATTCATCTCGGCTGAATTCAAGGAGTTCTGCAGCGCAGAAGGGATTCGGAGAGAGCTCATCGCACCCCATAACCCACAGCAGAACGGGGTGGCTGAGCGGAAGAACAGAACGATCGTGGGTGCTGCACGGGCGATGTTGCATGATCGGGGCCTACCCCTTCACTTGTGGGCTGAGGCATGCAATACAGCAGTGTATGTGCAGAACCGTTGTCCTCACAAGGTTCTTGGCATGAGTACACGAGAGGAGGCTTATTCTGGCAAGAGGCCTGATATTTCCCATTTGCGGATTTTCGGATCTCCTGTCTACATGCATGTGACGAAGGATGCAAGAAGGAAGCTGGATCCAACTGCTGAAGTTGGAATATTTGTGGGGTACACTGATACACCTCACAACTATCGGGTGTATGTGCCAGACAGTCGCAAGACTGTTGTGCGACGGGATATAAAATTTCGGGAGGAGAAAGCCATGCAGTGTTCGCTTGAGAGGGAGCTACACTTGCATGCAGATGAGGAGCTGTTAGTTCCTAAGGAGGAGCTTCCGGATGTGGATCAGCCACAAGAGGAAGTTCAGGAGGTGGAAGAAACCACCCGTGCAGCGCCAACCATCAGAGGGCGCATGCGCACTACAGAAGCTGAGCGACTGGCTCGAGATGCAGAGAAGGTTGTAGGACCACCTACAGCACAGCGCAGACAGAGGCAGTCACCGGATCGGTACACGGGATACATGGCTCTTGTGAGTCAATGTGTTGTGACGGAGCCATCCTCTTTTGAGGAAGCTGTGGAGGAACCCGCATGGGTTGATGCCATGATCGAAGAATATGATTCGATCGTCAGGAACAGTGCATGGGAGATTGTCCCAAGACCGGTGGGGAAATCAGTGGTGGGTTCGCGATGGATCTACAAAGTGAAGCAGGCGGTTGACGGGAGTGTGGAGAAGTACAAGGCGAGATTTGTCGCCCGTGGCTTCTCACAGATCGAGGGGATTGATTATGAGATGACTTTTGCACCTGTCGCAAGGTACTCTTCCATACGGACGATCCTTGTTCTCTCAGCGTAGATGGGGTGGCACATTCATCAGATGGATGTGAAGATTGTGTTCCTCAATGGAGTTATTGAGGAGGAGGTGTACATAGAGCAGCCTGAAGGTTTCGAGATCTTCAGAAGTGAGTCGCATGTGTGCCGACTCAAGAGATCACTGTACGGGCTGAAGCAAGCACCTCGTGCTTGGTACACTCGGATAGACAGCTACTTCACCGGGCTTGGATTCTCCAAGAGTGAGGCGGATCCTAACTTGTACCAGATTGTGGTGGAGGGGAAGCTGTTGATCATCGTACTGTATGTAGATGATCTGATTTTGACTGGCGATGAGCAGTTGATACTTTCATGCAAGGAGGATCTTGCACGAGAGTTCGAGATGAAGGACTTGGGCATCGTTCATTATTTCCTGGGATTGGAGATTTGGCGGCGCAGTGGAGGACTGTTTGTTTCTCAGGGCAAGTATGCCCGGGAGATTCTGGAGAGGTTCAACATGCAAGGCTGCAAGCCTGTTGACACTCCTCTTCCTGGTGGTTGGAGGAAGGAGGATGCTACTTCAGTGGAGGTAGTGGATGCCACTGTCTATCGATAGTTGGTGGGGTCACTTATGTATCTGGTCAATACACGACCCGATATATGCTATGCAGTTAACCAGCTTTCGCAAGCTATGGTTAAGCCTACCAAGCTCTTTTGGAAGGCAGGCAAGCATGTATTGCGCTATATTAGAGGCACATCGAGATATGGATCATGGTACAGACAGGAGGATGAGTTGAGGCGACAGTGCTTCAGGCATCGGTATCATCATATCAGAGATTGTGTTCAGCGGAGAATCATGATGCTTTCATATGTTCCCACGGAGGATCAGGATGCCGACATCCTGACGAAGGCGCTCACCGGGAGCAAGTTCGAATTCCACAGAGGCAGGATAGGGGTTGCAGATAATCCATATCTTGCTGAGAGGGAGTGTTGAAAATGCAGCAAGATGATGGAGCTTAGTGAAATGAAGTCGCCTTCACTAAGTGGGCCCGCAGGCAAATTCTGGCGCAAAATCTATTTTTAGACTATGTCTATTTTTAGACATATGGAGCATGGTCCAGGGGATTGCAGTATGTAATTCTTGGAGTATTGGTCATGTTGGTAAAAATAGATGGGACTCTATTTTTTGGACCTATAGGTCGATGTCTATTTTTAGACTGCCTCTCCTAAAAATAGGGAAGTCAAATATTATTTACCCTTAATAATATTTAGACTATAAACTTCAGTTTACTCTCTTGGAGCACTTCAGTTCGAGCCTTGGAAGTGGCTCATGAATCTGACAGAGGAATTATGCTATTCCCAAGGGTTTGGTGAGCTCATGCATGGTTGACTTCAGTTAGAACTTCAGTGGCAGAAGTTTGGTGGAGTTAATGAGACAGCTAGTGGAGTTGTGTTCGGTTTAACTTAGTTGAACTGGTTGAGATTAGTTTAACTAGGTAATCAACTAGTTATGAGTGGAGTGAATTAAATATTATTTAATTCATTAATTAGTAACTCATCACTCAACTCAAGAACACATCAGTTCACTACAGTGCATGGACAGTTCAATGGAGACCAGTGAAAGAGGTAGATGAAAGGGTGGAGTTAGCTATCAGTGGCGACATCAGTTGTGCATGAGATTTGCACCACACTTGGAGGAATTGCCCATGATGATTGTGCTGTCAAGTCAAGGAGATTCGAACCTTGGATATCTATTTAGACAGGCCATGATTGCGCAATAGAGGCAAGGAAATTAATGGTGAGTTTTGAACCAGTAACCTGTTCAAAACCAAGCTAGTTTGTGTGTAACTTCATGAGAAAGTACTGAGTACTTGTGAGGAGTATTGTACTGAGTTTGTTACATGATTTATCCATTATAATATACACAATAGCTGCGGGGTTTTCATCTATAATATTTCCCCATACAGACTGTGTTAATGTGTATGATGATTTGATGTGTTATCGCTTGTTTTATTTCTGCATGTTTGATGATCTGAGTGGAAGAGATTATGTGTTGCATATAAATTCGAATTGTATGTGATCAGGATAGTCTCGGTGGATAATTAATCATTATTCAGCAAATTTCTACAAACTGGTCTCCCCTTATCTCTGAAGG